>OX465246.1:38159-555068 GCA_949987775.1 Aproaerema taeniolella | reverse complement strand
TCTTACAATTACAACTGTTAAGCACTATGTTATTGTGGTAAGATCAATGAAAACTTACCTGGAATCATAAGTCATGTAAATTGGAAAGATATATTTAGTGAGTTGTCGTATCCGAGACCTCCTCAATGCGGCCAGTGAATGTGCCTGGTCATGGTACGTGCTTATTTTGTTCGCAAGTTCTATTCGTTGGTTCTGAGCGTGTTTTCCTAGACTTGCCACTCTTTTCTCATACCGTGGCAGTTTTAGTTTTAATTCATTGTTATGTGCCATCAATTCTGCTAACTTTTTTTTCTTTTCTTCTATATTATTTCTTCGCTGTTCTATTGCCAGTCTTAATAAGTCAATTTTGTCCCTAGATTGTTTGGCTTCTGTGAGCAAAGTGTCCTTCTTTATCTTAGGTGCTAGAAGCTTCTCACATCTGTCAAGCACGTGACGTCTGTTTGCTTTTAATCTAAGTAACTTCGCCTGTTTCTCTGCAAATCTGGAATAATTAATCATGATGATGAATTAACGGCCAAAGATATGCTAGAGATAAGTAGATAGTGATTAATATATCACAAAATCTAGGTTATGTAAATAATTTAATTAAATTGTCAATTACCTAGTTACACATTTACCATTCTCTTTACCTTTACAATGTAATCTTATTTAAAACAATACTTGCAGTCATTGAGATTGTTCTCATTGGGATTTTCATTCAGGAAAGGAGACATATTGTTATTGAAAATAGAAAGTAAACAGCAGGTTTTACTTCACAAAAAATGGCAGCACGAATTTGTTTGTGTGATAGTTTAGAACAAGATTTTCAAATCACGACACTTAGCCTTGATATTTGAAGATGGTACGATGTAGGAAGTGAGTCATCAAAATAATGATTTTGCTGCGGAATTGCGAGGGTTGCACGCACTTACCTGTCTGAGTAGGGCATCGAGGAATGTACAAAGTTCCCAGCCTTTATACAGTCCGGGCAGTAGAAGTTTTTCTTCCCCGTATAACAGAGGAGGCATTTCTTGTAATGCCCTTCGCTCTCAGTGGATGAGACGCGGAAATCCCGAGGTGCTTCACTTTCTGTGAATATACTCAACGCCATGGCTTTTGCGTATTGTTTGCGAAATCGAAATTGAACACAAAAGGCTGTCAATCAAGTGTCAATTTTTTTTTTTTTTTTTTTGTTAAATTTATCCCTTTCGGGAAAGGCAAAGGAAACTATGTCCATACAGCCATGTCTTCAGTGAAAAATCTTCTTTCTTCAACTTAACCTAAGCCCTAAGCTCCTCATGTTCTGCGTAAAACCGGATAGCGTCTGTTTTACGAAAACTGGCGGCGAGAAGCACAACCGCGAGGATCTTTGTCGGTACCAAACGGAGCAGAAACACTGTTATCACTTGAATTTTTCATCACTACACGAATTTTAGTCAATTTACTGCATAATACACTATCACTATTACACATTAAACAACTTTTTCACGCCGAAAACGAAAATTCAATTGACAAAGCAACCGCTCACGCCGAGTTCCCGCCAAAGACCCTCAAGTGTCAATGTCAGCTGGTTCATTTTTTTTAAAAAGAGTTTATGGCCTGGCTACTAGATCTTTGGGCCAACTGGTTACACGTCAAAATACGAATAAGTCGATAAGCTAGTTATAAACCAGCTAACGTTTCTAGTGGAAAATGACTTAGAAAAACTCTTTACAATCTGTTCTGTTGTGTATGACGTTATATTCATAGTTTTCTCTTATATTTTGTTTCGAAGTGCGTTGCGTGAAACGGAAAAAGTTTTAAAGTTGGAAGTTTTTAACAACCGACAAAAAAGAGGAGTGTTATAAGCTTGACTTGTGTAACTCTTATGTATGGACTGGTTTTCTTGTTTGAAAGCTGACGTAATCGAGATGGTTCTTAGCTATATTTTGATCAAAATTGGTTCAGTCGTCTAAAAGTTAAAACTTTCAGTTTTCATTGAATTAAGTACAAATTGAACGTCAAGAGTGATACGATAACAAAGAACGATTTGAAAGTCCATAATTGTCCACTGACAAACTTAAATCATTACAGCAACACTTTAGTAATTAAACACTGAGTTAAGTTACTTTTCGTTTTTTTTAACTTTTTTATAATTACAAAATTATTGTATTCTGTATGCATTAATTTGTCGGCAAAATTCAGAGATATTGCTTACAATGTACACCTACTAATGTACCTACCATACATTCGCATGAATGTAACAATAAAATATTTTTGAAGTTTGAACTTTTAAGCACTTCCATCACACGGCAGCACATCAGGCTATACATGTTGATCTTGATGCAGTGGCCTAGCAACCGGAGGGCTAGGCGGGGCACTGCCCCAGGGCCCCTAAGCTCAGGGGGCCCCTCGGACTCTGAATTACAAACTATAAATTGAACTAGTGAAAAGCTCACCCACATTCGGAAAAAAAAAAACAATTTCAGGAACGAGACTTTAATAATGGCAAGGAATTCCCAACAAGTTTCGTACTCTTCGTGTATTACGAGAAATCTGGAGTACGTCGAATTCTGAACACGACGGATACGGAACAAACGATTTTAATAGTTTAGTTGGGGCTTTAGTTTATTTTTTGTCCCAGGGCCTTCGGTTACCTACGAGTAGCTACGCCACTGCCTTGACGTCGGTCGCCCTTATCTCGCTCAGAACAGCGCCGGCTTTCGTAGTGCAAATGGGTAACCGGACGTGCTGCTGTCTGTACATTGTATCTGATCAAAGTGATAATAACTGTAAACTGTAAAACTGTAAAAACTGTAAAAAATCTTTATTTAACTGTAAGATATGTAACAATACAATGAATTCTGAAGCCTGTGGTAGTAAAAAACTGTGCTACAGACTTCAGAAACTTCCACACTATTGTTATACAGATTAATAACTTACGAAAAATATAAACTAATTATACTAAATAAACTAAGGGTTAGACGTGCGTGTGTGTATGTGTGTGTGTATGTGTATGTGTGTGTGTGCGTATTTGTGTGCGTTAGAGTGTGGGTTTGTGTATGTGTGTGTAAGTGTTTGTGAGACCAATTAATACAGGACTTAAAGATTAGTACATGTAAATTTTCTTGTATAAGTATTATAGTATTATAGTTATTTTGTTCAGAAGACAGATGCTATATTTCCACGCTTACTAATAACGTAACCTGTGTGTACAGAATCGAAATTGGTACTGGGAATCGAACTCGGTACCTTAGTGACCTGGCTCCTAAAAATAATGACTAAGCTACTTATATTATTAACTGGGTAGCAAAAGAATTTTTTTTAAATTCGAAAAGTAATTAAAATGGCACACAGCAAGACATATTAGATTAAAAAATCGGTGGCATGTTATTGTTTATATCCAATCTCAGAAAAAACGTGGAAAACGACTTTTATTATAACGAAAGGTACTACTTATTATCTTTTAAGCAAATAAAGTTTTCTTATCTTATACTATCTTAAAATTAATTTTCGTACGATTTTTGTATGCTCAACCTATTAGAACTAAATCTCATTTTCACAATTTGTTAAAGTTGAAAGCTTAATTTTTCGCTGGCATTATTTTGTCACCAAAAAATGTATCTCGCTGCCAATTTAAAATAAAACTTTAACTCAAACAATGTTTAGTAAGTAAGATGCCGGTTTTGATTTTTTTGACTCTTGATTTTAATCGCCAGCAAATTAATCGTGAAAGCCAATTTCATTTTTTTAAGAACCCAAACTTTACATTACATTATTTATCGCTCAATCAAATACGATCCAATTGTAATCAGCCCTCTTCATTGAACACTTGAACAGTTTTCCCCAAAGAACTTTATTTATTGGGTAAAGTTGATCAGTTTCATGGGGAGTATCACCCATTACAGTTTCGCCAATTTTATTTGCTAAATAAGGCAACCTAGATGTTCTTTCGTTGTTTTACGAAGCATGTTCTCGAGTGTAACATTAATTTCAAGCCATGCTTCCGACGAACTTCCTCTGCTTTGTCGACATCGCTATCACTCGAGCATGATGTAGTGGTGCGCGGAATGCGCCGCGGTCCCATGTCAAAATGTCAACATTGACAACGCCAGGAGGGCGAGCAAGCCTTTGCGTGGGGCCTCGCGCAGTCAAAGTTAAGTTTCACCGTCAGGTGAGTGGCGCTCCGCGCGGGTTTGTCGCGCATCATGCTCAAACTGCTACTTCCTAACTAATACTTCAGATGCGAAACAAAACGACCTACAACAGTAACTCCCAAGAGGTCGCAGCCATAGAAAAGTTATGTAATTCCACAGACTGGCTGAAATTGAGAAGCCAACTTAATAATTGCAGGATGGCGGTGTAGATGCCTCCAGAGACGAGGTTTGAACAGCCACTCACAAAGAAAGAATTCTTATTTAGGTTTACTTTCTCGGACAAGAAAAAATCTTACCAAGATCGTTGAGATAGACTTTATTGTTATTAGGTAGGTATATGTATTTTGTCTGTTTCATAAGGAATTGAAGACTTATATCGATGACTAGTCTGCAGTCATGTTGTAGGTATAATATTCAGATCTAACTGAGTAACCGCCAGGTATAGACGCCAGCGCATCAGATTACCTCAATTTCATTGCAAAAAAGTTCTTAACGCAGCAGTACAGAGTGCACGCATGTGGTAACCTGATTTGCGGCCCTCTGTACTTAACTAATTTCTTACAAATTAGATGAACCCATGGTCTCCAACGTGGTTTCATCCGCCAATTACTTTTAACTTCCTAAATTGATGTAAGTAAATGCTAACATTACTCAATAGTCGATAGGAAATTCAAAAGCCATTTAAATCACAGTAAGTAACTTACAAAAGCGTTCGAGCCAAAATAAAAATGCTCGTGTTAGGAACGTGAGCGAGGGCGCGCTGCGGGGTTGCCAGGCGAAAATTTGATTACTTTTGTAGAGAATCCATCTGCAAACATGGCAGGTGAAAAGGTGCACTTTTAGCTCGTAAAGTGCAAATTTTGGCCTTTTGTGCGCACCTGCTTTTTACTTATGGCGACTGAATTGCGGTTGAAACTGGAAACATGTGTTTTAAAATATGAGGAGAGACATTTTCGCTACTCTGCAACTGCATAGGGTAAGTGTGGAGGATGGGTGGTTAAATTGTTTTAGATCTTACAGTCAGAAGTTTCTCCTTTGACAAACCAAAAAAGGGATTCCTCATTGTGTTTTAGATGTGTAACCAACTTAAGTAATGTCATCATTAAATGACTGAAAAAACTTAAGATTGAGATTGCCCAAATGGTTGCAACACTTGAGTTGTGACAATGGTTTTCATGCATCAAGTATTATTTGGTGTAGATTCTATAATTAAACAAACAAACGTACGCTCACGCCTGTAATCACTAACGGGGTAGGCAGAGCTGCCACGTTTGACACAAATGGTGACGGTTATTAGATGGAACATGATGTGTAATGGTGAGAGGTGGTCAGCCTTTCGCCCATGATACCGCAAGACCCTCACGACCCACTTACTGATTTTTACAGTATGCCTGGTAAGAGTTTGGACCGTGTGGTGATCGGTTGAGAATAACACCACCCCATCTCTTTCCGTGGGTGTCGTAAGAGGCGACTAAGGAAACACAAATGAGACCTGCCTCCTAGTAATCCATCCCAGGCAACGACACTTCATTTTTTTCTGAATCTGAGGTGACGTCCTATAGTCTCATGCGGTGTGGTAGGCTCTGTAAAGGACCGTCTGGTTCGCGACCACCCTCCTACTGAAGTCCGACGCCAAACAGCTTGCTGTGTTCCGTCGGCGCGTGGGAGTACCAGTGCCTTTATAGGCATTTTCTGGGTTAACTCGCTCCATCGTCGACCACATCTTTGACCTTTATGGTCGAGATTGAGGTCAAGAGTTAACCCATCTTATAATAATAATAAAAAAAAGGCAGCTGGCACATTCTAAGTTTTTCTTCACTCCCAGTCCAGCGTAATTAACATAAACATTAAACAGCAGAGTTAATAACTACACTGTTAACCAACTAGTTTTATAAGTACCTACTTATTAAGGTGGTTTTCCGGTTTACCCCTTTTCGACCTCAGTACATATGGATACTGTTCTGCTCTATATGTAGAATATACGCATCATCTCTTCTCTCATTCTTGTTTCTCCAGTTAACGATGAAAGCGTAAATTTCGGTACCTTAGGTAAACTTAGGTACTTACTATTTTCCAGTGAAGTGAAACACCTGGGCAAGTTTTGATAGTAATTGATTTATTAGTTTATTACAAAATTGCAAAGCAGCTTTGACGGCCTTATCTCCAACTAAATTGAACATAGTTGCTATAGTTTTAGTTCTGAAAACTGACATTAGTTCTACTTTTGATTGATGGTTTAACATTATTTTAGACTAGCTTTCCGCCCGCGGCTCCGCTCGCGTGGACTGCAGGTTATATCGTGCCCAGCTGTGGGATAAATTGTAGCCTATGTCATTTCTCAAGGTATAATCTATCTCTATAAAAAAAATCGGTTTAGTAGTTTAGGCGTGATAAAATACATGTATACCTTTTGTTATAATAATAACATTAATATAATGATATTAATAAGGATTAGTGTAGAGAACCATTTAAAAATATGTGCGTTACCTACTTGAACAGTTATATATAAAGTTTATTACACTCATAACATAACATAAAACTTAAAGTCGAAAATAGCAAGAAACACAGCTATAAAGATCCCTAAGTCTACTTTGATAAGGTTTATGCCTCCCCACTACTATACCTATGTGCATTGGTACCTGTGGGATTTTTAAGAGTTACCTAGAGCTAGATAGAAAATGTAAAATACTTACAATCATGGATAGTAATTTTATAAAACACTAGCTTCTCGCGCGGGACTTCGTTCCCGTGGGAATTTGGGAAAATCATGTACTCTATGTCCATCCCGGATAATGTAGGATTCTAATGGTGAAAGAATTTTTCAAATCGGTCCAGTATTTTCGGGCTTTAGGTATCTCTCTTTCAACCTCTCGGATGGTTAATCAGTCCATGAAACTGAATAAGTTCCCCAAGGAACATAGGTCAAAATACGAAACAAAAATTTTGATCTCCTATACAAAAGGCGCTAGCTGATGAAGTTTGTATGGGAACTCTTTTTCGCATTTTGATCTATGTTCCTTGGGAAAGTTGTTCAGTTTCGTGGACTGATTAACCACCCGAGAGGTTGAAAGAGAGATACCTAAAAGAAAACAAGAATCCCTTTATCCTCTTAATCTCTAATCAACGGAACGCTAACATAAAAAGCTTTCGCGATAATGTAATCATATATGCAAGGACATAATTTCATCCCAAATAACATTTGGAGCACTTTTCCGCGGGCATTAATCACGACGGGATTGGGACAAATTGGGAAAGCGTGTAAATTCATTACACGCGACTGCGGGGGTCGCTTCGTCCCACCCGCAAGCACTTGGATAACGGTTTTTATTTCATACTTTTAGAAATGGTATACTAATATACCATGTCTAAAAGTATGCTCTACATCCCAAAAAACTGTAAAAATTAATAATCGTCTGTATATCAGTATCCTTCCATGTTCGACTGGGGAGTGAAAGAAAAACTTACAATGTGCCAGCTACCCACTCTTCCCAGGTATACAGTAAAAGTCTGTAAGAGAGATACGAGGGTTTTGCTGTACAATGGTCGAAAGGCTGACCATCTCTCACCATTATGCAACTTGCTCAATCTGATAACCCTCACAACTTGTGTCAAACGTGGCATCTAGTGGTTCTAGAACCACTGATGCTCTGCCTACCCCGTTAGGGATTGTAGGCATGAGCGTATTATATATGTACGTATGTATGTATATCAGTTTCTAAGGCTTATCTTAACTCTTAAATTGTACTTTCTCAGCCGCACGTGCGTAAACTTTTAGTTCATCTATAAAATAAATTAAGCTCAGACTCTCATCGCCCCAGACATCATTAAACTGTTTTGCGTGCCCGATCACGTCGATAGAAGTAAGAAGTAGTCATAATACTGTCTCAGAATGTTTTGTAGTAGAAGTACCAGTGTTTTCGGACAAAAAAAATTACATTGTCGAACGCGAGAGACAGAAAAACCAGAATATAGTTTTTGTAAAGGATGTAAGGGCTGAAGGGTTCATTCTAGTAGGACTTCATTCCCGTAGGAATTTGGAAAAAATATGTAGCCTTTGTGTTAATCCAGGGTGTCAGCTACCTCCATAACAAATTTTATCAAAATTGGTCAAGCCGTTTGAGCGTGAAAGAGTATGTTATGTTTGTCGGGCGTTTTCCGCACTTAACCTCTCGATTGGGCCATTGTGCGTCCCATAAAAGAGTAACAAACATCCATACATCCACACAAACTCTCACATTTATAATATTAGTAGGATTCTATATTCGTTTTTCTTAGTAAAATGTGGTCAACTGTAACTGTAATCCTCTACAATATTTAAACTATGATTTCTACAAAGCTGACATAAAGGATTTTCAGCCTGTAAATTTATGATCCGCGAACATGGATTTACGTTATACTTTAGACTTACTTTTAAGTACCTATTATATAGTCCTCTTACTTTGAAGTCGGTTACAAGTATATTGTTATACCTGGTAAATTTTCTCTGAAATTGTGAAAAATAAAGTAATACTACACGCCATGTTTCAATTTTTACATGTTTTTTACAAGAGTGGCACGTAACCGCGATTTGAGCTGTAAAGTGTCGCAGTAATTGGATTTGATGGATTTTTACACAGAGGACGCAATCAGTGTTATTTTTTTCGTATTACACCAGACACGTATAGTGTTTTTAACATGCAGGTCCCTTGGGACACAGATGGATAATTAATTTACTCTGCAGCTCGAGCTCGATGTGCTTGCGTGCGAAATGCGCGGCTATCCTATGTAAAAATGTCAACATTGACAACGCGAGAAGGCGAGTAGGCTTTTGCGCGGGGCCCTCGCGCAATTACTCGTAAAGTGAAGTTTCACCGTCCACCGAGTGGCGCGTCGCGCGAGTTTGTCGCGCATCATGCTCGAGCTGTAGCTTTTCATTTGAACACCTAGAGCCCCTGCGCCGTGCCGCTCCAGACGTCATCGCAACAAACTTTCAAAAGTGGTTGCGATTGAAGAATTACTTAAAACAAGATTTCGCAAGTTTTTAAATACAATTTATTAAACTTGTGTCGTCAATACTTCGGCCATTCTCGCCAGACCTCATTTTTGAGCATCCGGGCAAATATCTACCAACTCTCTAATATTTCGGAGCTGATTATTTTTTTGTGGAAAGATCTAGGTAATTCCTAGGACACAAAATGACTGATACAACATTTTGTGAAATAACAATTAAAATATTTTTTTCAAAGCTGTCTCCTAATAAAAAAATATTATCAATTTTATAAGTGCATTTTACTTTGATATTTAACGAAAATTTTTTGATGATCAATCCTTTGATGATGACTAATTATCATCACGCGTTAAAAAATGACGATTAGATCACTAGCAGAGTAAGTAATGCCTATCCTTACCGCATTCTTCGGCTTTCGTGAGTAACGTCGTGACATTAGGGCGAAGCGATTATGTGTAACGTGATCCGTTGCCGCTTGTAGGTACCAATGTAAGTACCTAATTACTGTCCGCGTGGTTTCGAGTTTCTCTAATTCTCGTCCACGCATTTAATTTTGTTAATTTATGCCTAAAAAATTTGTCAGTAAATGATCATACGTAGAAATGCATTGTTGAGCTGATGCTTAATGCATTTTTCAGTATATATTTGCCTTTTTTTGTTAAGCTTGAAAAAACCTTCATTTCCCTAATTCTTGTCACCTAATTCTGTCACAGTTTATGTAACTTGAATTATAATTTACCTTTTTAAATTTTGTTTCTTACGTTTTTGATTTTCCACTAAATGCCTATTGATTGAATTTAACATAAAAACTCTATAGCGAAATAATTAGGTATGTGGGTGTGCTTAATTTATTTTTACAGATACTGTGGGGAAACCAAAACGAACTCTAGAAGAAATTTTGGAGCAAAACAAGCTTAGACAGCGAATGATCCTGATCTATACTCAGACCACTTTGCAAACGGTGAACAGAAAGAAATACAAGTGATTTAAGTCCAAACTTTTTGGGAGCCGTACAATTACATAAGCCACGTTTAAAGACTTAGGTACTGTGGTCTCGAGTTGTCTCCTGTACGGCAACCCTGTACCGTCTCTCCCTCAAGACAAAAATCGCACCTAAGTCCTGGAAGCTTGCTAACGTGCAACCAGTGCCCAAAACGAGTAGCCGTGCCAACTCCTGCAATTATTGATCTATCGCCATCACCTCCATACTCTGCATTGTTATGAATAGCAAGCTGCTGACATACTAGAGGGCAACGACTTGCTCAGTGATCGTCAATATGGCTTTCGCCGGGAGCGGTCAACTGGAGATCTTCTGGTATATGTCATGCACTGCTGCCGGGGCGAAGAAATCGAGAAACATGACGAAGCTCTCGCCACGTCATTGGATATCTCGAATATCGCGTCATTCGGTTTGGCATGTATCCCTGCCGACTTCTGTGACTGGATTGATGTCAAGAGTTAACCCATCTTATAGAAAAAAAAACTGACTTTCTCAGTGAATGGTCGATCCAAGTAGTTATCAATGACTACTCCTCGATCTGATGGCTATTGACGCCGGAGTTCCTTAGAGGTCCGTTCTCTCTGCGACCTTTTTCTGGTGCTCATCAACTTCATGTTTTTGTCTATATAGAGTTGTTGCGTACGCAGATAACAGTACAGTACAGTGCTCGAGAGATACCTATCAGGTCGGAGAGTCGGCGAGGATTAAATTGTCTCAGAGAGGAGAGCGCTGGTAGAGCGAGTAAACTCAACCTTAAGTCTTGTCTTCCAATGGGATGACTAAAATTTGGTTAGTTTCAACGCCACTAAACACAGGCGTGTCTGTTCTCAGCGAAACGGAGTCACCTAATCTGACCCTACTTTCTGAGGTACATCTGTTCCTATAACCGGTGAGCTTGAACTTCTCGGAATGAAGTTATCTGCCAATTTTAACTTCGGCACCTCCGTAAAGTCCAAAGCCCAAACTGCGGTTAAAAATGCTGGGCATCCTTTAATAAGGTTATGCCCGATCAACTCCTGTCGCTCTATAGAGCTCAGGTACGATGGTGCTTGGAGTATTGCAGCCACCCTTAGGATAGTTCAGGCAAATACCAACTAGCCGCATTGGACGCGGTAGATCCCAGAGCCAGAAGATTTCATCGGTCATAAAAAGCTGGTTACAAATAAACTACAAAGCCTAACTCAAAGTATTTTGCCTATGTTTTTTTACAAGATATAATTCGAAGAGTGTGCACAGGAGCTGCATAAGCTCATTTCACCAGCCCTTTTCTTCTATCGGACTTCCAGACGCACTGCGGGGTACATTTACCTTGTCGAGATGCCCCGGATCCGTACTGAGCGCTTTTCATCATCTTTTTATATTGTGTACTGCCAAGGAATGAAATTCCTTGCCTGCTTCTGTATTTCCGAGCTCATATTAACCCAAACCTCTTAAAAGTTCGAGTGAATAAGTATTTTCGGGGTGAGCTTGCTACATTCTCGATCGCATCTTCACATTTGTGCCAGATTGTGGTGAAGAGCAAACAGATTAATAATATAAAAAAATTTGTTATATCTAATTTAATAGAGGTAGGTAGATTTGATTACTCGTGTGTTTTCTTGTAATAACAATGTTTAATGTCAAAATCTTATATGATAATAAAAGAAATCTAAGAAAAGACAGCATTTTTCTCATTCCTGTCACGGTTAACCTAATTATCGTCACGGCCATAACTTTGGTCCTTTATAACTCCCAAATCAAAAAGTTCATTGTTGGGCCAAATACATAGATTTGTGTAATTTTACGTATTTTCCAAGTATTTTTGCCTATACGAAGAAAAATATGAAAGATAATAATCGTGACTGTATTTAGACGGAGAACACCTTGCCGCGAGAATGACCGACTTATAAAAGAGTTTTAGATTGGTCTAGTGACATTAATTAGACTAGTCAGTTAACTTGATTGTACATACAAATCATTCCTGAATTCAATTTACACCTTTCTGTCGTAACATAAAAAGGTATTAAGTATCTAAGTAAGTAAGATAGCTTGTCAGAGAAAATTAGAATAAGATTCGTGAATTCCCAGTGACAATGAAGCAAGCAGCCGACTTTAGCCACGTTTTATTTCTAAAGTACCTATTTGTAGAAACTATATTAAAAATCGTCTCCCTTAAGATGTAGCCCAAAATTAATACGAAAATAGTAAAGACCCATTACTTATGAAATTGCCCAATTTTATTTTTTTCACAGTTTATTGGATCGAACGGCTATTACCAAAATGGTTTTTTTATTTATTTAAAAACTTGGCCTTGGACCGGAGATTTGAGAAAAATGAAATACGTTTTTTAATAAGAATTGATTTACTGAGAACGAAGCTCAAATATACCTCGTTTCATCTGTTGCCCATTACCTACATTGCTTATTTTTGCTGTACCTTTGTTACAATTACAATTTTCAATAAATTGAGTATGATAAAAATTAATGTGGTCAAAACGTATTCCCGAGAAAAATCCAAAAACATAGTTTGAAAAAATCTAATTGCTGTTTTTCATGTTTTTTCCGAAAAAGTTACATGAAAAACAGCAATTTCCATGTACTATCTTTGTGTGTATTATCATCAATATGTAATAGTATAAATGTGAAATTATGTTCGTTTGTTACAGGGATAGTTAGAGGGCATTAAAGAATAGTTTTACACGGAAACAAAGTCGCGGGCTAAATACTAGCTATTACACATATACACCAAAAACCAGAGTAGATGTGATTATTTAGGTATTCCATGACTGCGAAAGAGTAAGTGTTGAAATATAAATACCAGCAGTGGGCGTGGGCCGGGTGGGAGTGCTTTAGAGGGGTCAATGTGAATCAGGAAGATTGGATTAGGGCTGGAACGAGCTCTCCATCTTGTTTTTATTTTGGCGGGAACTGGTGCTCTGTTCTTCATTACCACAACCTCTTTTTTTACAGAGCTACAAGTTTTTTCTTTTTGTCTCTTGGTAAACTTTTTGTTTCCGAAACTATAACAAAACAACAATAAAGAACGCTAATCTAAAGTTAAATTATTGTACTTAGATAACAAATCTAATAGGTAACTGCCGTACAAAACTTTGCAAAAAGGGCTATTACAAAATTTTTGATTACCTAACTGACAAGCAGCCGTGGGAATGAACTGCTCAGCTCTAGAGTTATTTCAGAATTAGTTAAAATTAGAAAATAAGAAAATTTGTAATGCGATTTAAAAGAGCACTCTCAGAGTTTCTTGCCTGTTCTTCTTTGGAGAAGACTGCACCTTTGCGAATAGGCGTAGAGTCAGTAGGGTCAATAGAACGAATGCGTACGTATGTATTTAAATCCTTTAATGTTTGTTTGTATTTATTTCATGTAATCTTGACTTGTATTAAGTGGCATCCTAAATGTCCTATAAAATAAAGTTTTTTTCTATTCTATTTTATTCTCAGAGACGTCAATTAAAGTTAAGAAGTAATTAAATGTCATGCTATCCTTGTTTATATCAACAAGAGTAAAAGAGACAACATCAGAGTTTAACAGTACATAACTTTAATTGACGTCTCTGAGTACGGAAGTAATAGACATTAAAATTAAAACAAAACAACAATAAAGTAAGTATGTGTTTCTGAAGTAAAAGTTTTTTAGGCCTAATAATTTATAGATATAAAAAAATATATTCGTGTGCATTGGGGAAATCTAAGGTCCATATTACAGAAGGAGACTCAAGTATTGATCTATACTTAAGTATTGATTGTCTCTTTCTCTCACTATCAAAATGTCAAACATGACTGCTACGTCCGACTACGTACACTTACACGTACGACTACGGTGCTACGTACGACTTATACGTTCTAGTATAATCGGACCTAAGATTGCCGAGACTTGGCCACAACGCAACAAGATATTAGAAATTAGAAGCACTGTACATACACGACATACTTTTTACTGATTTTTATGTACTTAGCTCAGAAAAATAATAAAAATTATTTAAAAAATGTTAAAAAAATTAATATAAAAATATTTAAAAAATACTTGCATATTGCTGTTTGTTTTTATACTGATTACATAAATTATATAATTATCTTTTGCATGATAATTGAGTCGCTGAAACGATTATCTTTACTTTGTTTTTTCTTTTTATTTAAATTATCATTGAGTACTTTACTGTCTGAACTAATGAACATTCTTAAATTAAGTAAAAGCTGTTTATATAAAAAAAAATATCATTAATCTAAGTAGTTGTACACTTCCTAGTTTAGTTTACTCACCTGATGTATGTGACACCTAAAGGAAGAGCGGTGCCTCCTAACACAAGTTTTAAGAAAACTTAAAAGGAGACACCAGCCCCCGTATCAATAATGTAAACTGGTTTTTTGGTGAAAATAAAGATTTATTTATTTATTTATTTTATTTACAATTACATAATTTTGGAGCTTAATTATTATATCTGTGTAAAACATGTTGCCAGCTTCGACTCGAAGACATGATAAAAAATACACACAATTATCATTTAGATTTAAGGCTAAGAACAAAAACATGACGAAACATACAAAATTATTACTTTATCAACTTAACATGACTCAATCAGTCTAATAAACGTTTGAACTTGTAATAGAATTGGCCGTACACAAAGCCTGAAAGCCATCTACGCATTCTAAGAAGGTTTTATTGCCGCAGTAGAGATTACGCGAGGCGCGGAGTTACTTTGGATGGCACAATGACGTACTTTACCCGCTAGGAGGTAATTTTTCTCCGCCGTGACTCGAATTTTCTTAACACAACCTTTTAACTAGTTTTTCCGAGGGTTGTTAGGACTCTTTACTTGTAATGGGTTTAGAAAAAACGTTAAAGGGGAAAGTTACGACGTTGTGTTACATATTAACAAGTAGATGCTAAATATTGCAACTTTGGATATGCGTTTGAAAAAAAGAAAAAATGTTGAAACAAATATACTACTAGAAACTGTCCTATTTAATTTTGTTCCCTGTCCTATTAAACTGTCCTATTTAACTTCACGCAATAGGCTCGATTTCACCTAATATTTAACTTCACTAATATCAACATCTCAACATTGTGAGAGACTGGCACACAATTTCTTTTTAGTAGTAGGTAATTGGTTTTGTTTTTTGTAAGTATGTACTTTTGTTCTATTAATGTTAATTTTTGTTGTTTTTTTTATATGTGCGTTTATTAATTTGTTATTGTGGTTTGTGTTTTCTATAATTGTGTGGTGCAGGATTCTTAAAATAAAACATTATTCTATTCTATTCTATTCTACTGGTAGCTCAATCAGAACGCACTCGCGGTGAAATTCACTGCGGTCTAATGTTGAAATAGTAGATTGTTAACCAAGGGCTGTATGACATCAATTGCATACGAGGTTTTTGGCGCCCGAGCGCAGCGAGGGCGCTAATTAGCCCGAGTATGCAATTGATGCTTACACCCGAGATAAACACTCTGCTTTACATATCGATTGTGAGGTAAGTAAAAAAACAAGAAAGCAGGTTTCTATGAACATTTATTAAAGAGAAACATGTGTATTTAATTAAATTTCGCGCCTAGCTAGTCGACTGCCTTTTTTACTCTTCACGATTTTATGGCACGCAAGCGCGTCAAATCGTACTGGCCAGTTTGATTTTTAAATCGATTTCAACTAACATACGATGTGACTGCGAAACAAATAGTTCGATATTTAAAATAAAATCTTCATAAATTCTTATATAAATTGTCTTGATTCCGATTCGAGTAAATAATCGATACCGAGAAAAAAAAAGTAACTTTTTAAAAATATTCTTCTTGCAGTATTGAGTATGACAGTTCTTTTTTCAAATTCCAAAACCTATGCTGTAATGTTATTACATGGTAGGTTTTGAAACCTATGCTGTAATGATATCCATACACCCCGGCATTCAGGGAAGTAAGTGACTACTTACAGAGCAAGAGATATGTAAAAGTATTGAAATGACAACGCCAAAGGGCGAGCGAGTCTTTGCGCGATGCGAGATTGTCGTCTCCAGGTCACCAGATATGCCGGGACTAGAAATTAGATACATACATCATATACATACAGTCATACATACGACCACGCCCATAATTCCTAACGGGGTAGGCAGAGCATCAGTGGTTTCAAAACCACTTGATGCCACGTTTGACATAAATTCAGAGGGTTATAAGAAATTAGATAAGTTTTTTAAAATAGGATTACATCACATTATGATAAACCGTGAACAGGTGTAGGCAAGGTGTAGGTAATCGATGATACGTCGTGTAAGCCCAACCTTTTCCTGAACACATCTGCCTAATTTTCCATTAGCGGTAATTTCGCTCGGAGCCGAAAACCCGCGCGGAGTGGTGGCCCCTGCATATGATCTGCAAATTATTAATTCCATTACCTCGACGCAATCACGACGGCTAACGAACGGACCGAAGAGTACCTACTAGGGATGTACTTGAGCGTTTTGTTTTATCAAATTGTGAATTTAAAAATCTGGCTGCTGTAAACGTTGTTGAACTTTTTATAATAAAATCCTAACACAATCATTCAGTACTCAGTTCAGCTGCAGTTATGTGAGTAAGTTGAACCGTTGAACCGTTTCAAAATTAAACAATTATCAGTTAGCTTCATTTAATTTCAAATTATTTTATTTGCTAGAATACGATTTACGTTGGACGTCAGTTAATAATGCTTGTAGTAATTCGTAATGAAATGGGTCAAATAATATTTGGTCTGATCCTGGGAGGGACATAAAGGTTCTTAACTAAGGAAAAGAGCTTGTTGAAAACAAAAAAAAAAACATGCAACATACGCACGCTGAAAACCACTTCTCTTATTTGAGTTAAACGAATACAACTTGTAAGTTGTACAGAACATACTGTCACTGCAATGTAATGCAACGGGGCCGTGCGACATTGCAAATTGCCTCTTAAGGAACGTTTGTGGCAAACTCGACTCGAGATAACTTAAACAATGTGAAAATATTGTTTCTTAACTTGCATTTTACGTCTGCGAATGTGCAAAATGCATGAATGCACATTTCGCTTACTACCTATTTGAAAGGCTGACACTTTCAAGGGGACTTAACCGTAAAATGCTTTATTTTGTGACCTAGGTTGACGTGACATATTCCTTAGAATTTGCGTTCGGTTCTAGTTTTACGACGTCAGATTTATGCTGTAGAATCGTATTGCATTTATTGCGCTCGATCGTAACATGAATTCAAAGAAAGCCAGAGAATTATAGGTAAGACTAATAAAAGTTTGGAAAACTTAACGACATAGTTGCAGGCTACAATACAGCCTGTATTGCAGTGAACCGAATGACTTCGGAAGGAATTATCGTGAACACCACCTTGGTAATTAGTTCCACGCCTTACTGGCACACACCCGAAGACATGAGGCTGACCGTTCTAATGTCTACGGGGAATATCGATGTATGTCTAGGAGTAGCATATTAATATTTATGTAAAAAGCCGATGATTCTTCTCGAGTTGTGGGTTTTTGTGTCTGTCTTGGATGTTCCGAGGAACTCACGACACAAGGGAAAACCTTAGTGTGGGCCTTTGGGTGTGTAGCGTCTCTTTGCTGTAGTTCCATCACGGAACTGGAGCGAGTAATCCTTCTATTCTTTGTTTGGATTTGATTTGGGATAATTTTATTTACATCTCAACTTTACAGGTGTGCCCTGTAGTGGTTAGATCTTGTTAAGGAGTAATAGCACCTACAGCTTACAATTTCAACAGGTCGTCATGTAAAAAATTAAAAAATCTTTTCGCTTCTCTGATATTTTTTTTTCTGAGCCTGTAAGATCTCACTGCTGGGCAAAGGACTTCTTGCGATCTTGTGCAAGTTCATAATAAGAATGAACTTGTTTTTATTATCTCCGAATCCGCCGACAACACTCCCTGCATTAACCCGCTGCGTCTATGTTCGCGCGTTTATTTTTCATACGGGCCTAATTTACTTTGATTTTTTTGTTGAACCTCTGGCCAGCGCTCGGCCTTTCGCCTCGCGTCGTCAAACGCAAATGAGGACCCTCTCCCAACTGATATTTTTTATCCCTTCATATTATTCAGGAAGTAAATTGTACTCAAATATGTATGGCGCAGTAAAAACATGGTTTATTTTAATGATGGCGTGGTTTCTTTGATGTTACATTTGTGTCGTCCGTTTTTCAGATTTTTTAAATGTGAATTCTCGTGTCCTGTTTTGTGATGCCGAGAGATTTCACACAATGTTACTTCTACTACTAAGGAAAACGTGATTATCGTGTTCAACCGTAGCGTATCTTTTTTCTAACATCGGATGGAAAATATTTCTTATGGCTTTCATTTGTTTTTATAATAAAATGTATTTTATGTTTAAAAATACATGTAGTAAACGATTTCTAAATGAGGTTTCCCTGATGCATTGTACTCAAACAATAGGTATAATTTCGTATTATTGTTGCTACAATAGTCAGTAATTACTTTATTTATACATGTATTTCTCGTATTAATTAAAAGCGGTGGGAGAAAGAAAAATGTCGCTTTATGTGGTCAGTGTAATTACGAGCTGTCCAATGTCGTGCGGTGTCGGAATACTCCCGTTTCTACCAGTGGGGCCGAAGAAAAGGTAAAAAACAATTTCTTTTGGCGAAATATCCAAATAGTCACAAATTTTAAATCGTAGGAATTTAAGGCGTAGTGGCTGTAGCTGGCTTATCTCTGAACATTAAATTTTTACTGATTCTTAATGGAGGCAAACGCTTTTATCACCCGATCTCTTTGATCGTGTGTAATTGTTTATTTCAGATAACCTTCAATAGAAAGGAGACGTTCGTGTGGACCTTTCAGTATGTGATGTTATTTTTTCAGAACCAATAACTGAGACGACAAATTTTTAAATGTGAATAAAGTCATTAAAACAATATTATAGTGTTTCCCTTAGAGCAACTGACATCGATCTCGTCTGTTCATCCTTCTATGCGCCACACACTCTTTGAGAATAAAATGTATGAAGCCGGACTTTTCCACAGATTAGACCATGACCGATATTTCTCCATCAGTGGTTTTCCCCATCAGTGGCGGTGTGGATGGGAAGGCGCCGGCGGTTTGATGTGGCGGCGGCGGTGGGCTTTCTGTGTCCAAGTGATTTCCCCTGGGAAAGCCGGCCGCACCCGAAGGATGCCACACACACAAAATTAAGACATTTACTCCCATCGCCCGATACTGCTATCTGCCTATAATTACCACTACAGCGAAAAAAGATTTTTGTAAGGCGTCCCAACTGTGGTCCCAACACAGACTTTTTCCCCAATAAAAATGTGTTCTTCGACTAAAGATTCTATGACGAACACAATAGGCGAACTTCAACCAAATTGATAACGTAGTGAGGAAAGGCTGGTTAGGAGTACCCGAATTTGATGAGTGTGTATGAATGTAGAGAAAGCGAAAGAAGAGTGTGCGACGGCCGGTTTGGTCGAGTGGTAGTGGCGCTGCCTTTGGATCCATGGGTCCTGGATTCGAATCCCAGTCGGGGCAAATATTTGTGTAAAAAGCAGATGTTTATTCTTGGGTCATGGGTGTTTGTGTTTGTCTTTTTGTGTGTTCCGAAGGACCCACAAGGGAAAACCTTAGTTTGGCCTTTTAGTGTGTGGCGTTTTATTTTATTTATTTATACGAGTAGATCGCACCAAGTGGGAATCTGTAGTCTCTACCTACCCAAACGGTACAAAAGTGCGAGCTTATTTGTAACCTCAAATAAATAAATAAACATTATACTTTTATCAAGTCGCCCTTTACACTTAAGGAAAATCTAATAATTATCTCAAAAATAACTTGTCGTTTCTGTGACTTCCAGGAAATGAAATCCTGATATTGCTCCATTTGCTCATTGGCCTGTGAGTATATTAGCGTAATTGTTTCTTGGCGGTGCCTGGAGGATGAGGCTCGATGTTATTGCCTCGTTACCGAGATAACTTTTGTAATAGATTTTATTTTAGTACCTGCGTATCTTTGTAATTTAGCGCTGTGCTTTTGAGAGTTGATCTGAGAGGGTTATTACGGCTTATAAAGCCTGTGTATCTTAGCGTTTGGGAAGTCAGATAACACTATCTTATCGTGTATCTACATGTGTAGGTAGATGTGCAACTTGGCTAATCCTGACCCATGCTGCTGAATAGCCTTGATTCCTTAACTTGTCTTTTAACAACTGTAGTCAATGACGCTGCAGCGAGATCTATTCTGCTCTCTGATGCTTGTCACTCATCAGGGGCACTATTTTTGAATCGCTCCTTTTCTTCGAGCACTCTACTTGCTTCCTGCAGTAAAGCAAGTTCAAAATCAGTAGAAAGGACGCAATGTATAATAGTATGTAGCAGTGCCGGATTTACAGTTTTTGTGAGTGTAGGACACTTTATTTCCGCCCCCCCATGTATCTTTCTAAAATAATACATTTCCATTTGTAGTAAGGAAGGCACTAAAATTAAATAAACGAATGAATTAGTCATTAAGAAAAAAAATTACTGGACTTTTTAATAGCAAAATCATCTATAATATCATCATAGTTTATGGTGTTTATAATCTTATCTCTGCTTCTATGTAGAGAAGAGCTAAAGGATTCATTTTTTCGGTACGAATGAATTTCAATAGGGTTTTAATAAAAAAAACATGAGAAAACCAGTGAACTTGTTTGACTTTTATCCTCTGAAATCGAGTGAGCGTCCTCTGAAATCTGCCGCCCCTAAGACGCTGCCGCCCCTAAGCCGCGGCCTATACGGCCTATTGACAAATCCAGGACTGGTGTGTAGCCAAAAGCGACCGCCACATTAATATTACCCTATTTATTTCCACACGAACAAAGCCATAGGCTAAAAACCTACATAAAAAAGGTTTGTTTTTCTCGGAGATGTATTGGGTGACTTAGTTTTTTTTATAAACCCTCGGATCCCACTGCTGGGCAAAGGCTTGCCTATTCTTTTTAGATACCTTTGACTTTAAATAAATAAGCTAAAATTAATTATGGTTCACATACCCACAAAACGGGAACAACTTTTTTCAAACATAAATCAGAAAAAAAATTTCGCCTCTCCTACGATTATTATACTTCTCCGATTTGCTTTTTTACATGACGTCAAATTTTTTTTTCAGTATTTCCTATAGGTTCCTTTGATAAAGTTAATCAGTTTTATGAAGAAAATCACCTCCTTAAGTATTGCTACCTGATTCAAAGTCACCGTATGTAACAAATGTGCGTTTAAGTAAATTAAGTAGAAAATTAAATCAATACAACGTAATATAATAGGATCGGAGGGTACACCAGGCGATGCCCAATCAGACATTTTGTGTTACAAGGCTAATTGAATCCAAACAAATTTTCCTCCATCACCCAATTAATTACTTACAAATTTTACTCAAAAAATTCAAACACGTGGAATTTGGGTATACCTTTAATTGTGGTACGGTCTTTTATAATTTCGTTTTCAGTTTTAGATAAACAAAAGATATTCTTGCAAGTAGACATTACACATGGGAATATTTCTACATCATGAAATTGCTACCTAGCACTAAGGCCGCCTATTTGTATACTTTTCCTCCTATTGTGTCTTACTTCTTACTTTTTTTAAATGTCATTTAATTTAACTTATTTAACAGACAAGCAGCCATGAGAATGAACTGCTCAGCTCGAGAGTTATTTTAGATTTAGTTAAAATAAAAAAAAATGCAATGCGATTAAAAAGAGCACCCTCAGAGTTTCTTGCCTATTCTTCTCTGGGGAAAATTGCATTATTGCGAATAGGCGTAGAGTCAGTAGGGTCAGAAAATATATGTATGAATTTAAATCCTTTAATGTATGTTTGTATTTATTTATTTAATGTAATTTTGACTTATTTTAACTAACATCCTGGGCCTCGATTCTGTAACTCCAGTTGGATGTCGATAGGGTTTCAGTTGAGTTTCGATAGGGTTAAAGTTGTGTCTCAGAAGTGTGTCAGTGGAGTGTAAGCTGAATGAACACCTTAATGACTTCCAAATGGAAAACTTATCGTTCAAAATCCATTGTCTATGTCCACCGATCGTTTCTCAATGATTTCTCAATGAAACACTTACTTGGTATAAGTTGTATGATAGGTCATTGCCATATAAGTATTATTCCATTTCATAAACATAGAAATAAGTTGAAGTCATGTTAATACACCAATGACATAAAGATGTCTATGACATGCACAGTTATTTTTTCTATGTCTATGACTACTTTACAATAAGTCTTTCGAAACTTCATTGACCTCTATACATGTATATACTTTGTATAGAAATGCAGGTCATTGAGGACTTTTGGTTTAGAAAGTGGTATTCAACTTATTTCTATGTCTATGATGTACCCAGTATAAAACTCTGAAATGTTAATGGATACGAGAAAAGAAGACATTTTAAAATCTCTAAGGAACACCATTGATGAAAAATTGCTTGCTTGCTTGGTCTTTAGATCAATTTTTGTTTTTGTATTTTAAATGAAATTAAACTTAGGTTAGGTTAGGTTAGGTTCTCACGGGCTGAAAAGAAGCACGATTGGTGTTCTTGAGGAAATAGGGCAGGTCTGCAGATTCTCTTTCTGCATACCGACCCATTTGCCTGCTGGACGAGGCCGGAAAACTATTCGAAAGAATTATTTCCTCTGGTTCAGCACGCACTTGTGGAGCGTCGGCCCCGACCTGTCAAATGACCAGTTCGGTTTCCGACAGTCACGCTCGACGTTGACGCGATTGCGGCAAGTCTTCATATCAACAATACGCCTTTAACTCGTTACCCTGGAGGACGATAAGGGAGGTACTGGTTTACCATCAGGTACCTTCCTACCTGTAGCGCCTGGTTGAAAGTTACTTGCAGGACAAGTGCATAAAGTTTAATGGTCGAGAGGAAGATGACGTGTGGGGTACCGTAGCATAAACGTGCTACTGTGGAACTTCGAATATTTTAAAATTACATGATTTATTTCTTCAGTTATCGTATTTTCCGCGGACTACAATGCCTATTAGCAAATTACCACGAACCAAAACGTCACTAATTATTTTGATGTCGTTTTGGTTTGTAAGTAATTTTAGTTTTTGTAAAAAAAAATTAACTACTACTAGTAATTTTCGAAAAGGAGTATATTTTTTCAAAGAACAAACATTAAATAAAAACTAGTCAAGTGCAAGTCGGACTCGCGCACGAAGGGTTCCGTACTATTACTTATAAAACCGGCCAAGTGCGAGTCGGACTCTATAAACACCATTATCTCTATAAAAGCGGCAAAAAAAATCACGTTTGTTGTATGGGAGCCCCCTTAAATATTTAATTTATTCTAGTTTTTAGTAATTGATGTTATAGCAGCAACCGAAATACATCATCTGTAAAAACTTCAACAGTCTAACTATCACGGTTCATGAGATACAGCCTCAGACAGACTTTCTATAAAATGAGCAAAAAAAACACGTTTTTTGTATGGGAGCCCCCTTAAATATTTATTTTATTCTGGTTTTTAGTATTAAATACTAAAAACAACAAATTTTGTTGTTATAGGGCCAATGAAAAAACATCATCTGCGAAAATTTCAACTGACTAACTATCACGGTTCACGAGATACAGCCTGGTGACAGACGAACGGACGGACGGGCGGACGGACAGCGGAGGCTTAGTAATAGGGTCCCGTTTTTTCCCTTTGGGTACGGAACCCTAAAAAACTTAGTCGTATTGAGAACCTCCTCCTTTTTTTAAAGTCGGTTGAAAAGTGGTACTTATGGGATGGTAAAAGCCGAAACATCTCTGACTCTATTTTGGAATTTTATGTTTTAGAAAATTTTATTTCCTAGAGTTTCTACAGAAGTATGTCTATGTCTAAGTAAGAACGAAGTTACAAGTACTTGCTGAACAGTAATATTGCATTAAGGTTGTATAATGTTACCATAATGTTACTAGCAATTGACGGCTGGTTTGGTCAAGTGGTAGTGGCACTGCCTCTTGATCGACGGGTCCTGGGTTCGAATCCCAGTTGGGGCAAATATTTGTGTTAAAAGCAGATGTTTATTGTCGGGTCGTGGGTGTTTGTGTCTGTCTTTATAAGGGGTTCCGAGGGACCCACGACACAAGAGAAAACCTTAATGTGGGCCTTTGAGTGTATGGCGTTTTATTTATTTATAACTAGCTTTACGCCCGGGACTTCGTTCCCGTGGGAATTTCAGAAAATTATGTATCCTATGTGTTAATCCAGGGTATCAGCTACCTCCATACCAAATTTGATCAAAATCGGTCTAGCCGTTCTCGAGTTATAAGTGTTGTAACAAACACGACTTTCTTTTATATTATAGAATTTATGAAACCAAGATTATGAAATCAGGTATTGTCTAGAATCCCCAGGGATTGTTTGTATAAAAGCTCTGGAATAGTCAAATAGAGTATGGAATGAGATTATATAGTATACACTACACATACACAGTGTTTTAGGTATCGTATACAGTCCCGGAACAGCAACCAGCAATGAATGCAGGTTTCCATTGATTGTAAATATAAGGACAGATAACATTCAGAATACCTAACTACTGGGTGAAAGGAACAGAAAAACCAATAATCCTTATGCTTTCTATGTTTGGAATTTATTAGATTAGGAATCATTATTAAATTACTACTGCAAAACTATGCTCAATCGTACTTTTTGTAGATATTCCGATAATTATTTCATTTTCATGAAAAAAATCAACTTTTTGAATGGCCTCTCCTTGCCTGTTGTGCAGATTCAATTCTTGTCCCTATTTACAAGTTTAAACCCTCGACTCACACCTGGAATAAAAGTTGCAATTTATAAAAGTAATTCATATATGACGGAGGGTCGTTATCCGGGAGGTTAGCCATGGTGGAAATGAAAATAGAAACTCGCAAAGATAGTTTAAGGGTGTAATGTCTTGATTCCACAATCAGTTTTTATAATGTCGTAAAGATTACCAGATGCCTACGGATTACTTGATAGTAGGGAACGCGGTAAGTTTGACACGAACTGGCCGCAGCTCTTTGGCGCTGTTTACTCGACGACGATTTTTCGAATCATGCCTCGCGAGCGGTAAAACGCTAGTGTTTATATTCTCTTTGCGAGCGGTCACCTCCACTCGTTCCATAATCAAGGCTACCAACCGATTCCCGCTCAAAAATTCAACCAATCAGAATCGGTGTTACAGGTCTACCAACATAATCGACTCTTGCCACATTAAAATTAGGGTTGCTATTCGAAATAAAATTAATGTTGCCATTACAAAATTAGTCGGGCCAGTCGTGTCAACCTTACCCAAGCAAGCTTGACGTTTCCTACAAGTTTAACAAATAGCTAATAGATGGCGCCACAGTAGTTCTTAGCTCGTTCTTCGACACGGCCATCATGACAACTCACACGTCCCTGTGTGAGGTACCTGGAAAGAAAGAAAATTCTGAACAGTATACATTCTCATCGTTCGGCCATTCCTGGCCTTAGTAGGAAATAAAAGGCGGTCTTATCAAAACCATTACAGATTTTAATAGACATCCTTACAAACTGTTTTCAAAATTAAAGAAACTTCCATTTTTTATAATAGGATCAAAAAAACAACAAAAGCTATCATGTTGAACAACACCTCACTCAATAAAACAAAATAACAGAATTCTCAATAAAATTTTGCAATGCTCAATCTCTGACCTCCATCCGGTCATCATCACCACACTTATAACCTCCATCCAGTTATAAGCTTCAACACAAACGACCTCTATCCGGTCCTAACACAACACGTAACCTCCATCCGGTTACGATCACAACAATGGCGACCTCCATCCGGTCCCATATCACACAATAGCAACCTCCATCCGGTCACTACATCTCGCAACCTCTATCCGGTTACATCAACAAGCAACCTCTATCCGGTTACTTCGAGCCATGCAAAACACCAACAAAATAATCTCAAATCTTTTCAAAATGATCAAAAACCAGGTTTGTTCAACATGTTAACAGTATACAGATTTATTCAGTGTTATCATTGTCACTGTTTCGTCAATACGCTTCTCCTTAAATTTACAGGCTACAGATTCCTTAACTAGTGAGCACTCTGCACCAGAGTCATAATAAAACGAAAACTGCTCACCAGAGTGAAGAAGTTGCGGATCTGTTGCTCCAACAGTAAACGCCATTTTTCGTCGTCAGGCCGTCAGCATTCTTCGTCTTTTCTTGTGGGCAGGCCTGGTTATATCCCACTTCTGATGACGGAGGGTCGTTATCCGGGAGGTTAGCCATGGTGGAAATGAAAATAGAAACTCGCAAAGATAGTTTAAGGGTGTAATGTCTTGATTCCACAATCAGTTTTTATAATGTCGTAAAGATTACCAGATGCCTACGGATTACTTGATAGTAGGGAACGCGGTAAGTTTGACACGAACTGGCCGCAGCTCTTTGGCGCTGTTTACTCGACGACGATTTTTCGAATCATGCCTCGCGAGCGGTAAAACGCTAGTGTTTATATTCTCTTTGCGAGCGGTCACCTCCACTCGTTCCATAATCAAGGCTACCAACCGATTCCCGCTCAAAAATTCAACCAATCAGAATCGGTGTTACAGGTCTACCAACATAATCGACTCTTGCCACATTAAAATTAGGGTTGCTATTCGAAATAAAATTAATGTTGCCATTACAAAATTAGTCGGGCCAGTCGTGTCAACCTTACCCAAGCAAGCTTGACGTTTCCTACAAGTTTAACAAATAGCTAATAGATGGCGCCACAGTAGTTCTTAGCTCGTTCTTCGACATATAAATAATTTACAGCATGCTGAGCTATTTCCAATATGTAAGTCAGCTGGGTCAGATGGTCACTGGTCAGCTAAGACTCTCGTCGTAGTTAGGTATGAAACAGATAAACGCTAAGTGGTAATCACTTCTTCAAGAATTCAAATATAAGAAATGCGATGCACCATGGATGCACCTATTTTCTTGCTGTGTTTTCCAAAAAAACATAATATTATGTTTTTCTCAAGCGTCACACAGGTTATGAGGGCAAAGAGATAAGCGTGAACCACGAGTAATTCGTGATTTTGTAAAGATAAAGACAAAAAAATTAAAAGAGCAATTTTTGTGATAAAAACTAAAAAGACTGACCTGCAGCAGCTGATACCCGTAATCCGTTCAAAAGTACAATATTTGAAGCCTGTTTCCAAGCTTTTACTTATTTCTGACCTGGTTTTTAAAAGCTTTCGGTACATTTTATGTTAGATATATAACAATAAGAAATTGAAATTCTGACAATTTAAATACTATCCAATTGAAAAACATATAAAAAGAAGCAAGTCTCGCAACATGCTTGCACTGCGTTTCTCTACTTAAAAAGGTTGTGGGATATAATTTTTTTAAGTGAAAACTTCTTTAGCGGCGTTTTGCACTTTCAAGTATGGGTAAAAATGTTAAACTAACGCACACGTGACTGACACGTGACCCTGATCGAAAATTCGTAAGGCGGAGAATAAATATAGGAAATTAAAACTACAAAAGTCAAGATTTCATCCGGTGTCAGCATAGAAAAAATTAAATAAAATATTAATGCACTAGGTACGTTAATGTTCAAGTTTTCACTTCTGCCGGCACTCCCGGAGTGCAACTCGTTGTTTTTTTTATTAAGAATGGGTTCGCTCTTGACTTCAATCTAGCCCAGGGCAAAGATATGGTCGAGGATGTAGCGAACTCACTCAGAAGAAGCCTATTCACTCGTACTTTAAAGATATTCGGATTGTATGAGTTCAAAAATACAGACGCCGGCAGAGAATTCCACTCCTTGGCAGTGCGCAATACAAAAGATAATCCCTTAGGAAAACTATAAAATCTTCTAAGTATATATTTCTTAAATTTTTCTGCTGTAACATTAAATTACTTATTTAAATACACTTCTATTTTTCCAATTAGAAATAAGAATAGCAGCTCAAAATACGAAAATCAGATGAAGTAAGATTTATCATGTTTTGCATTAATATTTATTTTAAGACTCAATGAAATGGCTCAGAGTGTAACAAGGAACTTTTTTTTACATAAGTTTTTTTGAGTTATAAAATAAGTTATATTTTCTAAAACAGTTAGCCTCAATACAACACAATACAATACTTTTTATTGTACACCAAAAAATATAAGTATATCAAAGACTCCATTTATCAGCCGTTTTGATTTATTTCTTCCAGGCAACAAACTGAACCATTACAGATATTTTTAAAAGCTAATCAGTGATACTTTAGGGCAGGTTTAAAAAATGAAGTTCGATACTAGACAGTCGAGTTCAACACGGTGTGTGATAGTTTTTTGACAGGTAGGTACTTACGAACACTTATAACCCATATAAAATTTATTGAAGTGGTTAACGTTACATTCGCACTTCGAAAATGTCCTGAATGGGCTCCGAGAAAAAATGGGGCCTTTTTTGTTTGTTTTTGCTCTACTTGGGAAGGACGCACTACCGAGCCCCCAGATGATAATTACATCATGGCAAGTCACTGACAGTGATTACTTCTGAGTGGCATTGACGTTTCAAAAATTTTTACGTATTGTCTCTGAATAACGTGACTCTGGCTGGAACTCGCCACCATTTTCTCAAACTATTGAGAGACGATTGAGATTGCAACGATAATCATTTGGACGGCACTGTGAGACCACTGATCTCATAATGCCGTCAGAGTGTCGATAGGGTTTCAGTGTAATGACAATGACTGATTTTTACAGAATCGCTAGCCTGGATGTTACATAAAATAAAGATAATTGAGTTTGGGTTTGAATATTAATATTGAATTAAGCCTTTTATTTCCCTCTAGTAGCAGTAGTCTGATTGTTAGTCCGGTTGACTGAACTACATAATTTTTTCAGTTCACCATTCCATCTTTTGTACTCTTACGATTTATTCTGCTCGACTATGTCGTTAAATTGAAATCCTGTCATCCAGTTAATCGTATTAGAGTGTCTAGTCTAGGTCTCGGGTATGTTACACACGATTGCTTTCATCTTTAGCCTTCTTAAGTACTTAGGGCATAGAATTACAATTTTAAATCCTAGATTATCTATCAAAGTTATTCTTTATACTCAGACGGTACTGTTGCATCGAACTCACGGCTTTTAATCTGAATACTCTTGCCTATATTGCCCTACGGGATGGGCAGAACGTTATATTAGTTCTTGAACCACTTGACACCACATTAGACAATCATTTTGAGGGTTAATTAGATGGAACATGAGTATAATGGTGATAGGTGGTCAGCCTTTCGCCCACGGTACAGCAAAACCCTCGCATACCATTTACTAGCTTCTTCAATATACCTGAAAAAGTGTATAAAATTAGCTTTAAGAGCAATCTATAAAAGAAAAAGTAAAAAACTGAAAGCAAATTTAAAACGCAGAGCAAAAATAAGTTTCCCAAAAAATAAATCAGTTTTCTCGTAAAACATGATAAAATGCAATAAGCACCTCCACAGAGAAGGAATGCCAGTTATTTATGAGGTCTCGCCTCTTCTGGAGCAAGTTTTGTTTCTACCCGCAAATATTCAATAGCGGAAGGGTTATTTCTCTGAGGCGAGGACACTAGTGATGTGAATTTATCGATTAAGGAATGTCGAGAAATTTGTAGACATTTTCAACGTGGTTACTTAATTATGTTTTTTTTAATTTTTTTTATTTGGCTGACCAACAGCAAGAACACAGATACATATATTACTTATGCTAACTTAATTTAGAACTAAGTGCCTTACTACTTACAGGACAGCACCACATGCACAGTTTATATATTAAGTGACTTAAACAAACATGAATACCTACATGATTAGGTATTTCAATATTTTTTTAAGAATATTTAAAAAACCAAGATCGTACCAAATAAAAATCACATTTTACGAAATAAATAAAACAAATCGTTGCCAATAAAACAGCTCATGAAGCCCTTACTCTAAATTGTCTAACTTTCCGTAGTCTTACATTCAATTGTTAAAACGTTCATTCAAATTAAAGCTTCTTTAAAAGTAATGCCGTCCTTTTTTACGTCAACAAGACAGAAAGTAATAGTATGATAATTAAAGAAGCATTAATTTTAATGGACATCTCTGTAACTGAGTGTTAACTCCACAAATTCTGTTTTCTACAAACCCTGTAAAAATGTAGGTTTGGCCATTTTGCAGTCAACTTCTTAAATATTTTGTTATGAAATAGATAGTTTAACCAGTTTTCACGTGTAAAAATTTACTGCAGGAAAAATGAGAGGAGACTGGACGGCCTGCGCTAGGTCAAAATTGCAGAAAACCGTATTTTTTAAAAATCAATATCCGCAAACTATGATTGTTTGCACTTATTGTTTAAATTGTTTAAATACTATTTTCAGACTGTAAAAACTTTTTAAACAGCCAACAATTTTTTTTCGCCTGAGGTACAAGCATTTAGCCTAGTTCAGGCACAGGTATTAATTTGTCTTATTATTCATATATTTAGTCTTAAGTTTCATTTATTGCCAATATAGTTTTCCAATGACTTTTCTATCCAACAATTTTTGTCTTATCGATAGATCCTAGAAAACCATCAGCATCAGTTGAGCACATCCCTAGCAGGAAGTATGCCAGTATGGCAGGCATATAAATCTGCTGAATATTGTTAGCAACCCTTTCCATCAGAAGTCAATCCTCGGTCGATTGCGAGCTGATGGGGCGTCCCTCGCTATCCTGTCGGCAAATGTGATTCGAACGAGGAAACACATCTTATAGAACAAATTGAGGATATTACTTTTTGGGATCGACTGTTTAAAAGACATTTCGTGATTTATTAAAAGAGTTATTTATCAATGCAAGAGCGGCTGATATTGACTAACAATCCATGTTTATGGAAAGCTTTTTCCATAATTCCATATTTCCATACATATATTTTTCCATATATGCGAAAGTAAACTGTCTATCTGACTGTTACGTTTCAAGCCTAAACTGCCCAACCGATTTTGATGAATTTCTCTATGAGTATAGTTTAAGGTACAAACAAGGATAGACAAAAGCTATATTTTGTTTTGAAATTTTTAAGAGATCCTTCGGGTAAAGCCGCTGGTGGAAAGCTGGTCTACTATAAAAAACACCTGTTCAATATTTCAGTCTTAGCTACAGAGTTGGCTCTACACATGTCAATCAGTCAGTCCAGCTTCTTATGTAAACATATTTTTGTTTTCGTTATATCTATCTATAAAAATAAAAATGAATCACTAAATCTGTTGCTAAGCGCAAAACTCGAGAACGGCTGGACTGATATGGATGATTCTTTTTTTGTTGTGTTCCTTATTGCCACGACCAGGTTTATATTTAAACAAAAAATGAAAATCCACCAGGACAATTCACACGGGAACGAAGTCGCGGGGCGGACAGCTACTAGAATATATAAAATTCGGTAGTGGTGGGGTCTTGGAGTCCTAAGATCATTAATATACAGCTATTATATATTTACAGGTTACATAAAACATAAATTGAATTTCAGGCAACTAATATTAACATTAAAAATGTCTTTAACTTTTAATCCTAGAAAAAATAACATTTCCTTTCCGTTCTCTCTCCCGTTCAAGTTTAATATAAATGCACCACATTACGATTGTTCGTGTAAAGAGTAACGTTGTGTTTTAATTTTCCGCTCGCGTTGCTCATGTCCCGTTTCACACATGTCCCGCTCGTCCCGCTCGTTTGTCCCGCTTCGTGTCCCGTTTCCGCGCGCGAAGCGTGTGTGAATGTGTTGTTTCCAAGTCGCTACTTTTATTATTTTAAAAAAGGCCCCGATTCGCAGCAAAACTTGTAGCACTGTATTTTTCTGTGAAATTGCACAAGATTTTCTTTACTGCATTGTAAGCTGGCCAAGCAAAAAAGCGGGAGTTATAAAAGCAGATATGGAAAATTTATCCTGTTTTGTACTTTGCTTTTCGATACGGTGAAAGAAATATAATTGTATCTGACTTTTTTATCTCTTCGGTTTGATTCACGGATTTAGAGTTAGTGTGGTCTTTAGGGATACAAGATGTAAAAGATAATGTATCAGATTAAAGATAAAGTATCTTTAAACTGAGCTTTTTATCCCTGTCTGTGGAGGTTGGTAATTATATATTACTTACGCGCTAAATTACAGATAATGCTCATTAATCACGGCAACCGATAAACAAGAGCTTAAGATTCAGTCTTTCCTTTAACTATCACGAACGTCTTTGAATCATACTGAGTTAATAGACTGAGTAGACAATCCTTCACCGTAATGACAAGACACCAGTGGCGACACTTTTGAAGGATCGCCCGCAGTTGTCCCGCACTTCCCGCAGTTATAACGGGACGAGGGATGAGGGATGCGGGACGCTAAACTTGCCAACTTCGGCATCGCCACTTTAATTGAATTTTTAATTACTTCACTTTAAAACAGATCCCTCAACGGAGACTAAGATTTAGAACTACTTATCCTTTATTTCTACATAGATATTGATCGGATATGGCACTAGACTTTCTGATCACTAATGTTTAAACAAATGCGAGAGATAGAAAAGTAACAAAGGGGTGTAAGTGAAGGAAAAATTGTGTGAACACATGCAAATTTATAAAATCCAAAGAATCACGGTCCAATCTAGTCAGGTTCCCGTGTTAGCAGGGGCAAAGTTGTCAGATGATAGTCGCTCGACTGTGATTTCGAGACTCCTTGATATTTTTCGTCTCATTCGTAGGACTATTAAGGGTCGTAGATATTTATTTTACTTGGAAAAAGCCAGGGGTGAAAATCTATTTAAAAATACTTAAAAAATAAATAATAGATCATGCTTTAACTTTAAAAAATGAAGCAACTTTAAAAACGTATGATCTCCTCATCTCAAACTGAATTTAATTCTAACAGAAATCACAAAGCGACTTCTTCCATAGTAGAGCTCTCTGCAGACGCCCCATTATGCTAAGTCCTTTATAAGTTAGTTATAAAGGCAGGACCTGGACTAGACTATAGAAAATCCTTTTCAAGCACCGACGCCCGCGCCCGCGCCGCGCGATCTACAATAAACTTTGCTTGAAAGGATGTCGTAATTAGCTTTGAGGTTGAGTTGCAATAGGAATATTATTACATCCATAAGGCAGCTTTACGTCGCCTTTAAATGGCTTAATATTATGAATTTTCTTTTTGATTAGCGAGTTTGTTTAGAAGGAAAGACAATATAAATATAAAGATACTAGTTTTCCATCCGGGACTTCGTTCCCGTTGGAAATTGGGAATATGACCCGTGGGAATTGGGATTGACGGCCGGTTTGGTCGAGTGGTAGTGACGCTGCCTCTTGATCGGCGGGTCCTGGGTTCGATCCCCAGTCGGGGCAAACATTTGTGTAAAAAGCAGATGTTTGTTCTCGGGTCATGGGTGTTTGTGTTTGTCTTTGTGTGTGTTCCAAGGGACCCACGACACAAGGGAAAGTGTGTAGCGTTTATTTATTTAGTGTTTATTTATTTATTTATTTATATTATGTATTTGTTAATCCAGGGTGTTAGCTACCTCTACACCAAGTTTCGATAAAATTGGTGCAGGCGTTTGAGAGTGAAAGAGTAAGAAACATCCATACATACATCCACACAAACTTTCGCATTTATAATATTAGTAAGGATGATTTTTTTTCTTCATCAGGTTATGTATGAGACATGAAATTAAGGCCATCGCATCTGGTTATCTCATTTTTATTGCAGAACCCGACCTGTCGTAATAGCACAAAGCGCACGCGTGTGCTACCTAACCTGAAGTGTGGCCCTCTGTACTTTATACTTTATTTAACTTTTAGCAAAGTAATTACATTTGTATTTAGAGTGAAAACTATAGTTTCCATCTCAGTTCTCAAAGAAAATGTAATTTTTTTAAAGACAGATCACGACTCAGGCCTTTAGTGATGATTGCGACTCTAAACTGAGCTTCGCGGATTACACTAATCCTCTTCGAGGGTAGGCAAGCGCCGCATACTTAATAGCGAGCCCCACGCCTGTGGCATTATAATCTTGTTCGGTTTTTCTTCCAGATGAGAGGATCAAGTAAAAGTTTTAAGCTGACAGCGAGCCGGTCACCTGAGCCGGCTTCAAATTATAATAAATCGATCCTGAATTTATTAACTTGCGATCGAGTTTGAGAAGGGTACGATTTTATTTATGAGTTGAAAGTAAACCTGTGGAGACCAGCCGGGCTAACATGGACGCGGGAGATAATTTTGTCATGTCGATGTCGTTCTGCTTATCCCATACTGATGCTAAGCGATAGAACGCGAGCGCGGATCGAAAAAAATTATATGATTGACTTAAAAAGAGCGACCCTCAGAGTTTCTTGCCTTTTCTTCTCCTGAGAAATCCTTGACACCATAAGTAATTTTGAGTTTTTTATAGTATTACGTAATATATATATATATAATATATACAGGGCTTTAGGTATCTCTCTTTCTACCTCTCGGGTGGTTAATCAGTCCATGAAACTTAACAACTTTCCCAAGGAATATAGGTCAAAATACGAAAAAATATTTTGAGTTCCCATACAAATTTCATCAGCATATAGCGCATTTTGTATGGTATAACAAAATTTTTTTTTCGTATTGACCTATGTTCCTTGGGTAGTTGTTCAGTTTCATGGACTGATTAACCACCCGAGCGTTGAAAGAGAGATACCTAAAGCCCTATAGGTATATATTTTCAACATGCTTAATAGCTAACGTGACATAGTGGTTGATACCTCCAGTCCTTGTACGCGGTTAAGCCTGTGTTAGGAGGCACCGCTCTACCATACTTATATCTGCTATTAAACATTTGTATGTAATTGATGTCTTCTAAATAAAAACAAATTAAACGCTACTTTCCTATCTAAACTAGCATATTTAACTTATATTATACTTACACATTCGGTTTGAAATATATTTAATTAGGTAGATGCAAAAATAATTGATTTCTTGGTGATAAAAAGGCGCAAAAACACGTCTGCAAGCCTTAGTCGTAAAACGTTACACACTCAAAGGTTAACATTAAATGCTGTACAATAAAACATTAAAACACCACTTAGTCAATGTCTAGAGCCGGCTTGTGTATTTTTTCCGGTTTTAGACATAGACATTGTCTAAATTGTAGTCTTATTTTTTGTGGTAAGGCTCTCAGGTTTTCCCGTGGGAAACAAACAGAGACAGCACTCGGACCCGAGAATAAACATCGACTTTTACGGAGATTTTAGCCCCGACCGGGAATCGAACCCAAGAACTGTCTATTCAGAGGTCAGCGTTAAGACTAAGACAAAAGTAATCTATACATATAATAAAACTGTAGAGGTCGAATTTCTGTACATAGAAAAAAAATGCTAAAAACCGAGTCCGGGGGATGTAAGAAGAGAAATAAAACAAATCCCGATTTTTTTAGATTTTTTTGTTTCTCTGTTTGTCTGTTTGTCTGTTTGTCTGTTTGTCTGTTTGCACGGGCTAATCTCCGTAACTGTTGGACCGATTTAAATGAAATTTTGCATAGGGGTACCTTATATCCCCGGTCAACATTTAGGCTACATAAAATCTCGAAATTTAGCCAGTAAATATAAAACCAACAACAAAAACCCTTGAAAAAATTCAAAGCTAGGTGTTTTTCAGAACATTTTACTCATACCATAGAGATCAACGTATTTTTGACATATACATGGGCTAAAAGCAAGGACATGTTGTTTTTTAAATTTATCTCTTTCGAGAAAGGCAAAGGAATCTGCATCCATACAGCCAGGTCTTCAATATATGTATTTCTTAGCTATGTCTTCAATTTATATTTCTTTACTTCTCTCATTCTCCGTAAGCCGATAGTGTTTTGTTTACGAAGAACTATGGCGGCGAGAAGCACTGCCGCTGGATCGGAGCAGATACACTGTATCACTTGAATTACTTTTTAACCGACTTCCAAAAAGGACGAGGTTTTATGTTCGACTGTATACAGGATGGAATTTCGTAATGCCACCTGAAGGGAAAGTACTCTTAATACTGTAGGTAGAAAATTATACTCAAAGAAAACAAAAAAAATTTTTGAAAAGAAAGAAAACTGCATTCAAGAATTTTCGAAAATTCGCTTGCCCCAACCGGGAATCGAACCGACTAAAATCTGTAAGAATACCCTGTACTTTTATTGCGTCGATCGTTAGGGTCAATTATAAGGATGAAATCTTTCTAACAAACTTGGTAAATTAAATGAAAGGAAGACTACGAAATCTTAAACCATTGTACCTATATCTTTATTTTATGTATGTTCACCGATTTCTCCGCCATTTGGACCGATTTTCAAAATTCTTTTTTTTTGTTCGAAAGAGTATACTCCAGAAGTGGTCTTATTGTCACCAAGTCAGGATCTGATGGAATCCCATCAAAACCAAGGGCAACCCTTGAATGGAATAGACACTTACAATGTTTCTCAAGTTCTTTCTATTATTTACGCCAAACATAGAAAAATATATATATACACATCAACACTGTCTAGGGATATTGCATGATTTTTCATACAAAAGAGGTCTGTTTGAGAAGCTATAATACCATACTCGAGATACACGGAGTGATATAATTTTCAGATGAGCAAGTGCTAAACATGAATTTTCAATTTTTATCAATGATTTTAATTTTTCTTGAAATTTGTGAAAACGTGACTAAAATGAAAAAAAAATTTGCGCTAATTCCACCATTTTCATACAAAAAGCAGAAAAAAGTGCATTTTTGTTTTCGTTTACGTCACGTTTAAAAAAAAACAATTTAAACAAAATTCATTGACGAGAATTGAAAATTCAGGTTTAACACTTGCTCATCTTAAAATTATATCCCTCCATGTGTCTCGAGTATGCTTTTATAGCTTCTCAAACACACCTTTTTGTATGAAAAATTAAGCAATATCCCTAGACAGTTGATATTTAACTTATTTTTTCTATGTCTATGAGTACGTAGCATTTGATAAAAGGACCGGATTGAGATTTACGAGATATTTTATATAAAAGACCCTTTCTTAATTTTTTGTCTGAAGTTTGGTTGAGTAGTAGAGTTACACAGCCTGTGAATCGACGGTTTCTGGGTTCGATTTCCGGTTTGGGCAAACAAACCATACGAGGGAAACTTTAGTGCAGAAAGTTACAGTGTGAAGTGCTAATTAATTGATTTTATGATAGATAGATAGATAGATTGACACTTTATTCAATTGACATAAAACAGCACAACACAGTAATAGACAAATAACAAACATACAAGTAAACATGAATCAGCAAGCAAACAATGAAGTAAACAGAGTAAGAAACAGAAACAAATAATTTTATAAAACTATTTTACACCGTGTTATCTGTATCATGCCAATCAAATTGGCGCTGACTCAGCATATTGCTGAAGTACTAGACTGCAGCGCTGGTATTCTGCCATGATGCTACTTATTGAGTTTTCTTTGTAGGTAATAATAACATTTTTCTAACTTCATCAACTCACCTTTAAAAAAGTACTTTATAAAGAAAATCTGAGGGTGCTGCTCTATAATTAGATAGATGTTATTTTTAAGAGCTATCGTCGAATATAAGTGAGTCGGAAGAAATTAAAATTATTGTAACTGACCCACAAATATCCAAAAATAAAACAAAAACTTCTGTGCTGAACTGGCACTGAACAAAAAATTGAATGTGCCAGCTGCCAACCAAATACATTGCATTGTTGGTACAGAGGCCAGCGCATCAGGTTACTCCATTTTCATTGCAAAACCGCTCTTATCACAACAGCACAGAGTGCACGCGTGTGGTAACCTGAGTTGGGGCCGTCCGTGCATTGCAAAATTTAGACAACGTATTATATACTCATAAACAATATGCCATTTTTTAAATTTTCATGACATGTAAAGTTATGTGACTTATGTTACCCCAACGAGGATTAAGCGTATAATATCTACCCAGCGTATAATATCTAAAATATCGAAACTTTTGTCAGCTTCCCCATTAATAGTTCGGCTATTCTGCACTTTTTTAACGAACCAAAACTAAATACTTAATACAGTGTTAATAAGAACGAAGTTGATTAAGTATTTAGTCTTCAAATCTTAATTCGGCCCTAACTAAATGACATTATTCAATCTTCAGGATATCACTTTTTGAAAACAATAAAACGGCTTATTTTTATTTTTAAGCAAAGGAATCTATGGCCGTACAGCCGGTGTTTTCAATGCATTTCTTATTTTTAAAGGCGGGAAACTCAATAGAAACTGACAATTGACATTTGTTTTATTAAAACCACTATGAATATGGTCTTAGGTTTGATCTATGGCTTTGATGTTCTGACATGAAATAAGGGCTATTTATTGATTTTTTGATTTTAGTTTACATCAAGCGTAGCATTGCGTATATAAGCCATGGATAAATATTATAATATTACTATTCTAATAAGTTTCTTAGTTTGGATCAAGCACTGACACCTTTGCTTATTTCTACAAATGTCCATTGAAGGGAAAAGCTTAGTCATTTCTATCTTAAATTTAATTTTTTATTGAATCATTTTTACACAATTATCGCAAAGCACAATAAAAGCAGCGTGCTAGCTGAAATCTCAAATGCACGGGGGTTGTCTTAGATACTGACATAGGTGACCTGTTTCAGAAACTTCTATTCCACTAAAAATCAAAAATAAGTCCGTAATTAGCACTAAGGAATTCGTGTGCCATTTATTGTACTTACCTAAGTATAGGTCTTTCAACATACAATTTTCGTAAATTTTTTACTGTACATATTTTTATTTTATCAAAATTGATTTTTTATAAGTACAAAATCCTTACGTTTTTCACAGAAACGCGAAATACAATATTAATTAACCACTTTTTGTGGGATTTGTTAAGACAACAAGATGTTTTAGAGGCACCACTGACTCATGTTAAGTGTTGATTGTCTATCTCTCTCAGTATCAAAAAATCAAAAACGACTGCTACTTAAGTATAGATCAGAGTCTGAGTCGCAATATATAATACGGACCTTAATCTATCAAAAGCAGTAACAATGGTATAGAAAATATAAGCGATAGAGGAAACAACTATGTTTGACCTTTGTTTTCAGATCCAAAGTAATGTATTAAGTATCAACCTTATATGACATAGTTAGCGAAGTTTTCAAATAAAAAATATTTTTAGAAGTTGCTTTTCCTTATATGAACGAAATAGTTGCTATTCGTTCATATAACGAAAATATGAACGAAATAGTTGCTTCAATAAAAAACGGCAATTCATGTATCTGTAGTTGTGTCAAAGTACAAACTCGGTCTATAAAAATACATACAACACGCAGACGAAGTTGCGGGCATCAGCTAGTCAGCAATAAGTATACTTCGTCATAATAGGTAGGTGTATCACTTTTCAGAATGTGTTTGCATGATCGTTCACCGTTGTGGGTAGCTACTAGAAGCTGTTGTCCTGTTGTATGTACTATCTTAGTTTCGAAACCTTAAAGTACAAAAAACCCTGTCGACTCGTTGGTATTTCGACGTTAAATAAAATAGTTTTCTCATAAATAGCCATTACATTTAAAATGTAACATCACAAACCAATTCATAATTTTTAAAAATCTGTGAAAATATTTGAACTCATATTTTCGTCTGCATTACTCGATGGTAACGTACGTAGCCACTAGTGTACCTAATGGGCGGTACAAATGAATTTCGAATGTTATTTTGATACGAATGCGGTAATAAATACTCTGAGCAAGTCACACACGGCTGGAGCGCTGCTCAAACAAATGGGTTAACCCAATTTAAAAATAAAACTTTAACTGTGTTTACAAGAGGATTTTATTCTACTGGGAACTCAGAATAATTTGTACGTATTATTAAGCCTGCAGCTCGAGCACGATGGCGACAAACTCAATTTAATGTTATATGAATGGCTCTCTGTGTAGTCACGATTCCGCCAGTATCACGTACTCGTAGCAAAGAGGATACACATTAGGCGTCAAACTCGCTCAGCGCGCCACTCGGCTGACGGTGAAACTTCACTTTGATTGCGCGAGGGCCCCTCGCACAGGCTTGTTCGCCCTCTGGCGTTGTCATTGTTGACATTTTTACATAGGACCGCGGCGCATTACGCGCGCTATCACCATCGTACTCGAGCCGCTGACTCGTAATAATTGCGAGTTGCGTGTTAGACGTACGTTCGCGGTTATGTGATACTAATCAATACTAACTCAAAATTTGACATTACTATAAAAACTTTCCATTCGTTACAAATTCAATTGCGCTTTTTAACGTTACACAAAAGTATTTAAAGTTGCTACGATATGTGTAGAGTTGACTTGACTATTTAGCTATCTATTTCTTTTACTTCTTACCTGGCTCTTTCTGATAATTAAGATATAGAGCGATTTTTATAAACCTGCGCGACCGTAGTAGGGAAACCTGAGCGGATCGGATCATGGACCTCTCGCTTATGAGTCTGACCCGCTAAACATTAAGCCAGACGTTCCAATTGCATTGCCGATTGCTCTAACTCGTTGGTGTTACGCTACCAATTATATTGGACGAGCTTTCCGCCCGGGACTTCGTTCTCGTGGGAATTCGGGAAAATAATGTACCCTATGTTCATCACGATTAATGTAGGAGTCTAATGGTGAAAGAATTTTTTAAATTGATTCAGTAGTTTCGGAACCTATTCAATGCAAACAAACAATCAAATCTTTCCTCTTTATAATTTTAGTAAAGAGGACTTTAAATTTTCCGGCGACAATTAACGACGTGTATCATCATCTTTACGAAACTGAATAACCATCCCCCATGAAACATAGGTCGAAATAAATATTTTTCGCCTCTCTATACAACTTTCAGTGATCAGCTGATTGCCTCGCTATGAGAAGAAGATTTTTTGAGAATCTCAAATAGTTTCTTCGGGAAAAATATTCAGTTAGGAAAAATCACCGTCTAAAATTTCACTAACTCCATATATGGCTGAAATATTTCTCCAAGAGTTTTGAAGCACACTCAAGATAGTCGCAATAAAAACACCTCTCCAGCAATATCAGAATCAGCCCTTCACATGAATTCGTACGCCGATATAATTCGTAAATTTGTAACATGAGTTCGGTTGAATGAGCACATTTTCCGTTTTAATATTATTTCGCTCGGATGAAGTTGATGCCATCAGCTTTGGACAGCAGCGCTTCGCTTCACGACTCACTGACTCACAATAGAATTGAAATAATTACTTTTTTTCCAATGATAGTTGTTTTTCGTGACATGATTTTAGCTGTATTTTTTAAAATTATACTTACCGTCTATTTTCTAAATGTGAATGGAAAACCAAGTTTTGTTCATTATATGTTGTGCTGGACGGCAATTCTGTTATTAATGGCAGTAAAGTTATGATGGTGATCATTTTATATTCGTTCATTTTATATTCAGCTGCCTTGACCAGAAGCGCTACCGCCCACTGAAAGCTAAGTTGCTAGGAAGTTGCAAAATCCTATCAATTGATACTAGCAATTTAACCATAGTCATTCCACTCCCATTTAGAAGCTTTTGATTAGGAGAATTATCGTCCTGGTGATTGGTATTAGTGATGAAACGCAATTTTTTACACATGTTCCGTAGTTTCCACTTTTACTCCATTTTATTTATCATCTCATAATGTTTCAAAACTTTGCATGAAATTTTATTTTTCCGTGCAAAAACTTTCTCGAATCAATTGTAACTTTGTACTTCAAAAGTCATTCTCCAAATTCCCCGGGGACGCATTAGAGTATAAAGTATAAAGTAGACGAGAAATGGGCCTGTTAAGAAAAAGACTCAAGAATTGTGGCTGTATACAGACGCTCCCCGCTTGCCATGCTGCCACAATCCCGGAGTTTTATTTGCCAGGACTTGTACAGGGTCTCTGTTTTACAGAACTCTAGAGCTCAAAAGTTTTCCAAGTCGCTTTTAAATCGAACCTGTGTCTTCAGAGTCACAATCAAACTCGAGCTAAAGGTAAACTAACTAAACACAGAACTTTTCGTCTTAGGACCTATAATGATTTCAAAGTTTTTGATTTTATTATTATTAGATTTACTGAAAAAACAATTTTTTTATAAGATTGAAAATTCTTACATTCATAAAAGCCACGAAGTATGAATAAAATGTCGTATGGATTATATCTGGCAACCCTGAATTACCTACACGGAAATAGCGGAAGTACTTTCGCTTCTTCCGACGGAAGAGGCGCGGTGCGGAAAATTCACCTCGAGATTTGGTAAGAATTTATTTTAATAATAATTTATAGAATTTTGGAGCCCCTACTCATAATTATGAATGTGTGTTTGTTGGTTTGTTCTTTCTTCTGAACGAATCGCCTCGATTTTCTGCTTAAGGGGCTGGAGTGGAGGGTGACCCAAGTCGCGGGCCGAAAGCTACTAATACGATAAATTATTGTTAGAGCGATCCACTTACGATCGATTTATATACTCTATCTATACACTCACGCCCATAATCCCTTTTGGGGTAGGCTGAACGTCATGTGGTTGTGGAACCACTTGACGCTACCTTTGACATTTATTCTGATGGTTATTAGATGGAGTATGAGTATAGTGGTGATAGATTGTCAGCCTTTTGCTCACAATACAGCAAAATCCTTGCGTTCCATTGGGTTTCTATAATATACCAGGCAAAAGTTGACAGCTGGACCATTTAGTTTTTTTTCCGCTTCCTGTTCAGCTTGGAAGATTCGAGTGCTTGAGACGCTACCTCTTGATCGACAGATCCTGTGTTCGATTCCCGGTCGGGCACATATTTGTTTAAAAAGCAGATTCGTGTGTCTTTTTGTACGTTCCAAGGGAAAACCTTAGTGTGAGTCTTTGCGTGTATAGCTTTTATTTATTTAAACAGCAAACAGGTTGGGCGAGCATTGAGTCAGATATTTAAAGAGTGCCACTGATCAGTATATCATAGAAATACCAAAAACTTCTTCGGACATTGTTAGAGCAACATTTTATAAATAACTGTCGCTCGAGTGGAGCCGTCTTCTATTATATCAGTTGTAAGAACAAAAGTTGAAAAACTTGTGCAGTAGTTACCGTAGAGAAAAGTTGCACGGTTGCATTGCACCTCAGGTGGGGCCCAGACTTGACAGCCTGCATAGAACGCAGGCAGTAGACGTTAGATACTGTAGACTTATAATATAATATAAGCAAAATGAATTCGTCCTTTTTCAGATTTGATTTCAGGTTTAAAATCTGAGCCAAAACCAGAATTATATTAAGGTGAAGCTCTAAAACACTGCAAAATATAAAACTTCCAATTTTTAGTTCGTCCAAGATACCGCTAAAAAGATAAAGTCGGCAAAGAGTTGAAAGTGTCCGATTGGTCAAAATTTGTGCTAATTTTGGCGCTCTTTAATGTCGAGGGCAAAGATCCACTTCAGGTCGAGTAAGAAAGCAAACTTACATTATTACTTCCCTATTAACTTTCTCATTTAATTATTCTACAACGTGTTTGAAAAATACCCAAAGAGAATCCAAAATTAATAAGAAATATGTCAAGTAACGTGACGTTAATTATATAAAACATTCATTTAGAAAGATGTTAACCGTGCAATTATTACTAGAGTAGTGAATATTTCCCTTTTGATTTTTTTTAAATACCTTGTATGAGTGGGATGTGTACTCGTTATCTTATTTATTATTTTTAAAATAGATTTAGTTGTTATCTTCAAAACACACTCGTGAAACGCACATATAAGGTCACCCAGCATGAGAAGTGATATCTAAGCTTTATTTTACGTTTTTACAAAGCTATTACTTCACGATTTTGTTATCTTGATAGAGCCTACCACACCGCATGAGACCATTCCCTATTTCTGGTATATATAGACTCAACCAAATCGGTACCTGTAGTAATAAATCTGTGCAGAACGTCGGGGCTCCCGCCGGGAGAATCGCTGAACAATTTATCTGAACACCCCCGCCCCAGGGATACACCGAGACATGATCGCAGGATACCTGGATACCTAGCTAGACTACACTAGCGATTTGGAATTAGCACACGACTCTCTATATAACGTACATGAAGTCCACGTACCTAGTGTTTATATAAACAATTCACTACGGCTTATATTATGTGATATACATTTTCTTGTATGTAAGATGTTGATAATTTAATATTTAAAGTTAAAGTTAATATTATGCTGTTATCCATTTTAGTCGGTCGAAGTAAAATAATGTTGTTAACTGTATAGGCAGAAACCTATACATTTATTGATGTTATTTAAGAACTCAAAATAGAAATGTTTCTTAAAAAAAGGTCTATTAAAAAGTCCACAATAAATGTTCAATAAATTAAATTAATTAAAATTAAATAAAATGTTTAAAATATCAAAAAATGTTTAAGAAAATTTTTTGAGTTGAGATGCGATGTTAATGCGCGATTGTTGCCAACTGGTGAGCGGCTTTGAGATCCAAAGTTCACTGTGCGGTTGTTGACCGTACATTAACTTTGTAAAAAGTAGAATAGGTGTTTGCATATGGAGTGATTCGAAATTAGTTACGATTCTCTCTATGAAAATGAATATCTTCTATTTAGACCTATAACATCTTCAGTTCAAAATTTGTTCAGATCACATTATTATTTTCGCTAGCTAACTTAAACTAACAGCTATCCATTACCCCGGGAATTGTCCACAATACTAGTCTAAGTTAAGTTAATCAAATTACAGTTTGAAAAATGTTTGACAGTTTCCCGGCTTGCGATAATTTCAGCTTGAAGAGCTCAACTCGAGCGGCGTGCGGTGAAAGCCCCCCTTGGTTCTGATACTCCCAAGTTTTTAATTGGAAGTTCACTTAAGAACTAGACTCATCCATCCTATCGTTGCTTAACTCTCGTCATTTAATCTTCATCTGTTTATAATATGGGGTGACTTTAAACTAGTTAGTGGAACTTAAGGGGGTGATTCCCCCTAAAAATTTAACAATTCTTCCCAAGGAACCTTTTTTTAAATTATAAGATGGGTTAACTCTTGACCTCAATCTTGACCAAGGTCATAGATGAGGTCGAGGATGGAGCGAGTTAATTCACAAAAAGCCTATTACGCACCGACGGAACACAGCAAGCTGTTTGGCGTCGGACTTCGGTAGGAGGGTGATCGCGAATCAGACGGCCCTTTAAAAAGCCTACCACATCGCATGAGACCATAGGACGCCACCTCAGATTCAGTTCAAATTGAGGTGTCGTTGCCTAGGGTGGAGTAATAGTAGGCAGGTCTCATTTGTGTTTCCTTAGTCGCCTCTTACGACACCCACGGAAAGAAATGGGTTGGAGATATTCTCAACCGATCACCGTTCACAAAATATGTTCAACTTCACGTGCAAAGGCAAAACAGCTGATCGCACAAGTTGTATTGAGAGGCGAAGATTTTTTTAATATTTCGACCTATGTTCCTTAGGGAAAGCTGTTCTATTTCGCCGGATGACCCGCATCCTTATTTTCGCTAAGTAATTTAAAATTACCGAATGAGGGAATCTCGTAAGTTAATTAAATTAGAGGAAGTTGCGAGTAGGCTAGGCGTAGAGTAAAAGAACTAGAGTAATTCACTACGTTGATTTATTTTGAGTAAAATCCTTATTTTTTATTATTATTATGAGATGGGTTAACTCTTGACCTCAATTTGGACCAAGGTCATAGTGAGGTCGACAATGGAGCGAGTTAGGTAACCCAGAAAATGCCTATTAGAAAATGCCTTTTTTATAAATGAAATAAAGCTATTTTTGACTTTGACTGTGAAATAAGTCAATACATCATTCATTTTTTAATTACTGGGCTAAAAATCCATAAAAAGCTGAGGCCATAAAATGATTTTATTTAAAATAAAGAAATGTAATTTGTGATATTTATTTCTTTAAACGAAAAAAAAAAACTTACATGCTTATAGTATGTTTAGAGGCCTTTGAACAACAGTGGTAGGACATCGGCTAACATGCTAGTAGTTTTAATCAGTTAATCCAGCAGCCAATGAAAAAAATTAAAATGTTTTACATAGATGTACAGAGGCCAGCGCATCAGGTTACTCCATTTTCACTGCAAAACCGCTCTTATCACAACGGCACAGAGTACTGGCACTTTGGATTCCCCGTGGATGGTGCGGTAATTAGTTTGCAGAATCGAGAAATTATTTTATTCTCCCGGTCCAATACAACTTTTTTAATCAATTTCAAGTGAAAGGTGACTTGGGTTTGGGTTAAATTAATCAACTTTAGTCTATGTATACGTTAATGCATCGTATACGTACGTATGTACGGTCTTATTTGCAAAAATCAAAATCAAAATTGCTTTATTTTATGAAATGTTTAGGAAAGGAAGTAGTTCTTTTAACTCTACACCTATTCGCAAAGGTATATATAGTCTTCCCTCGCGACTTCGCGAGAAAAATAGGCTGACAAGAATACATATGTATGTGTGTCACACACATATACATACATAATATACATAGGCAAGACACTCTAAGTCACTAGTCTTAATAGGCATTTTCTGGGTCAACTCGACCCATTGTCGATCTAATCTAGGTATGACTTTTGGTCAAGATTGAGGTCAAGAGTTAACCCATCTTATAATAATAAAAATAACAGGGGTACTCTTTTTAAAAATCTCATTACAAATTCCCTTATCTTCTTATTTTAAGTAAATCTAAAATAGGTAACTCTAGAGCTGAGCAGTTTACTCCAATGGCTTCTTGTCAGATAGATAAACAGAAATTCTGTAAATTAATTATTGTTAATTAAAAAAAAAATGGCTTAAAATTTTCCAAAGGTAAATCTTATTATAGAAACGTATACATATATTGACCCATAAAAGAATGGAGACGACTGTCTAGTACATCCAGTTTATGCTTTTTAATATATCTAAATCTGAAAGACATTAAATATATGTCGATAATCTGAGAATCACTTAGTTTCTTGAGTAATGTTACAATTTTTCATATTGTTTATTGTTCGAAAATTAGATAAAATAAATACAGATACAGGCATCTTTTATTTTTATAATTGCAAATTGCAGTTTTTTTATTTTTATGAAGTCTTTTTAAATTTAATATTTGATAGAGACGGTGACTATGTCAGACTCATTAGAAACTCATTATTTATATTTTCATAGAATTTCATCAGTCTCTTGATTTATTTTCAATACAATACAAGAAATACAGACTAAGTTATTGAAAACTGGAACCAGACATAACAATTATATCTATGTATCTATGAAGGGGACGCCCGTCATGCACATGCGGGTGATCAGTCCACTTATTTGGGACCATTACACACATTTCCCCATAACAACGCATGAGTTTTACCACTGCACTGACAGTTCCAGACATAACAATTAATTATCAAATAATTTAATTTGTCTGAGATAACATTGTTGATATTCCTGATTTATCCAGAGATAAAACAAGGGGTCAACCCTTGTTTTATCTCGGGGTAGCAATAAGACCGCCTTTGCGCACTTTTGCGTTTAAGTTATGTAAAACTTTTTTGTGACTGTGTGCAATACTGACATACTCGTATCAGCCGCCTGGTGAGAGGTCAAGCAGATCAGCGGCCCCTCTGGGGAAATCAGCCATCTTGCACTGATGCATCGATTGAATGCAACACAGTCGGCACGTCGCGTCACGTTGCACCGAGGATGCATTTGCTGCACCACCGGTTACTATCCGTTGTGTTTATAGATCGCGAGAATAGAAGTTTAAATTAAATGCAAAGTCTCCACTAATGGCTAAGCCTGCTATGGCTCTACTACGCCTCGTAAGTACTAACTCGAGTTATAAGAATAGATAAATTACAAATCTAAAAATATTATAAAACAAAGATAGTTACGAGAGAAACCTCTTACTCTTCTTTTAATTAATGACAAAACAATTGACTTTCATTAAACTACAAGAACTTAGAGATTCTCTCATTCAGTGTCTACATTTTGAGCTTTCAGTCGTTAACTGTGTTAGCGTATTCAAGTTTAACTACTATTGGCGAGTGTCTGGAAAGTTTTCGTACTTCTTTTGTAATATTTTAACAATTACATAAAAAATACTGTGAAAATCATCAACCTTTTAAAAAGAAAAATATGATCTCCTCTCCGTCTACCTCTATGTTTAATATCATGGAAATTTCCTATCATTTTGGAGAAGTCTCCAGAGAGAAAGTTTCCCTCGTCAGTATTATTACATTTAATATAAAAGGAAAGGACAAAAACGACATTTTCATAAAAAAAGACACGAGACAACTGGTTCCTAAAGAACTTTTATAAAAACACATTAAATAAATGTATGTCTTTGTTACGTTTTGGGGTAATTTACAGAATGTTTTATTTACAAAAAAAAAATTCGAATATCATTCAACAATTTGTTATTTATTGGGGTTTGTATATGTATAGAGAAACAGGAACACGCAGGCTGCTTAGGAAAGGAATTAAGAGTTTTTTTAAATCAAAAATTTGGTTGAGGCTTATATCACTTTAATTATCTATGTCAGCCTCATTAGAAGACACAAAAAATAAAGGAAAAACACTTCGGCCCCATCAATCTGTCTTGCGCTTTGCGCTCATCATAAGAATGCATGACAAAACGATAAAGCTGAAGAGCTTCGGGTGCCAGCGTATCACAAAGCCGGAGAATGATTTTCCCATCGTGGAGGTTACCGAAACCCAAAAGTTTTCTTCTTTTATCACATGGTTTTTTATCTAGTGGGCAAATAAAATTACATCTTATAACAACTACACAACTTAAACATTGTAAAGTGCGAAGTCAAATCGCTCTAATGCTCCTAATTTATTATACTTTCTTGAAAAGCATGGGCTGTCTCTTTCTTGTCTTTTGAAAATCAATTTACTAGTACGGAAATGCGAAGTACACCAGTCATATTGAACATTAAAATCGCAAACTTTCGAAGCTGCAAAATTGGGTATACGATACGGGTAGTGTTCCTAACAACATATAAAAAATCAGAACTAGCCGTTAGTTTGTGATTTTAACAATTTCTAGTGTTAGATATGACAGGCTTAATGATTGCAGAGATGTTAAGAACATAGAAGCACTAACAGCCTGATAACTCCAATTCCAGTAGTGTCTGCAATTGATATAGAAGAGTCGGTGAGTCAATTTAACAGTGAACATTAAATCACCAGCAAACGACTTTTACCCAGATTTTTCTTCAAGTTTATTCTCAGAAGAGAAATATAATCGAAGCGTGGTCGTTCCGTGGGGTTCCCATAAACTGCGGTGGCTATAAACGCAAAATTTTTACGAATTATTGTCCTCTAGGAGGCAGTTTCCTCTTCCCCCGCACCCTGCGAGGGGAGGGTATAATATTACCATGAAAAAGTGCCGACGACACTTTTTGTCTCAACTTCCCCATAAGGCTCCGGTATAAGAGTAACCTATAAACATTTTGTCAATGAAAAGCGTTATGCTGATGAACATTGAACACAGTATCGCTTTTCTAGTAAAATATTAAGAAAAGTATATTAAATTCTGGCTTTTTATACTTTACGTCCCCTGAGAGGTTTTTTAGTAGAGTTTTAACGTTTTAAAAGGTACTGTTTATTTACTTTCAAGGCCTTCTAATAGATATAGATTATACATTGATAAAAAGTGATTATGTGCACTGTTTTCATTCTAATCCAAGACAAAACTTAGACTTCTTTTCTGTTTACGACTAGGAGGCTAGTAGTTATAAATGTTCAAGTAGTTGTTGTTTTTTTATAAACCTGTGTGTTTGTTTGTTGAACAAACTACAAACATCTAGTTTCCAATATAAAAAACCTTGTCAGTTTCTAAAATGAATAAAATAACAAAGGAAACATTTTGTTTTATATTTGTAGTGGAATAATTAACAAAGTAACATTGAATCAAGCCCTAGAAAAAGGAGTTTTCTTTCTTTTAAACCGAAAAGTGAATAAATGACATTATTAACCTAAAATCCTTACTATAATATTATAAATGCGAAATTAACTCTGTCTGTCTGTCTGTCCGTCTTTCACGCCTACACTACTAAACCGATTTTGGTGAAATTTGGTACAGAGGTAGATTGGAGCCTGGGAAAGGACATAGGCTACATTTTATCCCACAGTTGGGCACTATATAACCTGTAGTCCAAGCGGGCGGAGCCATTTATAATTAATAAAGTGTTATAATAATATTACTGTCTGTTCCCTAAACTAAAATTTTATCAGTTAATGGCTTAATTATTTTTTAATCCACGATGTAATTTAATACAGTATTCTTAAAGTAATTAAAAATTGCTTCTTAATTACTCTGAATACAAAATTCCAATTTAAGTTAAGATATTAATTTGAGTACTTACATTATTTTAATTTTAAGGAACTTTTCCGAAGTTTTTTTTTTTTGCGAAAAAACAGTCTACGAAAGGTCGATCTTAATTTCCTATCCCCTAAATAACGAGCTCATATTTTTCAGAAGGGTCTTTTAGGAAAACATTACATTACTAAGATTACTTTTGGATGCACTTATCTGAGGCGTACACCACAATTTGATAAAAAATTTCAGTAAAAAAAAAGAACTAATTAATCACTTTAGTGTTGGTTTTCAAAATTTTGTTTAGCGCAGCTGTGTAGCCCAGCCCGCTGCGCCCTGATTCTGTAACTTAAGTTCTGTGTCGATGGAATATTCGCCATTTTATCAGTTCAGGTGGCGAAAATGAGAACTACCCAAATTTCATACATCTAATTACGGCTGCTTTGACTGGTGGCGCCACCGTCAACTGAATTTCCAGTTGCTAGATAGTTTGCAACTTTACATTCGGTTGGCAGTAGCGCTGCTGGTCAGGGTGGTTGTCAGCAAGTATATGAAAATTAAATAGTTCTCAATTTCGCCACCTGAAAGGATAAAATGTCCTCCATTCTATCGACACACAACATAATTTACAGAATCGGGGCCCTGAAGTCTGTACAAAAAACAAGGTTGAAGAAGGTAACCCGCCATATCTCGTAGCTGCGACATCGTGTGTGTATTTTCCATTAAACGGGTATTACGGTAACATCCCCCCATCGCCGAGCAGGAGGCAGTGTGTATTGATCACCCGGGCGTATGTGTACGTATAGGGAATAGGATCCTCTTAGGGGGAGCGAGGAAATAGACCGATTACTATCGATGCCTTATGCTTTTATTGGGCTCTAGGTCTCCGCCCGCGGCTTTGTTCACTTGGAAAAATAGCCTAAGTCAGTTCCAGGCCCTCAACTATATCTGTGCAAAAAATCAGGTCTCTTACTTTAAGAAAAGAGGCCAACATGCAAGCAAACATTTAGTCAAACACACGTGCAAACACACTTTCGTATTTAACTGAAAATATTTTCAGAGTTACAGCGCTCGTAGTCCAAGCTAACGTCGTGATCGTCTTCGGAATATCTGCAAAATTTCAGTTTTTTTTAGGTGCAGTTTATTCCCTCTGTAACGCTAAGTTAAGGAAATAAATTATTTTTAATTTTTAATTTTAATTTCAATTTAGTATTCACCTAAACCACCACCTTTACCAATTCACCTTTTTGTAGTTTTTAGTATTCTTGTTTGTTTCTGATAAGGTTCAATTTAGAACAAACTGGACCATTTAACTTTGAGTATTGAGTGTACATGGGGCTGTACAATTTGATGGGACAGTAGCGGCCGTTTCTCACAAATAGTTCTGTTTTGCCGCCTTTAGCCAATTCAGAAGGTTTGAAAACTCTGAAACTAGGGTTAGTCACACACTAAAAAGAAAAAAGAAAAAAAAAATAGAACCAACTTCAAAAAAGCGAAAAATAAATACAATATCATTTGATGTGCTATATAGTACCTACCTACTGAGCTGTTTGAAGTCGGTGCGTAGGTGGCATATCAAACTTAATTTTCTTGGCACCGACTTCAAACAGCTCAGTAGGTAGGTACTACATAGCACATCAAATGATATTGTATTTATTTTTCGCTTTTTTGAAGTTGGTTCTATTTTTTTTTTAAGTTTTTATTTTTCCAGTTTTAGTGCAAATTATAACCTCTTCGTTTTTTAAAGTCGGTTAATAAAACGAAGTGTTAGCTTTGAAAAGTTTAAGCGAATTTTTGAATTTTATTTTACATACATACAGTTTAAACTGAGAACCCCCCTTTTTTTGAAGTCGGTTAAAATACTAAAACCTTCTCCTAAATGTAACAAATACCTACTTTTCTGAAAACCGCATCAAAATCGGTTCAGCCAAACGCGAGATAATCACGGACAAACATACATACATACAAACATACATACATACAGGTCAAACTGAGAACCTTCTTTTTTTTGAAGTCGGTTAAAAAATAATTTTATTGCCATTCAGTGAGGTGGAGTGTATCAACTCACACGTTATACTAGTGCATTGAGCAAGATGATAAATTGCTTCCCTCAAAATACCATATAAATGCTAAAGTTATTGGAGCGTACACAACTCAGAACATAACTTATTAGTTAGAAAGTTCTACAGCTGTTAGTTCTTGATATAACATGTTACAAATGCAACTATTAAACAATGTAGCCACGTGTTGCGTGCAATAGAACTATTAAGCGAACCCTTGCTAAGTGGTTCTCACTTTCGAGTAACTTTTGTCCTAAACTCGATAATAAAGTACGAGCATGTGACACTCACTTTAAACAGTTTGGGAGTTGTTTTGGACATTTTAGGGGTCCCTACATAATAAAATCAGCATCCTAATAAGATCAAATCTTTATATTTCAAATATTGTGCTAAATATTTGAAATATGTTAAACTAACTTTCCGCCCGCGGCTCCGCCCGCGTGGACTACAGGTTATATCGTGCCCAACCGTGGGATAAAATGTAGCTTTGTCCTTTTCCAGCCTTGTCCATAAATGTAGCCTTGTCCATCTCTGTACCAAATTTCATCAAAATGGGTTCAGAAGTTAAGGCGTGAAAGACGGACAGAGTTACTTTCGCATTTATAATATTAGTATATAAGTATAAATTGTAACTCCAAACCCATACTTTACCAGTTCAAGTTCTTTATTCATAACAAAATACATTGTGTCTACACCTAGGTAAATCACGGGGTAGGTCTAAGTCCTCAAGCTACAATTAATTATGGATACTTAAATAAATATTTTTAGACAATTCACACAGTGCCATCTAACCTGCAACCGTCAAATCAGTAGGCTAGGTTATTTTTGACTAACCTATCTGGGTACCTACCACGGTCGTTTAAAAGCATTTCTGTTTAGGATCCAACTTTGAACTGCTTCGCAATTGGAATGTTTTTTAAAATGGTACCATGATGGCGCTGCTTTTGAACTGCTCGGTTGTCTATGGGCCATTTTAAATGTCTACATAAATTGTCGCTGGTCTGCCTTTGAATCGTAACAGCGCCAAAATTGAATCGCTTATAAGCCATCATGGTACGAATAAGGGTTGCAGACTTGTTTAGGTTCTAAATTGGATTGCGCTAAGCGATCATGGTAAACCTCCAGGTCAGTGATGATAATAATAATGTGATTAATCGAAGTTGTATCGAACGATTTAAAACATGTAGTCTCATAGGAAGAATGTTTTAGAATGGGGTTTAGAATACAAAGCATATGATGAAACAGTGTTTCTATGTGTTCTTATAAATGGCGATGACGCTGGTCCACCTCTCCATAAAATATGACAGTAATAACGATTAAAAAGATCACGATTGTCCAAACCTGACTGCCAGGTGTGAAGGGCGAGTGATAATGCACGACAATGCCAGCGAAATTTTCATTTCGTAAAATATGGTCGGAAAAAATGCCCGGGGTGGACATTAGGAGCGAGGGACAGGGGTGAAGGGGAAGATGGAGCCGTTTTGTAAATCATCTTTATGTGTTTCATGGTTGACCGCGCTTGAAAAAGTTGCTGTATGAGCTCGCAGGTTTTCAATTTTTTTGGTGTTTCGTTAAAATTTAGATAGCATATTTAGAAGTAAGTATGAAAATTGAATAGTTTCCATCGATTGTCCGTTTCAATTTTAAGTAGACACAGAAAAAAGTAAGCAGTGCCTTTTTCCTTGCCTGTTTCTTATCCAGTGTACGCTCGACCATGTCCCTGGATCAAGTCATTGCAGTGGAGCGACTGCCATCTGACCTCTGTGACAAAGTCACAGGGAAACCTTAATATGTAGGTTTCCTCGCTTAACGTAGGACCATCGGTGAGTGTGCAACTAATGAACATAACTCAGGAAACGTATGATTGATACCAATGACATGGTGACATGTAAGCACTAGGGAGTAGGGATCGAACTTAGTACCTCTCGCTTACGAGTTCGACCCGCTAGCCGTTAGACCACTGACGGATTTAGATTTCAAGTAAATGAAATATATTTGATCTTTGCTATTTCTTTTTTCATTTTGAAATTATTCCAAGTAACTAAGGATTAAATTTACAATTCAATACTTTTAATTTACCCAAGAGATCTTGACAAAAATAGCCATCATTTGAATACATTTAATCCGAAGAATAAATAAAAGCTTGAAACAAAATAACTTCTTAATCCCCGGGTCTTATTTTTTAATCTTGACTACTCGAGACCCTGTTTCATCCGATGAGAAGTAGAAAAACCGAGGCAACTGCTGAGCAAACTCTTGCAATCTTCGAAACAATGCAATCTCCTTTATTCATTTTATTCACCAGATAATGCAATCTGCTTTATTTACTTACGAAGAATTTTACAGGATTACTGTAGGAGCTCAATTCTCAGAGCGGTCGTATTTCTAATTCAAGTTTCTTTTGTTGCGGCGACTGTAAAATGCTTTCTTGTGGTTGTATTTTACAGTAGTACTAGTGGCTCAACCGTACCCGGCAACTAACTGCCCGATTTCAGAAAGAAGTGGGGTGGTTGACTGTTTGAAAGTTTTAACATTATGGTTCATGCTTCATTTTGGAGGGCATGTGATTGACAGCTCAATCGATCTCAGCCTCTGTTGGTCATTACTTGATGAGATTCAAAAGTTACAAGCTATTATTTTTTTAAGCATCAGTCAAGCTGACTTTTATTGATTTCTATCTTGTATTACTAACAGTATATGTTCAAAAAAATAATATTATTTATTTTTTTGAACATATACTGTTAGTAATACAAGATAGAAGAATCAACCATCCAACTATTTCTATGCAAAAGCTACGTCCACCCGTTGCTCCATTACGATACGAAGAGGACAAACAAACAAATACACATCACATCTGTATATCTAAAATTGACTAGATTGACTGACTGCCTGATCGATCGACGCACCACTGTAACCGCTGGGTCTAGAACCATGTAATTTGGGATAAGACGGAGGAAAGCTTTAAGAACGGGAACTCATGATTATATACGTACAAAGGCGCGGGAAATATGAAAGAGGTTAAATGAAGACTTGAAGTTGAAGAACTTGAATTTGTTAGAAACTTTCCAGTTGTGAGAATCGACCTCCAGTTTGTAGTTGCCCGCCCGTCTCGGTTTTCATTTAGTTATTAACTCAAACGCAGACGATTGTGATTCTTGTATTGTGTGGCGAGGACTCAGCGGCGGCGCCACAAATTGAAAAATAAAGTGTTTTATCTGTGCTTTAGAGCGTGAACGACATTTTATAAGTTGCTTACGTCAAGTAAAAAACTACAAGAACTTACACAATCATCGGATGATTATTGAGTAAATACCTTTTCGCCACAAAAGGAGTAATTCGTTACATTTAATTTATATGTATAAAATTGGAGGTCCTGATTCACTGGCTCATCAACTCCCAGCCCAAACTCGTGGACCTAGAAAGCTGAAATTTAGCACAAAGGTTCCTTTTTAACCCCAGACAAGAAAACGGAGTGTTATAAAGACGTGTGAATCTGTATGTCTGTGTGTGTGTAATTCATATTTGCCGTTTCAGTTTCTATTTTACTCATTTTTAATAATGTAGAATTTTAATTGGCTAACAAAGTGATTCTGAAACTACATAATACATATTTCAGCTTACCGACTATGAAAAATCTTACATATGCCAGAAAAATGAAATATCATCAGGGATTTTTTAATTCGTCATACAACTATCTATGTTGATTTTACTCTACTATGTGTGGATATTTTGAGTTAAATTCGCAAGACAGACATCTAACACTAAGACACAATCCTCTCCAAGGTTTCTAAGACCCGTCCGGTGCTGTACTGTTGGCACTGAACAAGTATTTAACTCTAATTGCCCAGATGTATTCCCCTGGGCTGCAGCGGTCGCCAGGAGCCGATTACTTGCGAGAAACTAAGGTATGTTTATGTTGCTATAGACAAGATGTAAGTTTTCATACTGGAGGGATATTCCACTAAACATGGCGTCTCGATGGCGGTGAAATGACAATGGTCGCTATTTTATCCGTTCAGGCTTTTTATTATAACACGGGTTAACTCTTGACCTCAATCTTGACCAAGGTCATAGATGAGGTCGACGATGGAGCGAGTTAACCCAGAAAATAACTATTAAGGCACTGGTACTCCTACGCACCGACGGAACACAGCAAGCTGTTTGGCGACGGAATTCGTTAGGAGGGTGGTCGCGAACCAAACGGCCCTTCACAGAGCCTACCACAGCGCATGAGACCATAGGACGCTACCTCAGGTGGCGAAATTGAGAAATATTTAATTATTGAGGGCTTCTTTGATTGTAGGCGCCATCGACAACTGAATGTCAAGTAACTATGTAGTTTGCAACATAACGTTCTGTTGGCGGTGGCGCTGCTGGTCGGGGTGGCTGTCACCAAATGTATGAGGTTTCGATAGTTCTCAATTTCACCACCTGAGTGGGGAAAATGGTCACCATCGTCATTCAACTGCCAAAGATTAGTGGAATAGACACCCTGGTCCCTACCACTGTGCGACATGTTTTACAGGGTATAAAATAATTTTCTCCGTTAAAACGTATGAGTCATCGACTTCAATCCCAACAACAGTTCGCACCGAGTAGATAACTAGTATTTTTTATAGACTACAATTCCTATTAGCAGATAACTACAAATGAATATGTCACTCATTTATTTAGACGATGTTCTGGTTTGTAGTATTTTTTCGTTTTTGTTGATTTTTCTAAAAGCGCTGAATAATTTTCGATAAAATTTATATGGGATCACACCTGGAGTCTTTCAAACAAAAAAAGAATTTTGAAAATTGGTCCATAATTGGCGGAGAAATCGGTGAACATACATAAAAAAATATACATATACAGGGTGTTAAGTAATTCGATCTTATCCTCGCGGGTGGTGAATCAATCAGCCCATGAAACTGAACAACTTTCCCTAAGAACAAATGCCGAAATACGAAAAAAATTTTTTTAACTTCCCATACAAAATGATTTATCAGCTGATGCAATTTCTATGTTTGACATATACAGTCAAACATAGAACTTCCTCCTTTTTTGAAGTCGGTAATAAGGTGCAGTGGTACTTAAATGTGTATTTATAGCCATCAATATAATCAACTTTTATCATGGGACCAACTCTGAAATAAAAAACACATCAGTTTCATACATTTTGGTTAGGTAGATTGATGTAGCAGTTTTTTTTCTATTTCAGAGTTAGTTCCTTAATAAAAGTTGTTCATGTTAATGGCTGAAATTACTCCTTTGAGTTTCACTGCTATTTTTAGCTGCACTCTGTATACAAAACGTGAATAAAAAAGGTACTTAGTTACCAACTTTTTTAGGACATTTTATACTATCCTTCCTACTTCTACTAATATTTATTATGATTATACCTATAAATGCAAAAGTTTGTGAGAATGGATGGATTCTGTTTCAACTTTGCAGCGACAATGTAGCTTAGACATCAGAATGATACAGTAAACTCCAATAATGTCCGTCTGTATTTCCGGGCACATATAACCCGAATCTCTTTAAAGTTCGAGTGAATAGGCATCTTCTGGGTGACCTTGCGCGACCACATCTTTGCTCTGGGCTAGATTGTGGTCAAGAGCAAACCCATTATCCATAAAAAAAAAATCACAGGTCACATAGTTTTCTCAATTTCCCCGGGAACAAATTCAAAATAGCTTTACTTCATAGAACATTCAGAATGTAACTTAAAATAAGTCAAAGTTACATTAAAAGATTTAAATACATACAAACATATTCGTCCATTGAGTATGTTACATTAAAGCATTTAAATACACACATACATATTCGTTATTTTGGTTTTACTGACCCTACGCCTATTCGCAAAGGTGCAGTCTTCCCGAAATCCTGAGTAATAAGCTAGTAAGTGATACTAGAGTAACTTTGCTGTTCTAATTAAAGCTATTTAAATGCTTCAAAGTGTCGTACGAAGCCTAGTAGCGCTCACTGTTTGCCATTCATCAGTGAGGTTAAGCAGTTTACGCATATGTATCTTGATGGGTGATCAAAGCAGACATTTGTTATTGAGTGATGAAGTTGTTGTCCTTGACCTTTAGTCCTTAAATCAAGACAGAGGCCATTTTGGCAATTTGTATACTCTAACATTACCTTTGGTCAAATTGCTAGACGACCTTGATAATGATGAAAATGTTAACTACCACACTAACTCTAGCCTTTGTTTCCCTGCAGACTAATAGCGAGTTGTGAAACAAACTAGCCTTCTAACAGCAGGATAGAGTTTAGCCTGTTCCATACTAATGCTGTAAATGTGAAAGTAACTCTGTCTGTTACGCTTTCCGCCTAAACTAGCCAACTAATTTAAATGAAATTTTGTCTGTGTTTAGTTCAAGGTACGAGGATAGACATAGTTTACATTTTCATCTCAACAATTTGAAGAGTTACCTATTTAGGAAGCGCTTTACAAATCGGACTACCTTTCCGCCCGCGGCTCCGCTCGCGTGGACTACTAACCTGTATGGTGCCCAGCTCTGGGATAAAATGTAGCCTTTGCCCTTTTTCAAGATCTAATCTATCTCTGCACCAAATTTCATCAAAATTTGGTTCTGTAGTTTAGTTGTGAAAGCGTAACAGACAGACAGAGTTACTTCCGCATTTATAATATTAGCAGGATAGGGATAGAAGGGATACTAGGGGTTCTGCGGAAAGGTAGTGTAACATACGAACATACAGTTTGATAGCGACGGTGCTCCCGTCCCCAGAGGCGAAGCGTAGAAGCACAATACAAGACACGGTGACATTGTTCGCAGACAACCGAGCAGATTGTATTTTTATGAGAATCTGGCCACAATGCAGCTCGAGAGCGTCTGTCCAGCTGTTACTGGGTTTTTGGGTCGCGCAGCTTAATTCTGTAAGTCTTGGTAAGCAATGAATGGAATGATGTTCTTCAAAACGAGTAACATCTTTACTCCTTTAAAATCATAAATATAAAACTGTTGTTTGTTGGTTTGTGATTACTTTATTTAGTAACGGAGTAACGGCATCATATCGACCTGACTTTTATGCACAGAGATGGTTGGGGGACATATTGACTAATTTTCCACGCGATCGAAGTCGCGGATAGAAATATAGTGCTTACTCATCTTACTAACATTTTAAACGAGAATGGATGATTGTAACTCCCCATCGCGAAATTTTTTGTAGCAGATCTTAATGAAACCATAGAATAAAAGAGTCTGCTCGAAAGTCGCGGGCAGAAATTTAGAAAACTAGAAAACTCTATTTACTTTATTAAAAACATATGTTGTCACAATAAATACTAGTGTTTAAACTAGGCCTTGCCTGTGTCTTAGACACTATAGTACCTTCCTCGTGATATAATATTACTGCCCCAAGTAAGAAGATTTGCAAACTGAATAATAATACCAAGTACTAAATATACTAATACTTTGTTTCCGAAATAGAGTAGGCAGAGTTATATTAAACAACAACAGCACACATTCCCGCTTGTTGCTGTCTGTCCTGTGGCGTCTTATGCAGAACATAAGACGCCACAGACAGTTAGCAAAATATTTTCTAAGATTTCTAAGACTTTTGAATTAATCAAAGAGAGATTTCAAAAATCAATGATGATAGGTACGTAGTTTATACTTTATGTTTTTGTTTCTTGATAGAAATAGAACTCCATATCCTTATTTTTTAAATAAACTAGTGTGAACTCATGTCTTTCATTGGTAATCAATGTTGATAATCACAAAGCGCGAGGCAAATTAACACGACGATATCCTACCTGGAATGGGTCTACGTTCAGTGATAGCAAATGGGTTCTAGACGTTTAATTGGCCGGTCCGTCCTTCGTCGCTCGGACACTAACGCTATTAGGAACTAGTTGGAACTAGTTAGAAGTGGATTTGGGCATTCCACAGCACCACCCATCCGTCGTCCAACTAATGTCGGATCGGTCTTGAGACTGTAAGTTCTGGAGACATATTCCTATGCCATTATCTTGGTAAGGAGAGTGGTAATTTAATTATTAAACCAAGTAAATACATAAGTATATTATAATTATACAGGGCTTTAGGTAAAGCACTTTCAACCTCTCGGGTGGTAAATCATCCATGAAACTGAACAACTTTCCGAAGGAACAAAGGTCGGAATACGAAAAAATTTTTTTTTAATTCCCATACAAACTGCGTGAGCTGATAGCGCATTTTGTATGGAAAGTAAAATTTTTTTTTTAATACTTCGACCTTTGTTCCTTGGGAAAGTTGTTCAGTTCCATAGACTGATTTACCACCCGAAAGTTTGAAAGTGATTTATCTAAAGCCCTGTATATTATGTATGTTAGTCTGTAAAGTATTTATCTATGGGCCTAGTTGCCTGATAATAAATGATTTTATTATTATTATTATTATGTCAAAATTCCTTGAATCACGGGCAATTACGTCTCGGACCTTTGGACCTTATTATTATCATTATTGTAAAACAACTAAACAGGGTGTAAAAGACATCTTAACAAAAAACTGAAACCCTGGACTAATCAATTCTAAATGATTTCCCATTGGAATTTTTATCCGGAAAATTATCATTCTTTTTCATTTTTTTAAATATTTTCTGCTTTCATTTTTTTATTATTTAATCGAATACACTCCATTTTGCAATAAAAATCAATCATAACAATGTAAAACACGAAAATCAGTAATGTACATCGCACTCCGATATCAGCGCGGCGCGGGGGGATTGCGCGCGGGACGCGGTTTTACGATACGTTGCGTAGCGCCAAAGTAGGTAAATAACGAAAACTCCTTAACATGACGTTTCCGGGAGACAAAAATACTTATAACTGATGATAGTTATGGGTAGATTCCACCATTTAATTATTTGCTGAACTATCTTTTACACCCTGTATATTTAAAAAAAATATATTCGACGATTTAAGTCACTTTCAGTCCTATAAAAATGCGTAATATGATACATGAATAGTTATCTATAGTTTGCGCAACGTTAAGGAATGAGGGAACAGACGAAAATGCCTGCGTCTGTATATCCGGGCTCATATGACCCGAATCTCTTTAGAATTCGGGTGGCTAGGCATCTTTTGGGTGAGCTTGTTATATGTTTACCACTGAGCTAGATCAAAAACGAACTCATTCTTTAAAAAAAAAACATGCAACGCTGCTGAAACCTGTCATATCAACTGAAGTAATAAAAGATGGGATGAGGTTTGTGAATTTGAAATAATTGTTACATTATTAATTTTCACAAGTTATTTTACCGCGATTTGTTTATCTATACTAATATTATAATAAAGAAGAAAGATTTGATTGTTTGTTTGTTTGCATTGAATAGGCTCCGAAACTACTGGACCGATTTGAAAAATTCTTTCACCATTAGAAAGCTACTTACACTATCTCCAATAGACATAGGCTATAGAATTTTCCCGAATTCCCACGGGAACGAAGTTCCGGGCGGAATGCTAGTAATATTGTAAAGAGAAAATATTTGGTTGTTTGTTTGTTTTCATTGAACAGGCTCCGAAACTACTGGACCAATTTAAAAAATTCTTTCACCATTAGAATCCTATATTATCCGTGATGGATACAGGGTACATAATTTTCCCGAATTCACACGGGAACGAAGTCCCGGGTGGAATGCTAGTTTGTTTCATAAACATACAATGAGGCGTTGTTACTATTATTGTTGCGCTGTGATTTTGTATTTTTGGAAGTCATCAAAACATCGTTGTGTGAATGAGCAAATAATTATTTTTATTCCATAATCCTTTAGTTTTCTATTTACTCAGGGCAACTATTTCAACACACACATGATGCTCTCACTCTGCCTACCCCGACGTGGATATAAGGCGTGAGGATATGAACATGAAGGTGAACTATTATGCAACAATAAAACCTGAACCTCGTTTTTTTTATTATGAGATGGGTTAACTCTTGACCTCAATCTTGACCAAGGTCATAGATGAGATCGACAATGGAGCGAGTTAACCCAGAAAATGCCAATGCAACAGTAAACCAGTGGGCCTTATCATTTATAGTTAGAACGGCACGGCACGGCATGATAGAATTTGTATAACCTTTACTTTCTACATATATTCCCAGCGTCTCGTACCACTGGTGTATAGGAGGCAATGATAATTCAATTTTCCCGTGCCATTTTCGTATCATAAATAGGCCCAAATGCATCCAACAATATGCACAGAAATAAGAGCATAAGACAAACCAATGCATCCCAATTTTCTTGTTCTTTTTAACTATTTAACAGAAAACATTTCAAAGTGCTACTTCGATTCACTTGTGTTCTTCGAAAGCCGTCTGATTGGCTGTTAATTGTCGAAGTAGATAATTGCAATCACCCCTCCTCTCTACCTGACCCCCCCCATACACTCACCCGTGCATCTAAAGCAGAGATGGCAAATCAATGGGACGTGACAAAATATTTAGGGCACGCCACCGATTGACAAAGCATAGATAATGGAATACTTACTATACTACGAGTAGTAAACAAATTAACAAAATTCACTAAGTATATAGTTTAACTAACGAACTTATGTGAGCCTACGTTATGGAATGAGTACCTAGGCGTGGTGGGTAGCGCACTTGTTTTAGTTTAATTTTCATATATTCACAATAAGTCAACATTATTTGATGTCACGTCTATGGTCTCATTCAACATTTCTTTTAAAAATGACACGTTCATCATTAAAGGTTCGCCATCCCTGATCTGGAGTGTCGCTTAACCGTTTCATTGCCAAGAAAACCTTTATTGCTGTTTCGTTTTTAAGATTGGTTCGAAGTGATTGGTTTGAAGTGATTTGCTGTAATAAAGGATTATGATGAACCGTTATGATGAAATTGACTTTATGAGGCAAAAATATAACTTGCAACTGAAATTCATATGTTATGTTATGTTTATCGAGCGTTCCCTACTTAGCTTATTAAAAGAAAAAAGGGCAATGTGAAAATTGGTTTAGTCTAGGTACTAATGAGGCTGTGAGTAGGCCATGGCCTTAATTGTTTGCACTGAGAAGATAAAATTTACTGTGGTGTTTCAATACCTACAAGTTATATTGAAACACAACATTAGGTACCTACAACAAAGTTATATTGAACAGGGTATTGGCTTACCCACAATACGTATGCTGAGTCAGGGCCCTTTCACTGTGTTAGTTATTATTTAATTGTAGTTTTACTTATAGTTATAAGATTATTCTAGAAAATTTTTGTAATAGCAGTGAATAAAGTCTTTATCTATCTATCTATCTTATAAAACAAGTTCGACTATTCAGCACAAAACAACAAATCATAAAGCTGAAACATCTTGTTAAATTCAATTTGAGTTTAAAACAAATATAAACAAACTTAGTAGCTGTATCTTACTCGGAAAGTGGCGAACAAGAGGAAATCAGAGCGATCGCCAGGCGGTCGCCAGGCGGTCGTGCAAACTGCTCCAATCCAGTTATAACTAGCTTTTACATCGTAACTGACACCAAACACAAGGTAGACGTATTTCACAAGCAGTAAGTAATGAAACTCCAACCAATAGTCTCATAATAAGGCGCAAAGCTTTGTTGATTTCTGCCTCAATAGCACGACAGCCTTGATCGATTGATATAAGCCTCACTGGGATTTGTCCTGCCATCCTCCCAGTTATAAAAGTGTTTTATTAAATAAAACTTTAGGTATATATTATTATTATTAGTTTTAAGCGCTCTTAGCCTAGGGGCGAGAGATAGCTGATCTGAACCCGTACACAGAGGCAGGGAACATGATAGGTGACCAAAGTGGCAATTTATCGCGAGCATTTCCGTATTTCGGAGGGCATGTCAAGTTGTGGGTTTGGGTTGTTGTCGATTGACTACAGTGGTTAAGTCAAGTCAGAGGCCATTTGAAGGTTTAAAAATCACACTTGATTAACGCATACGATAAGAAGAAGAAGCAACGTAAATAACTTCTCAACACATTTGCTCATAAAGTGGGTCTTATGTCTTGTATTAAGGTTCATAATGATATGTTTTACCCAGCGTAATAAAAATAAAACACTAGTACGTAATGTTTTTTCTTCTAAATTTCAACAAAGAGATCAGATCTTATTTTTTATTTAAAATTAAATGTAAAAATATTAAAATAATTGTAAATAAAAATACAATTTCACTAAATTATTTAAATTTAACAAAAAATTATCATTTATTTATGCTAAAACGGTGAAAATAATATATAGTTCAGTATTTTTTATTATTTGGCTGTATGACATACTTGTCAATGTGAATCACATTTTGCGAGCGAAAAAAGAAAAAAATAATCGCGCCTCTTTTCAGATGTTTTCACATGGTTTTCACAAACAAAGTGAAAACATCTGAAAAGAGGCGCGATTGATTATTGTCAGAAATACAACACAAAAATGTCTTCCTCAAGTGCAGAACAGGAAACCTACGTGGGTACACCGCCAGAAATACTTTCCGAGGTGCAACATGCAACAGAAAAATGCCTGTATAGGCATTTTCTGGGTTAACTCGCTCCATCGTCGACCTCATCTTTGATCTTTATGGTCAAGATTGAGGTCAAGAGTTAACCCATCTTATCTTCTTCTATCTATCTTCTATCTATCTATAATATAATAAAACTGTAGAGGTCGAAATTCTGTACATAGAAAAAAAATGCTAAAAACCGAGTCAGGGGGATGTAAGAAGAGAAATAAAACAAATCCCGATTTTTTTAGATTTTTTTGTTTCTCTGTTTGTCTGTTTGTCTGTTTGTCTGTTTGCACGGGCTAATCTTCGTAACTGTTGGCCCGATTTAAATGAAATTTTGCATGGTGGTACCTTATATCCCCGGTCAACATTTAGGCTACATAAAATCTCGAAATTTAGCCAGTAAATATAAAACTAACAACAAAAACCCCTGAAAAAACTCAAAGCTAGGTGTTTTTCAGTACATTTTACTCATACCATAGAGATCAACGTATTTTTGACATATACATGGGCTAAAAGCATGGACATGTTGTTTTTTATATTTATCTCTTTCGAGAAAGGCAAAGGAATCTGCATCCATACAGCCAGGTCTTCAATACGTATTTCTTAGCTATGTCTTCAATTTATATTTCTTTACTTCTCTCATTCTCCGTAAGCCAATAGTGTTTTGTATATCAATTTATATTTCTTTACTTCTCTATCGGCTTACTTCCGTAAGCCGATAGTGTTTTGTTTACGAAGAACTATGACGGCGAGAAACACTGCCGCTGGATCGGAGCGGATACACTGTATCACTTGAATTACTTTTTAATCGACTTCCAAAAAGGAGGAGGTTTTATGTTCGACTGTATACAGGGTGGAATTTTGTAATGCCACCTGAAGGAAAAGTACTCTTAATACTGTAGATAGAAAATTTTACTCAAAGAAAACATTCCTTTATTTTTGAAAAGAAAGAAAACCGCATTCAAGAATTTTTGAAAATTCGCTTGCCGCAACCGGGAATCGAACCGACTAAAATCTGTAAGAATACCCTGTACTTTTATTGCGTCGATCTTTAGGGTCAATTAAAAGGAAGAAATCTTTCTAACAAACTTGGTAAATTAAATGAAAGGAAAACTACAAAATCTTAAACCATTGTATATCTTTATTTTATGTATGTTCACCGATTTCTCCGCCATTTGTGGACCGATTTTCAAAATTCTTTTTTTGTTTGAAAGAGCATACTCCAGAAGTGGTCCTATTGTCACCAATTTTCAATTTTTGTCAATGAATTTAATTTTGCTTGAAATTTGTGAAAACGTGACTAAAATGAAAAAAAAAATTGCGCTAATTCCACCATTTTCATACAAAAAGCAGAAAAAAGTGCATTTTTGTTTTCGTTTACGTCACGTTTTAAAAAAAAACAATTTAAACAAAATTCATTGACGGGAATTGAAAATTCAGGTTTAACACTCATCTTAAAATTATATCCCTCCATATGTCTCGAGTATGCTTTTATAGCTTCTCAAACAGACCTTTTTGTATGAAAAATTAAGCAATATCCCTAGACAGTGTTGATATTTAACTTATTTTTTCTATGTCTATGAGTACGTAGCATTTGATAAAAGGACCGGATTGAGATTTATGAGATATTTTGTATAAGATCCTTTCTTAATTTTTTGTCGAGAAGTTTGGTTGAGTGGTAGAGTTACACAGCCTGTGAATCGACGGTTTCTGGGTTCGATTTCCGGTTTGGGCAAACAAACGATACGAGGGAAGGAAACTTTAGTGCAGAAAGTTACAGTGTGAAGTGCTAAGTAATTTATTTTATGATAGATAGATAGATTGACACTTTATTCAATTGACATAAAACAGCACAACACAGTAATAGACAAACAACAAACATACAAGTAAACATGAATCAGCAAGCAAACAATGAAATAAACAGAGTAAAAAACAGAAACAAATAATTTCATAAAACTATTTTACACCGTGTTATCTGTATCATGCCAATCAAATTGGCACTGACTCAGCATATTGCATACAGCATATTGATTAAGTATTTAGTCTTCAAATCTTAATTCGACCCTGTCGGAGAAACTAAATGACATTATTCAAGGATATCACTTTTTGAAAACAATAAACGAAGGAATCTATGGTCGTACAGCCGGTGTTTTCAATGCATTTCTTATTTTTAAAGGCGGGAAACTCAATAGAAACTGACAATTGACATTTGTTTCATTAAAACGGAATATGGTCTATAGGTTTGATCTATGGCTTTGATGTTCTGACATGAAATAAGGGCTATTTATTGATTTTTAAAGGACAGAGCCATATATGCACAAGAATAGAATAGAATAGATTTTAGTTTACATCAAGCGTAGTATTGCGTATATAAGCCCTGGATAAATATTATAATATTACTATTCTAATAAGTTTCTTAGTTTGGATCAAGCACTGACACCTTTGCTTATTTCTACAAATGTCCATTGAAGGGAAAAGCTTAGTCATTTCTATCTTAATTTTTTTTTTATTGAATCATTTTTACACAATTATCGCAAAGCACAATAAAAGCAGCGTGCTAGCTGAAATCTCAAATGCACGGGGGTTGTCTTAGATACTGACATAGGTGACCTGTTTTAGAAACTTCTATTCCTCTGAAAATCAAAACTAAGTCCGTATTTAGCACTTAGGAATTCGTGTGCCATTTATTGTACTTACCTAAGTAATAGGTCTTTCAACATACAATTTTCGTAAATTTTTTACTCCACATATTTTTATTTTATCAAAATTGATTTTTTATATAAGTACAAAATCCTTACGTTTTTCACAGATTCGCGAAATACAATATTAATTAACTACTTTTTGTGGGATTGTTAAGACAACATAAAACTTTTAAAGATGTTTTAGAGGCACCACTAAAGGAGACTCAAGTGTTAAGTGTTGATTGTCTATCTCTCTCAGTATCAAAATAACAAAAACGACTGCTATTTAAGTATAGATCAGAGTCTGAGTCGCGTTCGGTAACACGGACCTTAATCTATCAAAAGCAGTAACAATGGTATAGAAAATATAACCGATAGAGGAAACAACTATGTTTGAGCTTTGTTTTTAGATCCAAAGTAATGTATTAAGTATCAACCTTATATGACATAGTTAGCCAAGTTTTCAAATAAAAAATATTTTTAGAAATTGCTTTTCCTTATACGAACGAAATAGTTGCTATTCGTTCATATAACGAAAATATGAACGAAATAGTTGCTTTAATAAAAAACGGCAATTCATGTATCTGTAGTTGTGTTTCAAACATATTTGAATTTGAATTTGAAAGTACAAACTCGGTCTATATAAAAATACATAAAACACGCAGACGAAGTTGCGGGCATCAGCTAGTAATAAATATAATAAAAAAAGTGATAGTTTGTTTCCGCCAATATCAAAGGAAAGTGTATATTTATTTCTTTCCTCGCAAATAAGTTGAAAAACGTCGTATGACACGCGTGCGCATTGGATATTAGTAATATCATATTACATTCTCGGCTCCGTTGAGTCTCGCCTCTAATGTAATATTCAACTTATCTCACTTGTATCATAATGTACTATTGACTATAGTAGTATCTGTACTGCTGGTATCAGTATTGTTTTATCAAACACAAGTAAGTTGTAAAGTCGCCGACTCCGTCGCAGCTGCGCTAGCATTAGCACGAACACAAACAAAACACAAACAACAACAGAACAGACAGACAAACACGCCGTAACAACTGCAATTACTGTCGCCTGATTGTTTCAGTCAATAATGGAGGCTTTTGCCAACTGCTTCCCGAATACAAGCACTTGATTTATTTGGTTTGTTTCTGTTGAACCAATGATTTATAATCGTTATTGTGTTTGGTTAAAATAAATACGTAACTTATTTTTTGGACTTTTTACACAACTTTTGTTTTAATACTGTCACATTAGTTTTTACAATAAATAATTTAACTGTGAACTGTGATTTTTGTTTAAATACGATAGATAGTTTTTTAATTAATTTTTGGTTATTTACTTGATATTAAACATTGCACGCCTGACGCAATCTGGTGATCTCTCGATGTTGTTTAATTAGACAACCTTTTTATCTTATTTGGAAATATATTTTTTTCAAGAAGGAGAAAGTTTTTGTTTGGTTACCAAAAAGGTACGCATAGCAGCACATCAGGCTATACATGTTAATTTTTAAGTCACCCTTATCTCGCTTGTGATAGACGGCTTTCGTAGTGCGAACCTGATATGCTGCTGACTGTACGTAAGATTTTGCCTCATAACAATGTATTTTAATACCAGCAAAGAAAAGCAGCTTAGACGAGCCTGAATTTGTTTTTTTGCGAAAATTGACGTGAACAAAAGATAAACAATTAGCCTTCTACTTTCAGTTGTCATTATTCCTTACTTCCCGAACTCGGTTATTACAACATTCTCAAAAAGTACAAAGCCTTTGAACAAAGAGAAAAATGTCGAATTGATTAAAAGTAATGTTCCTTTAAAATTCTTAAAAATTGACAATGTGCACGAAAACGGGAAAATCTCCAATACACCGAGTTTCAAAGAGCATCACAAATAAATTGCAAGCAAGGTACTACAATATTTATTCGTAGCATCTTTCGTAGCAATTGCTACGGCGTAGCACAAAATGCTGGAAATATTTTATTTTTCGAGTTCGACAGTTTGTCTTCTGAGAAATGAGCAAATCTCGAGGAAAGTTTGAAAATTGTATATGTCGGTGATTTTCCGCTCCGGTCACTTGTGTATATAACTTTATTTAGGAAGTAATTTTAGCCACAGACAGTTCTTCAGACATTTATTTAACACTTGAAATAGTTTGTGGGGAATCTAAGGTGAAACCTTAAAATTGTTAAAATGGTTTGTGTTCTCTCAAATCCTTCAGTGTTTAAGGCTCTCGTTTATTTGTTTTGTAAATCAAGCGCTCGCAGCCCAGCGGCGCCCGCTCATCTCAACCGATCAGTGAGCTTAAGCAACGTACACAGAGACAGGAAACCTGATGGATGACCAAAGTGTGGCAATTTATCACGTCGGTCGCAGCTGTTGTCGATTGACTACAGTCGTTACAAATCAGAAGCCACTGTGCGGTTTGAAAAATCTGACACCAGGGTTAGTCAAGTTCGCACTACACTTGACTATACCTACACGATATTCTTTAAAATATCCTTCAAATCTATAAAAAGTAAATTTTTATCTAAAAAAATATTTCTTTTGTCTGGGTCCTAAGGCTCGTACTAAGGAGACTCAAGTCTTGATCTATACTTAAGTATTGATTGTGTCTTTTTCTCACTATCAAAATGACAAAGAAGACTTACTTAAGCATAGATCAGAGTCTGAGTCGCGTTCTGTAATACGGAACTTAGTGTAATTCCCTTCTCTTGCGTCTGTCTTGTGTGTGTCCTTCGCAGGACGTACTTGTCTTAGGTACAGGTACAGTTGCTGGTCTCTTGTACAGGTACAGTTGTGGTTTTGGCGTGAAGATAATTAATTAATATTTAATTTGCGTGAAGTAGTAACAAACATCCTTCTATCCATGTATCCTAACAAACTTTTGCATAATTTTAGTAGGTAGAAGGTTATGTATCATATTTGGCGTCACTTTACTGTTATGCAGCATTGAATATACTCGTAACTTTAAAATTACTTGAATGTAACAAAAGTTACTTGAATGTAAAACTGAAATTTATAACATCATCATGTCACTAAAAAATAGTAGAGCATGTGGATATGACAACATTATCACTGAGGTACTCAAAGCGTGCGCATCACACATTTGCTTTCCTCTTTGCCACATTATAAATTTATCTTTTTCCGAAGGAATCTTTCCAGAGAAACTTAAGATTAGTGTTGTCAAGCCCCTTTTTAAAAAAGGCGACCGTTTAGATCCGTCGAATTATAGACCCATTTCTTTAGTTCCGGTTTTGTCAAAAGTTTTCGAGAGAGCAATGCAGTCCAAGCTAAATGACTTCCTGGCTCCGTACAAAATCCTTCGACCCCAACAATATGGTTTTCGTAAGGGATTATCGACTGTACATGCTTGTTTTGATCTAGTCAGGATAGTTACTCAAAATCTCAACAATAAAATACCTACAGCAGCATTATTTCTGGACATGTCAAAAGCTTTTGATTTTGTGGATCATTCGCTTCTCTCGAAAAGACTAAATCTGTATGGCATCCGTGGAAAAGCCCTGGACTGGCTGCAAAGCTTTCTCGAAAATAGTCAACAGTGCACAGAGATTACCAAAATTAGTGAATTTGGGAATTGTGTTTTAAAACAAGCGTACAGATCAAATTTTAGAATCAATAATAAAGGTGTGCCACAGGGTAGTGTCCTTGGTCCTCTGCTTTTTATTCTCTACGTCAATGACCTTGCCGAATCCACAACTCATAAGTGCTTGCAGTTTGCCGATGACACAACTATTTTATTGGAGTGCAAACCAAATGTAAATTTTGAAATAGATTCAAACAATGCTCTGAGGGATGTAGTCAATTGGCTAAACAGGAATAACCTGCAAATTAATATTGGAAAAACTAATTATATACAATTTCGTTCATATAACTCAAATCCCGAGTTAATTCATGTTAGTCACGGTAACGAGATCGTAAACGAAGTGGCTCACTTTAAGTTTTTAGGCTTGATAATCGACAGTCATTTGAATTGGAAACAGCATGTAGAATTTGTATGTGGGAAGTTAAGTCGTTTCGTTTTCGCCTTAAAAAGATTAAGACGGACTGTTTCAATCGAAGCCGCATTAGTGGCGTATCATGGGTACGTGTCGTCCGTACTTTCCTATGGTCTGTTACTCTGGGGGAACTCAGTCGATATTAATAGAGTATTTGTGCTTCAAAAAAAGTGCATTCGTGCAATCTGCAATGCTAAGTTTGATGACAGCTGCAAACCCCTTTTCCAGAAGTTAAACATACTACCTCTACCCTGTATGTACATAAGGGAAGTTTGTGTTTTTGTGGCATCGAATCCGAAGTATTGGAGGACTCGAGGTGAGGTCAGGGCACGGCCAACTAGAAAACACATAATTAACCTTCTATATCAGCCTCCCGCCCGCAAGTACATATATAAAAATAATATCTTTCACTTAAGCACTGTACTATTTAATAAACTACCTGACAATTTCAAAATGATGACCGCAGACTCCCTTAGACTTAATTTGACAACATGGTTACTTCAACATTGCTTCTATAGTACTAAGGAATATCTTGAATTTAGACATTAATGATTTGCTAACTGACCATGCTTGACATTGTTATTACTTTTACTATTTACATTTTATTTCATTTATCTTCTATTTAACATTGTATTGACTAGCATAATTTAAATTGAATTGCATATTTTAATTTTTTCTATTGGACATTGTATTGTATTGATTGACATAATTTTAATTTAATTTTCCTAATATTTTGCACGCTTCGATATAAGCTGAAAACACTGCACTTGTATTATGTGAACATCCTGTATTTATACTGTTTTCTAGCAATAAATATATTCTATTCTATTCTATTTTATTCTATTACAAGTTACGTGAATGAATGTAACTTTTTATTTTTATTTTTTGTGTATCCGGCCCGAAGCAACATGCGATGCCTAAATTGTTGATGCCAATAATCAAATGTTGTCTTAACAATAATCGAGTTCGGAAAGTATAGCTCATTACGGAAACTGGCGAGTTCTGTAAACTGACCAGTCATAACCCGACTCTGATATTCTTATAGCTACCCTCTCGGCAAGAAACATAACTGTTTTCATTGTGTTCCTCGTGCAGCATATAAGATCATTTACTTGGAAGCAAAGGAACATGCTATCTCATTATAGTTAGTATGTTCATATTCACGGTGTAAGGAATTTATTGAACACTAAGATATTTAAAAACTACTTATTTGTAAGTGTTTGTTGAAAAAAATAAGTTCCCTTTTTGCCTGAGATACAGGTATTAAGTTAATCTAGTTCAGTCACCTATCTTATTTTGGCTTTAAATTAATAATGCTTAGCCTTAAGTTTTTACTTGTAAACAATAATTACGAATAAATGGTTTGATTTGAGTTTTTTTATTTTTTTTATTTTTTTATTATAAGATGGGTTAACTCTTGACCTCAATCTTGACCATAAGGTCAAAGATGAGGTCGACGATGGAGCGAGTTAACCCAGAAAATGCCTATAAAGGCACTGGCACTCCCACGCACCGACGGAACACATCAAGCTGTTTGGCGTCGGACTTCGGTAGGAGGGTGGTCGCGAACCAGACGGGCCTTTACAGAGCCTACCACACCGCATGAGACCATAGGACGATACCTCAGATTCAGAAAAAAATGAAGTGTCGTTGCCTGGGATGGATTACTAGGAGGCAGGTCTCATTTGTGTTTCCTTAGTTGCCTCTTACGACACCCACGGAAAGAGATGGGGTGGTGTTATTCTCAACCGATCACCACACGGTTAACAACCACCACAACTTTTTCTTTGTAGAAAGACTTAAGATCAATATTATATATGTAGTTAAATGTTGTTTAAACTTTCAGCAAACTTGTTAAATAATAAACAACGGCTCCGAAATGCATATTAAGAGCAGGCAAATGGACCGTGTTGCGTAAATATCGTAAGTAGAATATAATGACGTCGTTAGGAGCTGGTGCACTTTCTGCGAGAAGGTGCGGCTCGTCGCCCGGCGCGCTGCACAAATTATTGTGAATTATCGAATTGCGCCAGATGCAGTGATGATGATGGTGACGTCATTTCGCTAAATGAAGTCACCGTCAACAAATGTTTTTTTTTGTTTTTGCAAATCTTTATTTTTTTACTAAACTTTGACAAAGATCACCTCGACTTCGTAAAGTTGTCCCTAAAACAAGGGTTGCCTGGAAGAGATTGCTCTTAGCGATAAGGCCGCCTTTGCGCACTTTAGTTTAGTTAAGTTTGTAAAATGTCATCTCGTTTTAATGTCCAATCCACTACAACTCAATTTTAATCAATATTCAAATCCCGTTCATAAATTAACACGTAAATCAAGATCAACCGTTATTAATATCATAAATACGCTTAGATCAGCGATGCAGACATCCGTTACTCCACAATAAAGCCAGTTTATGTCTTAACTCACAGTTAATACAATATCTAAGCATTGAACGTTAGACATTAGACGTTCCAGCGCTGAGTGAACAAGATGCCGACTGGGGGCCTATTACACTAATCAGCGGAGTCTCAAATTCAAAATAGCTTTATTTTAATAGGACATTCAGGTTGTAACTTAAAATAAGTTAAAGTTACATTAAATACATACAAACATATTCGCTCATTCAGGATGTTACAATTAATGATTTAAATATATACATACATATTCGTTCTTTTGACTCTACTGACTCTGCGCCTATCCGCAAAGGTGCAGTCTTCCCCTGAGAAGAATAGGCAAGAAATATATAGTATAAGGAGTTTCCGAGGGCACTCCGAGGGTGCTCTTTTTAATCTTAATTACAAATTTTCTTATTTTATAATTTTACCTAAATCTGAAATAACTCTAGAGTTGAGAAATTTATTCCCATGGCTGCTTTTCTGATAGATAATCAAAAATTCTGTAATAGCAACGGCGTTTGTATGATAGTGGAGGCCATTTTATCTGTGCAGATGGCAAAATTGAGAACTATCCAAATTTCATACATTTTATAACGGCTGCTTTTACTGGCAGCGCCACCGCCAACTGAACGTTAAGTTGATATGTAGTTTGCAATAGAACGTTCTGTTGGTGGTGGGCACTGCCGGTCGAGGTTGCTTTCATAAAATGTATGTTTCGATAGTTCTTAATTTCACCACCTGAACGGATAAAACGATCACCATTGTAATTCAATTTTTTTAATTTTTTTTACGAGTATTATAAGATGGGTTAAATCTTGACCTCAATCATGACCATATGGTCAAAGATGCCATATGGTTAAAAATGCCTATAAAGGCACTGGTACTCCCACGCACCGACGCAACACAGCAAGCTGTTTGGCGTCGGACTTCGGTAGGAGGGTGGTCGCGAACCAGACGGCCCTTTACAGAGCCTACCACACCTCATGAGACCATAGGACGACACCTCAGATTCAGAAAAAAATGAAGTGTCGTTGCCTGGGATGGATTACTAGGAGGCAGGTCTCATTTGTGTTTCCTTAGTGCCTCTTACGACACTCACGGAAAGAGATAGGGTGGCGTTATTCTCAACCGATCACCACACATTCAACCACCTTTGAGATGCCGTTGGTTAGTGGAATAGAAGCCCTGGTCTATTGTAGGGCCGGGATGTTAAAGAGCTGTCGGGATGTCGTCGGGATACATTGGGGATGCAGTCGGGTACAGTCGGATACAGAGGTACACTCAGCGCGGGCCTTTGTCGACGATGTCTTCATATCGGGAAGATTTGAAGCAAGAGTTTTCGATTACATATTGTTAGTTTAATTTACAACACGGTTTAATGGTTATATTGTTGTTTGTTACACTTTGTCTTATAAATTTCGCCCAAGATTTAGTCCTTGTGGCCTACGTCACTCTTTGGCACTCCAGCAAACTTTGTACCAAAATAGATACTACAAATATAAATAAATAAAATGACAACACACATTCACATTTTTAAACAAAGTAAATATATCTGTGAACCTAATGCGGAAAGTTATACTTGATATACAAATGAATAATGTGGTGAAAAGGTTTTGAAGAAAGCTTAAAGTTATTACTCATTCGCGCCTATGCTTTTTGTTAGTGTAGGCAGAGTATCGATATGAATATGTGGAGTATTACGCATTAAGCAATAGTCACGTACCTCCACAGGTTTTTTTCGTTGGTATCTGGGAAAATATGTAACCTATGTGTTACAATGATGTAAGCCATACTACTGACAAAATTTAATCAAAATGTGTCTAGTGGTTTAGGAGGAACGAGTTACAGATATCCAATATATTCGACGGCCGGTTTGGTCCAGTGGTAGTGGCGCTGCCTCTTGATCGATGGGTCCTGGGTTCAATTCCCAGTCGGGGAAAACTGTGTGTGAAAAGCTTGTTCTCGGGTCATGGGTGTTTGTGTCTGTTCCGAGGGACCCACGACACAAGAGATAACCTTAGTGTGGGCCTTTGAGTGTGTAGCGTTTATTTATTGAATTTATTATTATTATATCCTCGTAAACTTTCGCATTTATACTTAATAATAGTACGAAGTAGGATAGTGTTATATATGGCGTCACTTTACTGTAACCCAGCATTGAATGAACCTTAAAACTGACCTTATCTCCTCGTATTCATAAACCCAGATATAAAAGTCAGATTGCGGTGTTAAACAGGAGTACAAGCGAAGCAGTTGAGTGGAGAAAATCTAGCTCACTAGATATTATTCTGTTCTATTATACAGGGTGTAAAGGACAGTTTAGCAAAAACTGAAACCCTGAATTCAGAACATCACCATCGTTCCTCAGGAAAATGTTCAAGTTTTTTTACATTTTCTGCCTTAAAATAAAATTATTCAATCTATATAACTCAATTTTCCAATAAAAAATAATTAAAACAGCGTAAAATACAAAAAATAGCAATGTACAGCGCATTTTGACAGCGGCGCGGCGCGGTTCCGCGTTAAATTGCGTAGCGCCAAAGTAGGTAAATAACGAAAACTCCTTAACTAAAAAAAACCCGGAAAAAAAATATGGAAAAATATACTTATAGTCAATCGTAGTAATGGGTACATTCCACCATTTAAGTATTTGCTAGGCTGTCCTTTACACCCTGTATACCTACTTATTCATACTATAATAATATATGTACTTGTAGAGCTCGGGTTATAGTAGAGTGGATCGTTGTGTGGTGGTGAGCTGTCGATCGCGGTGCCATCGAACGACGTCGTACCTCGAAGCGGGTTAAGGAGAAGATTTGCATATGGATCAAATTTGTTAGTTTATAAACGATACATGTGTGTTTATGTGATTTGTAGCAAGAGTCTACTTAAAACACGAGCAAAGCGAGGCTCCTATGGGACTCGATTTAATTAAATCTAAATTAATGAACTGGTTTATTTTAGTGCATAAATATTTCATTTATTATTTAATTAGCTTTAAAGACTAATTCAGCAGTTATGTAGCCCGAGATACAGGTTGCATGGTAACCTCGTTCGGGCATATTGTTATTATAGTCAGTACTCTAACAAACATGTACAGTTCTCTATTATTAATGTAAGTGCACTTTGAATTAAATAACCAATTTTATTTTATTTAAACTATAACATAACGCAAGAGTATTGATCTTCTTCTTCTTACCAGCTCATATACGTCCCCACCGAGGGGCACGGGCCTCCCTTCGAAACACGAAGGGGATTTAGGCCGTAGTCCACCACGCTGGCCCGATGCGGGTTGGTGGACCGCTCGTCTTTCGAAAATTAATTTTCTGGGACGGGCGGGTTTCATCACGATTGTTTCATCACAGAAGAGTATTGTTCAACATTATACAAAGTAGTAAAAGAGGAAAAAAAATAATTAAGACAATTACTCACCATATCGTGTTCCCTGAAAGACCGGCTATTTGTGACTTGTTTAAATTAGTTTTTTTGTTTACTTCATTTGCTGACAAGAACTCATAAATGTATTTATCACGATTATGAACAGGAACAGTGTCCAACAAGGTGGCCTTTTTTCTTAGAAGCAATTTCTTCGAGGCAACATTACTTGAATCACAAGAGATTACTTACATCACAAGTGATTTTGGGCACTTTACACTTTAACACCTTACTGCCTCACTTATGGTGATATTTCCGAGCACTGCATTGTAAAATACATTTCAAACAGTCGAAAGGTGATTTAACAGCTTTTTAACAAGCAATGACGTCACCTTTGTTGTACCTCATCGGTTTTTGTCTTTCTCTGTTTGTACAGAAAACGGCACGTTAGAATACCCATTTGAACTACGAAAGCCGGCGTTATAATAAACCAGATAAAAGCCTGATGTTCTGCCGTGTGTACATTATGTGTGAGGTGTGCAAATAAAGAGTAATTTATTATTACAAAACACAGTAAAAGCAACTTAACATAGTAATCTCGTTACTTATAACAATGTAAAAACTTCTAAATACCTGCAGCATTCTACGAGCTTATTTCAAACTCCGTAGCGCAGTGCTACGAAACACCCGCTACGAGCTACGCCGTAGTATAAACTTCGAGCTCAACTTTCGTCTTAACTAAAGATAAGTTTGCTTTAACTTTAACTTTTCCACTAGTATGTTCCTTAAGAGCGCCACTTGTCTTTGTTGAACGTATATCAGACGTCTCCGGCTATCGAACCCCCTACCCCCCCTAGCGCCGCCCCCTTTCAGTCCCATTACTCCTTAGAAACCTCCCAATGTATGTATTAAGCTAAAATTAACGTGTGATTGGAAATCCTGTTTAATTGTCTGTTGAATAGATTGAGTAGACTTTTTATATTTGTTACAAAGTTGTAATAAAATCTCCGTAAAAGGGGATGTTCTTGTTGTCGTCAATTCCATTGTGTGGGGTGTCATTGGATAGTTAGCTGTACTGGTCCAGGTTTAAACTCAAATTGAAACTCTTACTAAAACTTAAGTCCTTTTATTTAGTTAAAATGATTGGAAAATGTCGTGGTATAATAAATGCAGTTTAAGATTGCACCAACATATGAAATATGAATCTAAAAAACTTAATAGTCCTTTTACGCGCCGTGCGATACAAATCCTGCACACACTGGTGTGCATGAAGCCCGCGCGGGTTTAAGTTAAAATGATTAAAAAATCTTGTGATACAAAAGTGCAGTTTTAAATTGTACCTACGCATGAAATATGAAACTAAGTACCTACAACACGTTAAGGAAAGCCTTCTTAATCGCGTTACACGTCCAATATCCCGGGACACGACCCGTTGCAGCAATAATCCCAACTGCAGCCCGTCTGAGCGGCATGCTGCAGTATTATGCAATCTGATGCACATGCGGCCGCATGCTAATCCGTCAAAGAGCATCCGCTAATACCTACCTCGGAGGCTGTATCGGGTATTACTCTCATAAAGTACTAGATAGAGTAACAGAACACATCTTTAGCAGAGTGACAGCAATCATTTTTTTTTGGTACCTCTTTTTAAATGCATTATGGGGCAAAGGCATTCACAGTGTCTTTAATTACATCAATTAAAATTTATATGATTTTATTTTCTACTAGCACAACTAGTACAAAAACAAATATTTATATATTTTATTGTGAATTTCTCGATTGATCATATCTAGTCCAAAGACCAAAGTGTCGTAAAGTGTTTAATAAGACAGGGATTATAAAAGGAAACAAATTTTATTTGGATAATATGAAATTTTCCTTATTTTCAATATTGTGACACAACGGAATTTTCAATAATCTACCAATAATATAAAAAGGATTTTTTTGTATTTTTGTATGTAACGAACAAACTTAAAAACTACTGGATCGATTTCAAAAATTCTTTCACCATTAGGAGGCTACATTATTCCTGAGTAACATAGGCTACATAATTTTCCCAAATTCCCACGGGAACAAAGTTCCGAGTGGAATGCTAGTAATTTATATAGACAAACCCTCAACATTGTTACGTTGTCCAATCAATTAAAAATAAAACAATTTTTAAACTAAATAGAGTAACTCTTACAGAAAATAAATAAATAAAAAAATAACAAAAGAGAAACTAAACTTTTTTTATAAAGTTCTACAGAATTTCAATCACTTCCCTTTTTACAGAACAAGAGAGTACCGTGCGATATCCAGCACAAATGTCAGCAATAGACTCGGTGATGGGTTTACATTTTTCATTTTCTTTTGGCATATGCAGAGCTCGTTTGGCCGGTAATTGGTTGACGAACTTACCCAGTGGGCGTGCGGAGTGCGGAGCAAAACGTCAAAGAGCTTCGGCAATCTGCGAAAAATTCCGAATTTGGCCTCCGCAGTCCGAGTCCCGCAGGCTGCAGCGCGCAAATGAAGTTTGTGTTCATCCGACGCAGATGTTGAGAGCCGCGCAATCAGCGGCGATTTACACGCGAAAGTGATTTGATTACGCTTCTAATCTTAACCTAGCTGTAAACTTCTATCACGTGTTTATTGAGGTACAGATTCATGTGATCGTTCAGATATTATCTATATTAAAATAATAAAAAGGAAAGATTTGCTTGTTTGTTGAGTTGCACTGAATAGGTTTTGAAACTAATTTGAAAAATTCTTTCACAATTAGAATGCTACATTAGTCTTGAGTAATAGGCTACATAGACTTTACTAAACAACAAAAATCGACTTAATTTTTTAATTATTTTTTAATAATAAGATGGGTTAACTATTGACCTGAATCTTGACCAAGGTTACTATAGTATTATATTATCTGTAAAAATGTCATAGATGAAGTCGACGATGCAAGCTGTTTGGCGTCGGACTTCGATAGGAGGTTCGTGAACCAGACGGCCCTTTACAGAGCCTACCACACCGCATGAGACTAAAGGGCAACACTATTTATTCGATTATGAAGACATTTTTGCTCCTTTAACTTCAACATTTCTGCTTTTCGAAGATCATGTTGTATAAAGAGATAAATATGAAACTCGCGTCTCTCGTAGCCTGTCATAACGTGGAGCGGAAGCGAGTGAAGCCGGGTCGCTGCACATAGCTACGATATGAAGATGGGAAATAAAGGCGCGCGTGCGACGATCGCATTCAATTTTCCTATCTATAGAGCTGAGAGAACTTCCTACTTGGAAGCAGCTTACATTTCAAACAAGCAGGAAAGGACCTTAAAAGGGCATACAGATAAAAATATGCCATCGTAACATTGCCAAACCCGTTATTTTGTAATTTAACTTAGTAAGATTATAATCGCTCGGTACTTTGTGAACTTTTTTATAATATTAATGCTACCTAACCTATCCAAACCTTTTTTTTTTTTTTTTTTACTTGGGGAAATGCCCACGCATACCCTCCCATCGCAGGGGCGATGGAAGGGTTATGTCGGACTCGAACCGACTAAAACCTCAAGGTGTTCCTTCTCCCGCCTGGGGTGGGGTCACAGGTATCGCGTTAGCATTCGTCTGTGACCCCACCGGGCGCTGGACCGCTTATATCAGCGGACCCCTTCTCGCGGGGGGACCAGTGCCCCCCATGTAACCTGCTGTTTGAAGGCGTGCATGGAACACGTTGCACGCCTTCCGTCTCGAGGCCTTTCCTGGCCTCGGCCCGTCTTCTGCGTCCAGGCCTTCTGCGGCGGATAGCGGGAGCACTAGCGTCCGCCTCCCTTTCTCTTTCCGCCGCCTCCTTCTGGGATATTACGTCTTCACAGAAGGAGAGGACACTGTTCCATGACGTCTCGTTCTCGACCATAGTTTGCACGACAGTCGCCAACGAGAGGTCCGGGCCTGCTGTAGCGACGAATTCACGGCGTTGCTCTTCCCAAGCAGGGCACTCTTCGAGAGTATGCTGTGCCGTATCTTCGTCGCAATCACCACAGTGGTGACATCGCGCTTCGGGCTCTCTTCCGGCTATGTGACACAGATACTTTCCGAAACAACCATGTCCCGAAAGTATCTGTGTCAGCCGGAAGGTTAGGCATCCATGTTTTCGGTTCACCCAGTCTTCCAGGACTGGGCGAACAGCCCCGATGGTCCAAAGACCAGCCCTAGGCTCGGCAACCTATCCAAACCTAACTTATCCTAATTCCATGCGGTTTCGTAGAATTGTAATTTTACTGGGCAAATTGTAACGTCGCGGGCGGGTGATTATAAATTCACTCGTAAAATTGTAATATTACGGTTATAGTCGGATGTAGCCTAAAATAAACCTTCTTCTTCTTCTTATCGTGTAGGTACCTGGTGTCAATGGCCTCTAACTTGGTTTTAACACTGTAGTCAATCGACAACAGCCGCGACCGACAGCTTAAGTTACCCTCCGCAAGCACGGAAAAGCTCGTGATAAATTGCCTTTTTGGTCACCTATCAGGTTCCCTGCTTTTGTGTACGTTGCTTAACCTCACTGATCGGTTGAGATCAGCAAAAGCCATTAGGTTACGGAACCTAAAACATATTTTCGGAGTATTAATTAACTTGGCACAGAGACATATTTAGTTATCAAATGTCAGTATAAAATCAGGTTTTCTGTGACCTTATGGCTTGGTATAACTATGTCTATGTCTATGCACTCATACCGATACTCTTCTCCGATAAAATATCATCTACAGCAAGATATACCTACACTCGATTCTACAACATGCTGTGTCTAGAACCTTCGACTTCTCGCTCCACTGAGCACGATTTTGTAATAAAGTATACTTTCTGTGTACGTTTTATTATTAAATATATTTTATTCGCTCGGAAACGTATATTTTGTCGTGAAGGTACTAGAGAATTATTTTAAGAAACTTCCTTACCGTTCACAACTTCATTCCCATGGGAATACCAAAAACTATAATGGTATTTTGCTGTTTAACCTACTTACGTTACTGGCCAGTGGTCCCATTGCAGGTTTCCACCAGTGGGTGTACCAGGATTTTTAAATACAAATATCTCCACTGACAGATACGGGTGAAGTTACGAGGATTGGTGAACACCGTCATCTCCATGTGCAGATGTTTCTTATACTATGTCAATCGCTGAACTAGATTTGTTTTTGTAACTCTATATCTGTTTGCAAAGTAATATGGAAATCCATTTTATACGCTTTTTTAGAAGCAGTATTAAATATCCAACATCTCAAAAACATTAACATTACTATTTATGTCTAAAAGACGACTGATTGATATCTACGTGTGCTTTTCATATTTCTAACGAAGATTATTTGTTATGATAAACAGACAGAATTTATTCACTGCTTTAAAACATACACATTCAAAACAATCACGGGTACAAATATACGTAATAAGCAAAAGGTTACAAAGTTATTCTAGTGTTGTGTGTGTGTCAGAGAGCAACAAAAAGACCATAGCTCAGTATAAGCTTTGTCCAAATTGTCCATTTATGAAAATTAATTTCATACTTAATGATCGTTTGTCGTTATAGCGTTAGGAATGTTATCAATTGATTCCCGGCGGAAGTGAGAGGATGTATTCAGCTTAGATATTCAATGCGCGTATTGAACACGAGACGGACAATCGGAAGATATTCAATAGCTGAATAGAGGGTTCATGACGGGTTGCTTTACCACCCAACCCCTAGTGAAACAACCATTTGCAAACGTTCACACAGATATCCTTACACATACAGATAATAATTATAAACGCGTAAGTTTGTATGTTTAACGCTCAAACGGCTGACAAATTTTGATAAAATTATGAAGGTAGCTGACACCCTGAATTAATACGTAGACTACATAATTTTCCGAAATTCTCACGATAAACGAAGTCCCGGCGGAAAGCTAGTTTTAAACAATTTCATTTTTACAGCAATAACATACTTCATTGAGTTTTAACCTAATTTAACTATAACTAGCCAAATCACTGGCAAAACAGAGGGGTGTTATAAGTTTGACGTGTGTCTGTGTATCTGTCTGTGGCATCGTAGCTCGTAAATAGATGAACTTAGCCCTAAAACGTAGAATAGGACTTTAACCTAGCTAGGAAACAGGTACAGAGGCCAGCGCATCAGGTTACGCCATTCTTCATTACAAAACCGTTCTTATCATAATAGCACAGAGTATACGCATGGGGTAACCTGATGTGCGACTCTCTGTACGTTGAAGAAGTCGAAGTCCATATCCAAACTGATTTTCTCGATTTAAATAGTGAGGCGTTTCGGTCTGTGACCGCCTGAAGGCAGTTAAATGTTAAATCGCCAGCTGACTACCACCTGCACTACAAAATTGAAATTCACGTTTGAAATTCAACCTTTAAGCTCTGTATTGTATTTCGACTTGATCTGAATACGGAGTACTATAATCAAGAGGGTTTTGCTTCCAGTGTGTCTGGGATTGGAGACGAAGTTGAACTAAAATGATGCAGAGCGGTGCTAGTGCGGAATAAGACGTTTAGGAAATTGCTTAGATTTTAGTGATTAATCAATAATTATATGAAAACTTTATATCATTTTAAGAATATTGTGCGCATTTAAAAACTTTCTGATCTCAAAAAATTTCGCTTAGTAACTTATTGACACAATTGAAGAATTTAAGAACTCCGAAGAAAACAATTTTTTTAATATTATTATTTTACGGTCATACTCGTAGATGAGGTCAACGATGGAGCGAGTTAACTCAGAAAATGCCTAAAAGGCACTCGGACCGACGGGATATAGCAAGCTGTTTGGCGTAGGACTTCAGTAGGAGGGTGGTTGCGGCTTTTCACAAAGCCTACCACACCTCATGAGACCATAGGACGCCACCTCAGTTTCAAAACAAATTGAAGTGTCGTTGCCTGGGGTGGATTAATAGGAGGCAGGCCTCATTTTTATTTCCTTAGTCGCCCGTTACGACACCCACGGAAAGAAATGGGGTGGTGTTATTCTTAACCGATCACTACAATTTTTTTTTTACAAATACAAACTTTTTTATACTATTTTAAAGTTTCAATGATTCTTTTTTTCCCAGCTAAAAGTAAAGCAACATTTGACGGCCGGTTTGGTCAAGTGGTAGTGACGCTGCTTCTTGATCGGCGGGTCCTGGGTTCGATTCCCAGTCGGGGCAAATATTTGTGTAAAAAGCAGATGTTTGTTCTCGGGTCATGGGTATTTGTGTCTGTCTTTGTGTGTTCCAAGGGTCCCACGACATAAGGGAAAACCTTAATGTGGGCCTTTGAGTGTGAAGCGTTTATTTATTTATATACGAGTATCACTCGTCAGGTGATCGAGCACGTTCCAAAGTTTACTTTCTGTTATAGTTTAGAAGGTAGTTACATAAAATGTGAACGGTATTGACTTTAATTCCGCCGTTATGTGGGCACTGGGCAATGTGCCGGGCACGGAATGGCCGCACGTAATAGGGCACGCTGTTCCTAAAGGCTATTTTGGTACTTTAATCTGTCCTTTCCGTAATATGTATTTTCTGTTCAGGGAGGACTGTGTAGTCTATAGTTGGATGATGTTATGTTATATAAAGGTAGGTAGGTAGAAAGTTTAGTACTAGACCCATAAGTATCATGTTCGGGTCACACTTGTACCCGAACGTGATACCCCTAGAACATCCCTGCACCTGTACCTTGTCTTGCCTTACCTGTACCTTGTGCACTTGGTCTAGAATGGTCTTTCATTTTAGGCAAACTAAACAATATATTAAACTTTTAATGGTGATGGTAATGAGCCAGACTTGTGATCGGAAGGTCACGGGTTCAAATCCTGGTGCGGGCTTGTACAACTAAATTTGTCTTTTCGGATTTATGTTCGGGTAATTAAGTTAATTACCTTTTAAAAACAGTAGAGTTTTAGTTTATCCAAAAGTGATACACTAAAACTCTACTGTTTTTAATAATAGGTCATTGGTAAGTAGTTCACCACACAGCTAAGTCTGTTAAAGGTTTCTGTTGAAAGCGGGTGCGGCGCGGGTAGGGCCCTTTATTCCACTGAAAGGGTGTGTTTTAACGGGCCCTTATTTTAAAAAGGATGTTTTCTCTTTTTGTAGCCAGTTAATGGTTCTTAAGTTAAAATAAATACAGCGCTTTTGTACTCACTGGGAATTGTTTTGGGTTTTTTGTTCACAATAGAGCATTACTTAACTTTGAGAGGCCTTGAATTTATAAATAAAAGTTTGTTTTATATCGACATAAGCAGGGTTTGAATAGTACTAGAATCTTAAACTCATTTCGATCCATACTAATATTATAAATGCGAAAGTAACTCTGTCTGTCTGTCCGTCTTTCATGCCTAAACTACTGAACTGATTTTGATGAAATTTGGTACAGAGATAGATTAGAGCCTGGGAATGGACATAGGCTACATTTTATCCCACGTTTAGGCATGATATATCCTGTAGTCCACGCGGGCGTAGCCTTGGGAGGAAAGCTAGTGATAAATATAACCCTTGTTACATCATGCGTTCCTTTGTTAAGATACACTAGATAAAATATAGATATTTTTTCTATGTGTTCGTAATTTCACACTTACACATGTGCTTATACTATACACAAAGCGCACATACTTTCAATCGTGCTAAGATTCATTGGTGCACACATATACAGTTACCACAGTAGTATTCATAGAGTACGCCTCTATGCATTTTTGTGCACTAATATTGAATTAAAAAATGTGTCGTCCTTGCTTCTCGTTTTAACGTACCAAAAGTTTTTTTGCACAGGATTAATAGCTACATAATAGTTACTTATAAGTGAACTAAACCGTGGGTAGAAAGCTGGCACTGAAATAAATACAGGGTGTAAAAGACAGCTTCGCAAAAACTGAAACCCTGGACTCAGACAATCATTCTGAATGATTTTCCAGTGGAATTTTTCTCAGGAAAATTTTCAATATTTTTTCATGTTTTTTAAATATTTTCTGTTTATTTTTTTTTTGTATAAAAAATAATCATAACAACGTAAAACACGAAATCCAGCAATGTACATCGCATCCCGATAGCAGTGCGGCGCGGGGCGCGTTTTCACGATACGTTGCGTAGCGCCAAAGTAAGTAAATAATGAAAACTCCTTAACATGACGTTTCCGGGAAAAAATAATTACTAGTAGCTGATGACAGTTATGGGTACATTCCACCATTTAAGTATTTGCTAAGCTGTTCTTTACACCCTGTATATTTCAGTGAATAGAGGCGGCGGCGGCGGCGCTGTAGAATTTCAGCACATTATTTGTGCCCACTCAACCCAACTTCAGCACGCAGAGCAGAGTATATTAGTTTAAGAGCTTGCGACAATTTTACCATAAGTACAAAGCTCCTTATTTAAAAAGAATATGATAAAAAATTTGACTGCCTGTTTTTTACAATAGTTTACAAAAAAAGAAAAACAATTTGGTACAATTTGGAGTTTTGTAGTCTAAGTTCCCTGTCCTTAGAATATTCTCCTTTCTACTAAAATAAACGCTACACACTCAAAAGACTCACACGATGGTTTTCCCTTATTTCTTGTGTCCCTTGGAACATACACAAAGACAGACAAGAATAAACATCAGCTTTTTACTCAAATATTTACCCCGACGGGAATCGAACCCAGGACTCGTTTGCCCTAAAACGTCAGTTGACTTTACATAAAGAGCTGCACCCTCTTGGCCTAATCTCCAGGGTCGTCTGCAGGTGACGCGTGGCCTCGACAAATCGAATATGTATATGAGGCATTGTGCCAGGTTGAGTCGAGAGGCTGCGGTAATAGATTGGATTCGGGAAATCATCTCGTCCGTCTCAACACGACGCGCTCGATGTGTTGACGAGGCCACACTGTACCAAGTGTAGGGGACAGCATAGCAAATACTTAAATGGTGAAAACTACCCATAGCTCCCCACTTTTAAAAACGTGGATGGAGCTCCACACTAAGTTTTTTTTATTATAAAATGGGTTAACTCATGACCTCAATCTTGACCAAATGAGGTCGACGATGGAGCGAGCTAACCCGGAAAATGTCTATTAAGGCACTAGTACTCCTACGCACCGACGGAACACAGCAAGCTGTTTGGCGTCGGACTTCGGTAGGAGGGTGGTCGCGAACCAGACGGCCCTTCACAGAGCCTTACACCGCATGAGACCATAGATCGCCACCTCAGATTCAGAACAAATTGAGGTCTCATTGCCTGGGGTGGATTAATAGGAGGCAGGTCTCATTTGTGTTTACTTAGTCGCCTCTTACGACACCCACGTAAAGAAATGGGCAGGTGTTTTTCTAAACCTATCACAACACGGTATAATACCTAATTTTGTTTCTCGCCCATGTTTGTTCGTCTTACTAACATCATCTTTAAGTTATTTTGTTTACTAACACTTTATTAGACTCTGTCCGAAAAGGATTATTTTTAATTTATTTTAATAACAGTTAAGCCAATATAATGACTTGTCGTTGTTAAGGTGCACAGGCTAAACATGTTGACTTTAACGTCGCCCTTCTCTCTCGTAATAGCATCGGCTTTCGTTGTGCAAATTGATAACCTAATGTGCTGCTATCTATACATGTTCGTCGGAATCATACTAGATTATAATCAGTGAATTTTTTTGGTACCGCAAATGATGTATTCTGAAAACCAGTTGTCCTAGTTGTAAATTGGTGACGTACTTAGAAAAGGTCTTTTAATTTAAGTAAAATTCTGTATATTCTATTAAATCAAGCTTTTCTGACTTTGACATTGGTCATATTAGGAGTACCTGAATCCGAAGAGCATGTATGAAGCGAATTATTAATGTAGAGGAAGCGAGAGAGTTATGTTTGGATTGTAGCAAGTGGCAATCTGTGGTCTCTGCCTACCCCAATGGGGCAAGAGCGTGAGCTTATGTATGTATGTGTAGTCTTTTTCTTCTTCTTATCGTGAAGGTATTAGTCAAGTGTGTGACGAACTTTGCTAACCCTGATGTCAGAGTTTTTAAACCGCCAAATGGCCTCTGACTTGTTTTTAACGATTGCTTAATGTTCCTTAATAAATTGCCACTTTGGTCACCCATCAGGTGCCTCTGTATACGTTGCTTAATCTCAGTGACCAGTTGAGATCAGCGTGAGCCACTAGGCTACGAGTGTAGGTAGTCCTAGCTAAGTGCCTGTCATGGGACGCGTGTGTCCTGACGAGTAATTGCGAGAAGTTGTTGGCGGCGTTTAGCAAAGGAATTAATTACGAGTTGAAAGCGGCCTCCTCTTTTGTGACGTAATTGAGAGGCCGCAGGGGGTGCGGGGGGCGCGGGGTTCATGTGAGGGATTGTGTATGTACAGTCGAAGAAACACTCAAGTTTATAGCAATGGAAACAAGACAGCTGAAGTTTTTGAACGGTTCAAATACCGGGAATCTACAGGGCTTTAGGTAAATATCTTTCAACCTCTCGGGTGCTAAATCAGTCCAAGAGGTCAAAATACGAAAACAAATTTTGAGTTCCCATACAATCTTCATCAGCATATAACCCATTTTGTATGGGAGATCAAAATTTGTTTTCATATTTTGACCTATGTTCCTTGGGGAAAGTTGTTCAGGTTCATGGACTGATTAACCACCCGAGAGGTTGAAAGTGATTTACCTTAAGCCCTGCCCTGTATAAGCCCTGTTACGTTTAATGTCACGATGTAAGCAAGATATTGTTATTTTTAAAACTCAAACTATTTTTTTTTATTTGTTTTTTACTTCTTCTTTAAAAACTTTCCTCGACACAATAAATATTAAAGAATCTGATCTTCTTCTTATCTTGTAGGTATAGTCAAGTATGTGGCGAACTTGGCTAACCCTGGTGTCAGAGAATACAACTACCTAATGTATTTTGTGTGGAGAGATACACTTTTTGGACGTAGAAAAAAATTGTGTATTTATTCTATATGTACTTATGGTATGGTTATGGTATCAGTAAGGTATGGTATGGTACTTATGGTATGGTATCAGTAAGTAAGCAATCAAGACAATCCTAACATTTTGTAATATCACCGTCTGTTCTTGCCAGTCATTCCATCTAGCAGCGGTTAGTTAGCAGATACGATCTGTTTTACGGTGGTGGTGGAGCTCGCAGATTGCAGGTAACTCGGGGGGGCCCCCTGTTTCCCCCATAACGCGGCCAAATTTTATCTCCTGCCGATCACTATGCAGATTGCCGGCGAATCGACCGTTCCAATTTGCAGTATCGTTTAATGTTACGGTACATTTTTCTACGGATAGAGTAGAATTTACTGCGTTTTTAACCAACCAACATAGACAATAAATAAGTAATTGTTTTACTGGTTGGAGCTACTAAAAAAGCAGCCCTATGGTCTCATGGTCTCAGGCTCTTTAAAGTCATATTTAAAGTGAAGAGGTACGACTCTGATTATGATGATGTGAATACTGCGATCTCAAAGGTAGTTGAATGGTTTACTGTAAATAACCTTCTTTTGAACGAGAAAAAAAAATCAAATGTGTTAAATTTACCTTGCCTAATGTTAAACAAGTTAATATCAATGTACAGGTTAGGAATTAAAAACTGGACATTGTGGAATCTACTGTATTCTTAAGAATAACTCTTGATGCAAAGCTTCAATGGGGTCCTCATATTGATAAGTTAGCGAGCAGACTCAGTTCAGCAGCCTACACAGTTAAAAAAATCCGTCAATTATCGGACGTTGAAACCGCGAGAACCGTATATTTCAGTTACTTCCACAGCCTAATGTCATATGGCATTTTACTGTGGGGTAATGCTGCGGATATCAATAAGATATTTGTCCTGCAGAAAAGGGCTGTTCGCGCGATTTATCAAATGAGACCTAGAATGTCTCTTAGACAAATATTCAAAGAAATAGATATTCTGACTTTTGCATCCCAATATATATGTGACAGTCTTTTATACGTGAAGAAACATGAACATTAGTTTAAGAATAAACTATTTTCAACAAAAAATTAACTACTTAAACTATTAAACTACTGAAGCGATTTCGATAAAAAATGTATGGGACCAATCTGGAAGGAGATGCTTCCGAACTAAAAAAAAAATTTTTGCAATCGGTTTGCAAATGACGGAATTTTGAGGTAACAAACATAAAAAAAAATCACCCGAATTGAGAACCTCCTCCTTCTCAATTCGGGTGATTTTTTTTAATGTTTGTTACCATAAAAAAATCATATTAACAGCGATATATTCTTGTGTTATATTATATTTATAAATGTATACCTTGAGTTCCAAAACTCGCTATAAATTACATAACACACTTGTATCGTAAATAACTATTTTTGATCCTCTGACATATTCATATTTTAAAAATTGATAGCCAAAACCAATCTCGCGTCAGTTACACTAAAAAAAATGGAAAATTCAAACAAAACGTACCTACATCATTGAAACACCTTATCTCCATGCAGAGCAAGCTGTCACGAGCAGTTATTGCTATACTAATAGTTTCAGGCGCCAATCGCCATGTTGTTTTTTGATAAAATCTGTATGTTTTTTTCCCGTCGTACCCAAAAAGCTGTCAACTAGGGGGTTGAGGGGGTGACGTGATCTGCCTCATATGAACAACATGGTGTCAGCTGTCAATAAATCACAAAGATGCTTCCCGTCGATGTATATGCCCTCTAAACTGCTTGGTGACCATGTATAATGTTCTAAACGGGATAGGAGAGGCTTGTTTTCGAAGACTTTTATTTCGTGCAAAACGATTTTTTAAAGCCATGACCAAACTATCTGTAACATTGGTAAAATCAAGTGGAAGTCCTTGTCTATGTAAATGTGAAAGATAAAGTCATTGGAAGTAACCACGCAATTGAATAGGTATTTATTTTTAGAGAATCTTTACGATAAGCAGCTTGGCGAATGCCTTTCTTTTCTTTACATTCCTGGTTGAGCGTGGAGTACAGATAAATCCAATTACTTAAGTAAAAATAAATAATATTTTACAAAAATACCAACAAAAAGTAAAAGAAACAAATTGATAAATCTCTTTTAACATTTCTTTTTATTTTTCTCTGTGCTCAGCGAAAATTAATAAGATTAAAAGATTTTTTGTTCTTCAAAAAATATGGCTGCCCCACAGGCTAGTAACGAAGTGTCACGACAGATTTATGATTCCACAGTGATTTCGCGTCGTGCCGTTTCTACTCCCTCTTATTCCCTGCACATAAGGTTCAAAGTTTTCTATTTTTTTACAACCATTTCAAATGGCAAATTCTTCTTCTCTTTATCCTAAAGAGACTCGAACTTATTGCGATAGTAAATTTAGTATGGAGATAGTGGATGGTTTATTGGTTATTGGAAAGAAATTATGATACCTTAGTAGGTGAGAGTGAGGAACGAGGTCGTTGAGATTCAATTTAGATAAAGCCAATGAGTAAGGAAGATGCCTACCTCAATTAGAGAACGCAGGTATGATTTTGTGTCAATAAGTATAAAGATCAAAGGGGTGATGAAATAAAAAGTGAAATGTTGTAGAATATTTCAAAAAACCGGCAGAAAGTTCCTTTTAATTGGTTTTCAAAACATTAGTACCTCCTAGTAAACTTATGTATTAGAAGAAAATGTAAACAGGTAGGCCTTTTTCTACAACTTCATACTTACTTAATTTAAATTAAACGTTATCAACTTAATGGTCTTGATCTAGTCTTTTCTATATTCTTTTTTTAAAATAATTTACTATTTCCAAAAAACTCGGGATTCTTAGAATTTCAAATGAGTGTTTATTGATAGTTACGGACTAGGCATATTAAATGAAGCGTTTGTGCTTGTTCAACATTTACCTGAGATAGAGCTTTTCTTTATTTCTGAGTAAACAAATCTTGAGTATGTTTAGAACGCTTACCCGTGTAGAGCGATACTCACAAAGTAGTCTTGAGTATACGCAAACAAGTATAAATGGTAATCAAATTTGCCGGCCTCAGATATGTATTCAGTCAATTTCAGTCTTATTCAACTAATATTAAAAACACGAAATTTTGAGAGATTCTATGGATAGCACTCTCACGCTAAAAACGAAAACTACAGCACGGATTTTGTCTTAACTTAACTGATAACTGATTCATTGATTACTAAATAAGATTTTGGCCTCTTATTTGAGCTAGACTGCGGTCAAGTGCGAATTCATTCGTTATAAAACAAAAAAACCAAGAAAGAATTCGTGCGAATTTTTCTCAACGCTGATTGGTGTTTCTTGTAAAAAGAATTGTAATTTTCCAATACAATAATCAAGTTTCTTCACTCAATGCTGACATTATCTCTAGACGCCATCGCCATCGTCGGCGCTCGCTCTACCGTGAAATAGATTTTTTATAACTACCCCCTTTTCTCGACTTCCTCTCTGGCGGGGTCATTCGGGGCTAATTTACCCTCTGAAAGCTGGATCGTTCACTCGATAGTTTTATTGGCTTTTTCATTGGATTCATTATCTTTTTGTCATATTTCAATTGAAGTTGGAGCTTTTCTTTGAGTAAAATACTCATAGCAATATGATGTAGATGGGTTGTCTTAAGACGGGTACAATGAGTGAGGCAAGTTTCTGTTACGTTTGTCCATTTTTCCATCCATCCAAATACTCACATCTGTATTTCATATAGGTTAGATCAGTGGTTCCCAAAGTTGACTGGGCGGCGACTCACCAAAATGATAGTCCAAATTTGGCGACCCACCTCGACCTAAAAATTTGTTAAAGGATATGGTATCTTTACGACCTAACGTTGCAGCGCCTGGGGAAAAAATTAAAAAAAAGAAAAAGAAAATCCCTCATTGGCTAGTTGCATTCGCCACCGCCGCCCGCGCGCTGCCCCGCTGAGCTGAGTTACACACGACGTGCGGATGCTGACCGAACCACAGGTTTTTTGGTGTTACCACCGCGACCCGCCTAAAATCTTCTCACGACCCACCAGTGGGTCGCGACCCATAGTTTGGGAGATACTGGGTTAGATAATTGATACCTTTGTGTTTTCAAAAATTGAGAAAAAAAACTGTAAAAAACTGTTTTATTTTTGTTTTAAAATAAGCTATCTGATCATTAAATAGTAATAATCGATGAGAATATTATAAATCGAGAGTCATAGCATAACTTGATAAAACAAGTTTCGAAGTTTGCTCGTATAAAATGCACAATCACACTTTGAACAAGTTTCCGAAGATTGTTTAAACAAACGGCTTCTAAAAACTGCTTCCGATAAACACGTGCTGAAGTCAAAACGACTTGACAAACTCCGTGAACGTATCTCAGTGCTCCGACTGCCATCGACGGCTTGAACAGAGCACACTGGCTGATTATTTACATTTCACCGCTGGGCATACTTCGAGCGATTATATTGAATGTCTCTTTGGGCACGTATGTGTTTGAAATCTAGTTTGGTTAAGAAGGAATTCGGAATCGATAAAATAAAGTTTCTGATATGCCCTAATAAAAATAAACGCGACACACTCAAAATTCCACCTTTATATTCTCCCTTGTGTCGTGGGTCCTTTAGAACACACACAAAGACACGAACACCTATCACCTGAGAACAAACATCTGCTTTTTTAAACAAATATTTGCCCCTATCGGAAATCAAACCCAGGACCCGTCAAGCAGGCAGCGTCACTACCACTCGACTAAACCGGTGGTCATATGAGCTCTATAAGTGCGATAAAAATATAGTAATTACGACTTACCAAGCCACGTTATACATTTTTAATACCGGTCGTAATACTCTCGATGCAAACAGTTATTAGTTTTAACCAAAAAACGGGGAGCAGTAACTTTGTCCAACAACGTAAGTTGTCTGCTTTAAACTGCGTTGAACTAAATGTTCTTTGTGATTTAAGAGGCTGTAAATTTAAGAAATTTTTGATAAATAGCTCTATGTAAACTTTTACCAAAACTTTTTAAGACTTTTGAAAAATGTGTGAGTCAAACGAGTGACAGTATTGTAACATTTCATCCAAAATAAATGTATTATCATCAGCAGCTCGAGCGTGATGCACAAAAAACTCGCCCAGCGCGCCACTCAGCTCACGGTGAAACTTCACTTTGACTGCGCGAGAGTACCGCGCAAAGGCTTGCTCGCCCTCTGGCGTTGTCAATGTTGACATTTTGACACATGTGCTCGAGCTGCTGATCCTTGACTTGAGCCAGTCCGCAAGTTGTATTTTTTTGGAGTTGCAAGTCCAGGCAACTAATACTTAATACGTTCAGGCGTGCACGTTCATATAATTCTCTATTAATCCTGTTTACGTTTATATAGTTTGTGTACATTAAACAACTCTACTATAAGTTATGGTCTTTTACAATGAAGAGCTCAGAAATAGCGACATAACTATTATGTCTGTCAAGTTGTAGGTATGTTATGTAGCCCAAAAGTAAATTTAAACTAATCAGCAATTAGCTAAACTTTCAGAGCACAAGATTCTGCTGTCATATAGATTTTATGTTTTATTTAGTTTTTTTTTGTGAAATATATCATAAAACATTAATAAAATACTGACAAAAACATCTGACGCCAAAAAAGTTGCTTATTTGACTAGAGTTGGAAATATCGTGTTTTAATCTTACATTTTCTATTTCGTCGTCTAGGTACTGTAATGTAAAACATTTAAATACATTCTTGCGTTATGCATTATATTACAAAGCAAACTTGTTACATAATACATAACGCACTGGTATCTTTAATAACTATAAATCGATCCCGAAGTAAACTTACTTTACGTTTTATGCACTGGTCTAATAGCACGACCGTAAAGACATATTTACGCGGCATCTAATAACAATATCCGGTGCAAATGGTAACCGCTATTTGAGGCGGTTTGGCTCCCTTTGTGTTCTTGCCTGGGAGGGTATACCTTTGAAGAACATTTACTTTAGTACTGATACTGAATTGAAGGTATCTTAGTTGTAGTATATTATAGTGATTCTATAGCCGAAATCGTCTCGACATACAGATCATCCATACAACGTAAAGAAACCAACTTTTCAGTTCTTTTAGTAAGTTTTCTTCATTATACATTAATAAATTGTGAAAATACAAGATTAGAACAACCAAAGATGTACTAAAGACGTACCAGACGTACAGACGAGCCCCAAAGAAGAACGTATATAAGAACAGAATAACAGTGGGGAATGATATCAAATTGTAGAGATGGGTGATCACCTCGCCCAAACATCCCCAAAACATTTGCCCCGTTATCATCGTTCATTAGCCAATATTGTGGAGTGGAAGGTGTATTGTATAGTGTAGAAGTGGCTCTTTATAGAAGAGTCACTTTCTCGGCTCCCCGCCTGAAACACTCTCGGCTTCCGTCAAATTTGTAACGCAGTAAATTTTGTTTTAATTGTGCCGCTCCCCGAGGAAACGGCCTTTGTTCCCGGGGATCCTATTTCAAATGGCTCTTCGGGGCATGAAATAAAAGTAAATAGAAAGCCTAGATATGATTAAACAGATAATACGCTGACACTGTATATGTGTATGACACGTACCTTTTGTATCTCTCATTTTATATATTACGAATACTTGTATCTTGCCATGTAAAGGTAACTTTGTCATAAATTGAATAAATTTTCACGTGAACATTTTTGTATTGCCACGGTTCAAATACAGCTAAAAACCATTTCAATTAGATGCCCGTATACTCAGCAGGACCCTTAGGTACGTCAGTTTTCAAACAAAAACAACTCATCAAAATTGATCCATTTGTCTAGGAGCTACGATGCCACGGACAGACACACAGATACACACGTCAAAATTATACCAGTTTTTTGGCGCGGTTTGAAAAAGGGAAATGAATCTTACAATTGTTAGTAAAAATTTACCTATTCTTGTCTTTCCCCTTAAACTGGCAAACGGTTAATAAGTTCTGCAAGTTTCAGTTTTGTGTGTGGAGTCTCCCAGGCCCCACCCCCGGTAGTGTGAACGTATTTAATGGGGGTACTTACCGTCACTGTTCGGCGGCCTAGTCGCCACAAAGCGATTTAGACGATCGCCCTTACCGCCTCCAGTCATTAAGGAAGTCTCATTGAAATTGTAACTGAAAACGACCCGGCGGAAATAAATAAGACTATTACTGCATTAATTTTACACATATTATAACGGGCAACATGACTTTAACCGCGAAAAAACAGAAGGAATCTTAAACAATAATTAAATTACTACTGTATTAAATTACAAATCACTTTGGACTTCCAAAAAATTAAATAGCTCCTAGCATCGAGATAAGGTATCCAAGGAAGCTGACACCGGTAAATTAACCTAAAACTGATAGAAATAATTAGAAAATATTCTAATAAAACGAATGAAAAAACATTATCATAAGTGTATTAAATTCCTCATAGTTATTAAAGCGTAGATAATTGTCACTGTCCAATGTATTTTCGTTTTCGATATTAAAATTATAATATTAATAAATTATATTAATGTTTCACGTACCAGGATGATAAAAGTGAATGGTGTATACTTTACCGTCTAGAGTGCTGCTTTTAAGAGTGAGAGAGAATTAATGCTTGTGAATTCAATAACTAAAAAAATATATATGTACATTATACATATATACGCTCACGTTTATAATCACTATCGAGGTAGGCAGAGCATCAGTGGTTTTAAAACCACTTGATGCCGCGTTTGAGATAAATTCAAAGGGTTTTAAGATGAAAAATGATGCAAGTGGTGAGAGGTTGCCAGCCTTTCACCCACGATACATCAAAACCCTCGCGTCTCATTCACTGACTTTTACAGTAAGCCCGGGAGAAGTGGCAGCTGGTGCATTCTAAGTATTTTCTCACTCCCAGTCCAGTTTACTAAAAATTAAATGAATATATTCCATAATGTGGAAAGTCCATTATTGTCTCTGGTCACACAGTTCTATTTAAATGCAGGTTAACAGCTCTCCTGGGGGGACTTTGCTGGAATATGTAGATGTGGAGGGGCAGAGGGGCAGAGCACGTATACCCAGCAGGACCCTCAGATAGATGGATAAAAATACTTTAATGCATACTTCACCAGAGACAAAAACATAAAATACAATCTTACAATCAAAAGTGTAAAAGGGCGGCAGTATCGCTAAACAGCGATCTCTTCCAAGTAACCCAAAGCGAAAGGAAAAACACAAGAATAACCGAGAGTAGCGCAAAAGTACAAAAAGAATAAGAAATAAAAGAAAACAAAATAAATATTATTATTATTATTATAAGATGGGTTAACTCTTGACCTCAATCTTGATCATAAGGTCAAAGATGAGGTCGACGATGGAGCGAGTTAACCCAGAAAATGCCTATAAAGGCAATGGTACTCCCACGCACCGACGGAACACAGCAAGCTGTTTGGCGTCGGACTTCGGTAGGAGGGTGGTCGCGAACCAGACGGCCCTTTACAGAGCCTACCACACCGCATGAGACCATAGGACGACACCTCAGATTCAGAAAAAATGAAGTGTCGTTGCCTGGGATGGATTACTAGGAGGCAGGTCTCATTTGTGTTTCCTTAGTCGCCTCTTACGACACCCACGGAAAGAGATGGGGTGGTGTTATTCTCAACCGATCACCACACGGTTAAAAAGTATGCTTACTTAGCATGGTAAGCTGGACCTTGACTCGTTATTTACTTGGATCTTCAGCAAGAAGTACACTTTGCAAGTCTATCAGTACACGTTGAATTGGAAGTGAAAGAAAAAAGTGGATTCATTTGTTTGATAACGTGGGTCTACGTTTCCACTGCAGTGCACGCTATACACGAATTGAAACACACGATTTTAGCTACGTGGATTAGATCAAAATATAATTTAAGCCTTTATTAATATCAAACTCACTGAGTAAATATTCACCGCAGCTAAAATGCGCCGCGTGCCAACCGTGCGCCGCATGCACAGCGTGCATGGCGTTGAGCTACGTGGACAACATATTTGAGCAAGCCACGCGTGTATCGATGACGTAATTGCATGCGTAGCGTGGCCGTGGGTCGCAGTGGACACAATCACATACATTTTCTTGCAAAGCGAAGCTTAACTCACGTGCGTAGCCTCTCCGTGCGCCGCGGTGGGTCTGCGCCTACTCGCGCGGCCGAAGCCGTGGGAGGGAGTGTGTCAGACTAATAAATACGCGCCAAATCACGCGAACAGTTTGATTATAGAAGACTGCGCCTTTGCGAATAGGAGTCAAAAGAACGATAATGTATGTATGTATTTAAATCCTTTAATGTAACTTTGACATATTTTAAGTAACATTCTGAATGTTCTATGAAAGCTTTTTGCCGTGTGGTGATCGGTTGAGAATAACACCACCCCATCTCTTTCCGTGGGTGTCGTAAGAGGCGAGTAAGGAAACACAAATGAGACCTGCCTCCTTGTAATCCATCCCAGGCAACGACACTAAATTTTTTTCTGAATCTGAGGTATCGTCCTATGGTCTCATGCGGTGTGGTAGGCTCTGTAAAGGGCTGTCTGGTTCGCAACCATCCTACCGAAGTCCGACGCCAAACAGCTTGTTGTGTTCCGACGGTGCGTGGGAGTACCAGTGCCTTTATAGGCATATTCTGGGTTAACTCGCTCCATCGTCGACCTCGTCTTTGACCTTTATGGTCAAGAGTTACACCAATTTATAATAAAAAATAAAAAGCCATTTTGACTTTGAAAGGCGTTCTAAGTATATGGTTATCACGAAGGTAGAACCTCTCCAGTATGTTCGCATAGGGCGCCCTCTCTCAACCCTTCCAACTATGTCGTAGGACTTACGTTTGTCGACATCCTTTACATATCTATAAAAAAAACATTTCTCTTTTCTACGTTTTACAGTGGCTTTACATGGAACCTCTAAAAAGGTTCCGAGTTCTCAAATAATTTTTGAATAAAGTATAACACTAAAATTAAAAATTTTGAATCACCCCCGACATTACATTGCTTATAACTTTTAAACGGCTGCACAGATTTTCATGAAACATGGCTAAGAACACTCGGGATAAAATTGTCTATGACACAAAGAAAACTAAACGAAAACCGGTTCATCTGTTTGGGAGCTACGATAACACAGACAGATACACAAATAAACAGACACACAGATACACAGACAGACACGTTAAACTTATAATACCCCTCTTTTTTGTCGGGGGTTAAAAAGAAAAATATACGGTGCGAATAGGACTTGAACCCACGACCTCAGGATAAGATCGCCTAGTGCTCGTGCTCTATAACCAACTGAGTTATCGTGCATTGAATTCAAGCGGCGAAATTTCTCATTCCCTTGAATGTTTTAAAAATACATAATTAAACAAAAACTTTGTAAAAAGGGCTATTATAGAATTTCGGATTATCTGTTAGACAAGCAACCATGGGAATAAATTGCTCAGCTCCAGAGTTATTCAGATATTAAGTCAATTAAAATTAAAAGTAAGAAAATGTATATGATTGACTTAAAAAGAGCGACCCTCGGAGTTTCTTGCCTATTCTTCTCCTGAGGAAGACTGCACCTTTGCGAATAGGCGCAAAGTCAAACGTGCTAATGTAATTCATAATATTGACGTGTTCAGTTCAAGTATCATTTTATATGTTCAATGAATTAAACACTTTTGACTTTTTTTTTGACATAGGTTCCCAGTTTTATATTTTATTTTAATACTTATGTAACTGAAGTTAATCCTAGAGGTAAAAATCACAATAAAGATTGTTAATGAAATACGCCGGGCATACACTCCGGGCCACCATTACCGGGTCGCGTTAATCTCTGCCGCGTACAGCACTGTACTTAGTACAGTCAGCCTCACATGTACAGTCACACGCAGCCGTGAATTATGGACCAAACATTATGTATGAGATGTGGAGCTATTACCGTGTCTTGCGGGGTCCTACGGCTGACGTCTTGTGATATATTGCTACGATAGAGAAAACTGGTTTGTATTTTGTGTTATTCCTAATTAGTTTCCTGACCGCGACTTCGTTCGCGTGAAAATGTTGTCGCGTGTAATGTTATATCACTCTTAAGCCTTTCAATTTTATTGGTGCACAAAATCATGTCAAAACGTTGATTAGTTATGACGTGAAGGAAGGACAAAAAAACAGTCACACTTTCATAAATAAGAAAGAGATAAAAGAGATTAGGATAGAAAAACTTTATTAAACTGACTTGAGTTAAACTCAATAACAAAGACAAAAAACATTGATTTCTCTCGCCCCACACCATCTACATACTTAAGTATAACACCCGGAGCCGGCCATTCCGCACCGAACCGCGCGACGATTTGGCTACAAACTACTTTAAATAAACGACCCAGCCTCACCGTACATCACTCTAATGTGCACTTTCTTTGCCGACGGTACTATTGCTAAAAGGTGATATCTCCCGCCCTCTGAGCACAGGGCTGTAGTAAGAGGGCCACGTGATATTCAAAGCCCTCAAGTTGAATACTTATGTAAGTTGAAGCGCTCTTAGCCCAGTGGCGCTCGTTAATCTCAACCGATCAGTGAGGTTAAGCAACGTACACAGAGGCAGGGAACCTGATGGGTGACCAAAGTGGCAATTTATCACGAGCGTTTCCGTGCTTTGGAGGGCACGTTAAGCTGTCGGTTCCGGCTGTTGTCGATTGACTACAGTCGTTAAAACCAAGTCAGAGGCCATTGTGCGGTTTGAAAACTCTGGCACCAGGGTCAGCCAAGTGGGCCACACACTTGACTATACCTGCACGATAAGAAGAAGAAGAAGTTGATTTTAAAACAACTTTTATTAGTAACAGAATGAAGGTTTTGATTGTTGACATTTTAAGATGAGCTTTTACCGTTTTAGTCACTACCTAAACCCGCTAATAAAACATATCACTTATTGACACTAGTGAAATCACTAGTATCAATTTTAGAAAATCTAACCGTATTTAGATATATTTTTAAACGAAAATGAAGTATTTTTTCTAAAATTTATCACAGCTTGGAGACGCGTTGCTCATTAAAAAAAATCATAATATGTTTGGGCCCACAAAATTGATGACAAGCTTAGCCCCTCATCACTTTTTAAGGCGGCCCTGCCTTGCAGAGATGGATTCCACAAGTAATAAAATATTCATCGTGGAAATTTCATGTCCTATTATGTATTCAGTGGTTATGGATACCCGACCAATGAATCAAGCGATAGGTTTCTTGGAAAATTTCAAATATACAGATATATTCTACTGTTGAAAATAAATGAAATTTTTATACTAAATAAAATTGTACAAATATCTCAATCCGTAAATTTTTCTGCCAATGCAATGTCAGTTAGACTTAACTTATAAAACCCTTTCCATATAGTTCGAGTGAAAAGGCTTTTTGAGGATGTGCTTGTTACATAAGACCACATCTTGCCTCTGAGATAAATTTTTATTTATTTATTTATAAAAATAACATTTCTACCTAGAAATAATCAGTGCCTGTTGTGTCGTCTCTCTTTTGTATGTTTCTTTTTGTATGTCTATTGTGTACAATAAACAATAAATAAATTTGACGGCCGGTTTGGTCGAGTGGTAGTGACGCTGCCTCTTGAACGGCGGGTCCTGGGTTCGATTCCCAGTCGGGGCGAACATTTGTGTAAAAAGCAGATGTTTGTTCTCGGGTCATGGGTGTTCGTGTCTATCTTTATGTGTGTTCCAAGGGACCCACGACACAAGGGAAAACCTTAGTGTGGGCCTTTGAGTGTGTAGCGTTTATTTATTTATTTATTTATAAAAAATCTTAAGGCAGCCTCTAAAGATTCTGGGTAAGAGCGAAACCATTAGTTATGAAGTAAGACTTGGCCTCGAAATGGTTTACCGCCATCGCATCGGTTCGTTTGTCAGAACCTGGTCCGTTGATCATCAGGATGAACCGTGGGCTGTTGAGGTTTGCTATTTCAAGGGCAGAAAAAAGGATATTTGCCTTCTAAAATTCAAAACTGATTTTTGTATAAGCTAATAAACAACCTTAACTTTCTACTCCCAGCAAAAATAAAATTGAATATTGATGAGCGAGCAACAAGACCTAAGTTAAAACCAAACAGCTCTCATAAATAAAAACATTCAAAGGCCTGAAGTTAGATGAAAGCTTTTTCCTAAACAAAACGTGATCAAGGCAAGTGACGAGGAGTGCGAAAAAACATGGATTCCTGCGAAATGGCGGGATCTGTCGAACAAATAAAAATATTTATCAACAGACATCAGGCGCGAGGGTTCCGAGTGTTAACGCGGTATACGTCTCATACAGGGATGTGTGTGTAACGTGTACGTGTATATTATGTGTGTATCATCCGGGCTAACAAGGTCGCGTGACATAATTTTTTAAAAGTTATATGTACATTTTAAACTGGCACTACATGAGAGCACGAGAGGGATGAATCGAGAATTAGAATAACATATACTCTTTTATTCATACCTAACCTTTTATTTAGTGATCGTTTCCATAAATTATAATTCAAAATAGCTAAAACATTCAGGATGTTATATTTTGACTTTACTGACCAAATCTAATTTTTACCTATAAAAAACAAAGAGACCCAAATTAACAATTATTACACACTATTATCAAGCATGGCCTTATGTGAAATATTTGGTATATAAGCCAGCCACATGTTAAATTCGAAATAGACATAATTGCGGTAAACTTGAACCGTTCTTTTGGTATGTTGTTTGGGTCCACCTAGATAGTATCAATCCAGATTTGCAGCAGTCTGAAATTCTCGCACGCTGAGTAGTTGCTGAAAAACCGCCATTTTTTTTCTCTTTTTTTATTTTTGTGCCAAAAATACGATATTATTGGAAGGCTTTGACGACAAAGGTCACTACTAATTTTTTAAAGTGTACAAAATGCCTAGTTGATAACTTTATTGAACTCGTAAAGAGGAATATTGTACCTAGTGTTATCATTATCACGATTCACGTTACATTGAATACAATGTATTCTCAGAATTATATTTGAGAAAATCCAGAGTTAATTATAAGTTGGTTGTGATGCTGAAACATTATTATTAGTAAGTACACCGCTTTGTATGAAAGCCACAAATACAAAACGACTATTGAACGATTTCATAAACAAAAACTTTCATGATAATTTATGTCACATTTTTTTTATTTATTATAAGATGAGTTAACTCTTGACCATAAGGTCAAAGATGAGGTCGACGATGGAGCGAAAACAACATCTAGTATAAGATTAAACGCATCGGCTTCTCATCAAAAATTAAAGCATTTTTTCACTAAAGTTAGTGTATTTCTTTTGTATGGCTACTCACTGTAAGTTCTTTGTCCTGTGACCACTCGAGGAAGGTAAAAGTGGTAAGTGGAGCGAATGAATGTCCCGAGACAGTATTGTATTGTGTCTATGTGACGACAACACCGCGCCAACCATATTCAGGGTGGTCAGGGAGAAGGGTCCATGTTTGCAGTGTGTTTAACTATCCGTGATGTATGTTTTTTTGGCCTAAATGATGTGGCAATAAACTGACAAAGTTTTTATATGATCACAGGGAATCATACAACTTTAGGGTGTGTGTAAATCTTGTAGTTTTAAAAGTTGTACGTAAGTTGTCACTTGTTGGCATTTCTCACAAAACGCGGCAAAATTCTCACGATTTTTTTACTGCCTTTTGCATTATGCCTGGGAAGAGTTTACAGTTGACACATGTTATGTTTTTCTTTGATTCCGAGTGCAGCGTGGAAACGATATTTCTTTGCATTAATGAGTATACAATGTGCGAATATAGAAGAAAATACAAAGATAAGTTATGTGCTTAACTGTTATTTTATGGTAATTATCTCGTTAATTTTATAACATCAGGCACGAGGGTTAATCTAACGATTATCATCTGAAATGTGACGATAATCTGAAAACAATTTTAATACAGACCTCACCAATTCGTCCTAAATAAACTCATAAATGTGTAGGTGGTATTTTAGGTTTTTTTGTTTTTTTTTCTTGAAATTAAAACGAACTTGGGTGTTCACCTTGTGCTGAACACACACCTGGCTGGCTTGATCCGTAGTTGGCTCGCCGTTATTGGGTATGGGTAATACAGGGCCCCGATTCTGTAACTTAAGTTGTGTGTCGATGGAATGGAGGCCATTTTATCTGTTCAGGTGGCGAAATTGACAACCACCCGGGTCAGCAGCGCCTCCACCAACCGAACGTAAAGTTGCAAACTACCTAGCAACTGAAAATTCAATTGGTGTTGGCGCCACCAGTCAAAGCAGCCGTCATTAGATGTATGAGATTTGATAGTTCTTATTTCGCCACCTGAACGGATAAAATCGCGACCATTACATCGACACACAACTTCAGTTACAGAATGGGGGCCCCGGCTAGCTGATCCGTAGTTGGCTCGCCGGCGTGTTTACGTAGCGTGTATGGGTAATACAGGTAATACCTCCATTCCTAAACAACACGCGCCTAGTTCGCATCGATGACGGAGCTCTGCGTACTTGGTACGCATTACGAGCCTCTGTTCCGTTATTGAGAACATTTTGTTCAATATCAGAGATGCTTGTTTTGTTACAAAGCTTTTTAGCTTATTTTAAAACTTTAAGGTAGGCAAGGTATTCTACGGATTAGATTTTAGTATTCTGAGTTAAATATTCCGAATAAACAGGGATCCTCTCCTAAGACTAAAGGTCCCGGATATGAGATTGAGATGTTTTACCACAATTGACATGTTGTTTACTATGGAATATTTTTGTTCTGTACTTCTAAAAAATCGTCTAAAACAATGAAGATATAATAGTACAATAAAAATGCTTATTGGCCAAAACAGACAACAGTTTACAAGTTGAAATAAAATATTGAAAAAAAAAGCTAAATTAATAGACAAAATTTAGTCTGACTAACAAGAACGGAAAGTAATAAAAACATTTTAGACAACAAAGCAGCGCCGCTACTAATTACTCTTGTAAAATATCCTTGTAAGCCGCTCACGTGTTATTGTAGCGCTTAATAACAGCTTAACCTTTGGCTGTAGCTTGACTCGAGCTGTGCAGAACACAGGGGTCGTACAATATCACAGCTCGTGTTAACTTAACAGGGTTAAGCGTTAAGCCGGGACCTGTCTGATACATTGCTCGCTCTGTCGACAAGCCACGACGATCTATACTTGGTTTAGTATTAGATAGATTCGATGTAAATTTAGCTTGTGCAAGAGTTGAGGGTATAGTTTTGGTATTGTGAAATAAGCGAACTAAGTGGTGATCATCGAAGGATTTTTTGGGATAGAACTTTCTTGTCGCTTATGCAATGGATTTTGTATAAAACGTTCCCCGTCGATATTAAGTATATTGCGGACTTCACAGCAAATCTTGAAAATTTTAACTATGTGTCGTATCTTCAACATAAGGCGTAGAATCTTCTTTACAGCATGTAAAGTTGTATTATACTTAGTTTAAAATCATTCTGCTAATTTCCTTTTCTTTCCCTAACTTGTCCATCTAACACAGGTGCTATTTGTAATTGTTTATCCATTGAAATATCCATAAATACTCGATCCCTAATATCCCTGCAAAAAACAACAAGATGGTTCTGTTTAGTTCTTACATAATCATATTGTAAATTAAAATGAATAAGTGAAATGAAATAAAAAAGGAAAATAGAGAAAAACATGTGTTAATGAGGCGACGTGAGAGAACTGCGTTGAAGGCTGGATGGAAACCACTAATTAACGGCTCTCTTTGCACTTCCAATTATAATTTACATTCCTGGAAATACTCGTACTTTAACATTCTACGCTTTTTACTTGGAATTAGATTCATAGATTTTTATTTCATGAAAGTACAAAACTTATAAAATTAACTCTAACTATTTTATGCATGTCCTACGTACCTGTGCCATAGTGTGGTAGGCAGACATAACAGATACCATGCTTTAGGCTATAGCTGTCATTGTACTACAAATTAATTCATGTCATTATGGCATGAATTAAGTATCATACTAATATTGTAAATGTGAATGTCCGTTTGTTTGTTACGCTTTCACACCTTAACTACTGAACCGATTGTGATGAAATTTGGTATAGAGATAGATTAGACCTTGAAAAATGACATGGGCTACATTTTATCCCACAGCTCGGCACGATATAACCTGTAGAAAGCTAGTTTTATTATAATACTAGCTTCCTGGTCGCAATTTCTTTCGCCTGGCCAAGCAGGATTAAGTCGTTTTCTTTAGCACAATCATGGATTTTTTTTCTGGAGAGCCAAGTAGGTGGACAGAATCATAGGTGGATAGAGAAATCAGTGATAAACATGACAAATACTTTCTCATGTTTATCACAGAAAAAAGTTTTTCGCCTTTAATAGAATTAGTAAGAAAAAGCATAATAATCTTATTAAAAGAAAAATATTGTGTACATACAAAGCCAATGCTTCTCAATTTCTGTAACTCTAGTTTTTCAGCAAGGAATCTATCCCTGAAACCGGTTCAGAGTGGCTATATCCCGTTTATCCCTTTCCTTTCAGGATCGCTGTGACAGACCTATCGGCGTTGCGAGCTGAAAGTGCCTGAAACATGTCTGAAAGGAAAGCCGAACGAAGGTTTCCTGGAAACATTTTCATTTATAAAGTGTACGAGGATTTTTCAACGTTTGTCAACTTTAAAAGGCTTCGCTTATACTGAGGTTTGTTGGATTGAACTACAAACTTATTGAGATTCAAAGACCGATACTATCGGGAACTCACATAGAAAATTTCTTTATAGTAAGTGAGAATGATTTATGAACTTGTTTTATTAAATCTCCGAGGGAGGATAGTGCGATCATTCATATCTATAGGGAGACTCTAAATTATTTAACGAACCTTTAAGATGTATGTAGCTCTCCTAATGAAATTGGACAATGATCAACACTCCCCTAGAAACCCATAAAATATCCTCACAAAAGATTTTTGACTTCTCCTACTAAAACAATCAGTTAAAACCAAATCATTTGGCGGTTTGAAAACTCTAATACCAGGGTTAATCAAGTTCGCCACACACCATAATAAGAAGAAGTTGATTAATATTTTTTCCTATTTCGACCTGCTTTTCGAGGATAGTTGTTCAGTTTAATATTAAATATCCTTAAATTTTGCTACCTACTTTTAATTAATTTTTTTTTAGAATAATTGTAAAAAATAGTCAGAGTTCAAATTAAATTTGCATCCGTTCGAATCTGGATTACGTTAGGAACCATTTGTGAAAATGTATTTTATCGCTAAATCAAGGAAAGAGTGTATTTAGAATTCTATGTGTACGGCATTAACGTCTACTTTGCAACAGCAAGCTAACTCTGAATATCAAATGTGATAACTTTGTTTGTATTTTGAAGCATACGTTTTAAATACAAATTGCATTTGAGTGAAATCGGATTGTTTGTAAACGTATTAGCCGTGATTACGCAGCGTGGCTCCTCGCTGGATGTTCATTAGCTTCATGAAACTAACGAGTTGTGAGACTAATGTAATGAGAATAATTAGTGCATTTGCTATGGTTACTCTATTTCAGGATTGGTTAAAATTTATTTTATTTACAAAAAGAATAGGTAGACTACAGTTATTATTTGACGTCCTCAGTATTGGGACACTGTTGCTTACTTTTTTTCAAATTTTTAGCCATTGCTTTTTTAGTATTCTAAGGACATGCATGACCTAGGTACTCAGTTCCAATTAAGGCTTGCAGTTTCTTCAAAACTAAGAGGAAATTTCAAGTACTGGTACCTTTTTTGTGAATGGATAGACAATCCATTCACAATTTGTTTGTTTTAATTTGTTTGACTAAGGTTTGACTTCAGAAAACAAAATACTAAAAACATTCAGCCCCTACTCGGCCCATAATTTTTTTAACCCCTGACGGAAAAAGAGGGGTACGTGTAATAAGTTTGACGTTTGTATCTGTATGTCAGTCTGTGGCATCGTTGCTCCTGAACGAATGGACTGATTTTAATGCGGTTTTCTTGTTTGAAAGCTGAGGTGATCGAGTTGATTCTTAGCTATATTTTATCAAAACTGCTTAAAAGTTATAAGTTACTAGCATCCCGCTCGGGACTTCGTTCCCGTGGGAATTCGAGAAAATTATGAAGCCTATGTTACTCAGGGATAATGTAGCATCCTAATGGTAAAATAATTTTTGAAATCGGTGGTTTCGGAGCTTATTCGTTACATACAAAAAAAACAAGTCTTTCCTCTTTATAATATTAGTATAGATGAATATCAGGAGTAATCCAAATTTTCGTTATAATGAAGAAGTTAGCTACAAAGTGATCAATACATAAAATAATTGATAGAAGCGACTAATTAATAACAATTAACAATTAAGTGTTTGGAGGCCGCAATCGAAGAGGCTACTTCGATATCTGAGTAAATAGTCCGCACAGCAAGGGCCGATTAGAGAGGAAAATTGTCGATGTATGCCTTAGGTTTCTAATTGAATAATCGAAAGTTTCTTAAAAAAAAAAACGCGCCACTATTCAAGATTTAAGATTCTAAACGTTTATTTGACATACACACGCCAAATAAACGTTTTGACGCAAAAAAAGGTACAAAACAATAACAACTATTGCCTGATCCTTAAAATTGCATCCACTAGGATGAACTCTGGGATTACAAAAAAGAAAAAAACTTTAACGGGTGGTCATGGATATTCGAGTCTGTCTTAGTGTACAGAGGCCAGCGCATCAGATTACTCCATTTTCAATGCAAAACGGCTCTTATCACAACAACACAGAGTGTACGCGTGTGGTAACCTGAGTTGCGGCCGTCCGTACGTAAAATTAAATTCTGTTTATTTCATGCTTATACTTATTATTTTGTTTGTTGATTGTCTATTATTGTTATGCTGTTTTACGTCAATGAATCAATCAATAAAGTGTCAATTAAACTCAATTTTACTGTGGTATAAGTGTGAAAGCGCTTTAATAAAGTATCATGTTTGTCTAGTGTCAATCTCTATCATCGTAGATGTATGTTGACGGCCGGTTTGGTCGAGTGGTAGTGACGCTGTCTCTTGATCGGCGGGTCCTGGGTTCGATCCCCAGTCGGGGCAAACATTTGTGTAAAAAGCAGATGTTTGTTCTCGGGTCATGGGTGTTTGTGTTTGTCTTTGTGTGTTCCAAGGGAAAACCTTAGTGTGGGCCTTTGAGTGTGTAGCGTTTATTTATTATTTATTTATTTTTACGTGACATTGTAGCTCCTAAACGAAAGGACCGTTTTCGATGCGGTTTATTTGTTTGAAAGCTGACATAATCGAGGTGGTTCTTAGTTTTATTTGATAAACATTAAGAAGGTAATAAGCGGTGATAGCCCAGTTGGTAATGAGCCGGACTTGTAATCCGAAGGTCGCGGGTTTGAATCCTGGTGCGGGCCTGTACCACTAAATTTGTCTTTCTTGCTCAACGGTGAAGGAAAACATCGTGATGAAACCCGCCCGTCCAAGAAAATTCATTTTCGAAAGACGAGCGGTCCACCAACCCGCATTGGGCCAGCGTGGTGGACTACGGCCTAAATCCCCTTCGTGTTTCAAAGGTATGCCCGTGCCCCTCGGTGGGGATGTATATGGGCTGATAAAAAAAAAGAAGCTAATAATGTATTAACCGTTGGTAAAGCTAATAAACAAAATAATAATTTTCCACGTTAAAAACGTATGAGTCGCCGACTTCAATCCCAACAACAGTTCGCACAAAGTAGTTAACTACATAGTCTTTTTTGCAGACTACAAATCCTATTAGCAGATAACCACAAACGAAAATGTCACTCATTTATTTAGATGATGTTCTGGTTTGTAGTATTTTTTGTTTTTGTTGATTTTTGAAAGTGCTGAATCATTTTTGATAAAATTTATGTGGGACTATCTTTGGAGTATACTCTTTTGAATAAGAAAAGAATTTTGAAAATCGGTCCACTATTGGCGGAGAAATCGGTGAACATACATAAAAAAAAGACATACAGTCGAACTTAGAATCTCCTCCTTTTTGAAGTCGGTAAAAATTGGTTCTACGCAATAACTGCTTTCCCACAAAACATCAAAACACCACTTAGGCTGATGTATGTTATTTTGTTGTTGTTTAATTTATCCCTTTCGGGACAGGCAAAGGAATCTATGTCTAGACAGTCATTTCTAAACATTGTCTAACTTTTCGTTTTATTTTTCGTGGTAAGGCCCTAATTTTCACAGAGATTCTTATTTTGCACAATCAATAATTTTAAATTATTAAACTTAAAAACAGAACTCAATGATAAATATTTGCTACATTAATATGCCAGCTTAATTAGTCTTATTTGATGAACGCATTGTTGTGCGAGGACAATGAAATTATAACATCGACATGACCCTTTGTAATAGGGGTAATAGTTGGCCGTGTGGGCTGGTAGCTCGGGGCCACTGATTAGTTGCCAACGACAATTTGGTGCGGGACAAACAGGAACAAAAGTAGTTTGGGACCTTCTAATTTGTTGACAAAGGGCTCTTTTTATGAGGCTATAAAATGACTTGAAAAATATTCGATTTGGTAACATTGATATTTTTTTTTTCCGTCAATTATGGACCGATTTTCAAAATTCTTTTTTGTTCGAAAGAGTATACTCCAGAAAAGGTCCCATATAAATTTTATTGGAAATGATTCAGCGCTTTTCAAAAAATCAACAAATTCAAAAAATACTACAAACCAGAACATCGTCTAAATAAATAATTATTTATATTTTCGTTTGAGGTTATCTGCTAATAGGCATTGTAGTCGGCAAAAAATACTAGTTATCCACTAAGTGAGAATTGTTGTTTTGATTGAAGTCGGTGACTCTTACATTTTTTTTAACGTGGAAAATTATTTATATTTAATATTAAAATTATGGAATTAGGAAATTATAAGTTTTACTTTACAGTGCTTGTACACAGTGCTAGTAGCTGGAGCAAGTAAGCAAAAGTCGCATAATCAATGCAAGTGACACATGCGCAAGCTACTCGCACCACAGATAATTGTAGTCGTCACTAAATTGTATACAAGAATGGTATTGGCGCTGCATCTTGATCGACGGGTCCTGGGTTCGAATTCCAGCCGGGGCAAATATTTGTGAAAAAGCAGATGTTTGTTCTCGGGTCATGGGTATTTGTGTCTGTCTATATGTGTGTTTCGAGCGTGTGTTAAGATTTTCAAGGGAAAATCTTAGTGTGGGCCTTTGAGTGTGTAGCGTTTATTATTGTAGTAACGAATGATTTATTGATACATTGCTTTGTTTAAGCCATCGATATCGATATAAAGTCCATCCCATCCCTACCACTCGAAGCTGCCCTTAATCCGTGAAACGTTTTGCAAATAGACAAACAAACATTTCGCATATGAGAGCAAATACGGGTGCTTCAGATTATATCAATATCTTCGACAAACAGGCTGGATAATTAACGGTACAAGTTTTACCGCTAATATTTATATATTTACTAGCTTTTCGCCCGGGACTTCGTTCCCGTGGGAATTTCCCCGTCAATTTTCCAATGTTTTTAATAGTTATTCTGCTATTCGGGACGGAGAGAAATACAACAAATCAAAAACCATGGAAATCGGTCCAGCCGATCTCGAGTTATAAGTGTTGTAACAAACACGACTTTCTTTTATATATATAGATACAATGTGTAAGGGACAGATCAGCAGAAACTGAAACTTTGAATTCAGAATATTATTCTAAATGACTTTTAAGTGGATTTTTTTTCGGAAAATTTTAAATTTTCTAAAAGTTTTTAATGTTTTAGGCTTAAAAATTAAATTATAAGATAAAAACAATAACAACAGCGTATAACACGAAAATCAGCAATGTAATTAATCATCCCTACTATTATAATATTATAAATGCGAAAGTAACTCTGTCTGTCTGTCTGTCTGTCTGTTACCTTTTCACGCCTAAACCGCTGAACCGATTTTGATGAATTTTGGTACAGAGATAGATTAGAGCCTGGGAAAGGACATAGGCTACATTTTATCCCACAGTTGGGCACGATATAACCTGTAGTCCACGCGGGCGGAGCCGCGGGCGGAAAGCTAGTATTTTATAAGAGGCACGTCCAGTCGGGTTGAAAAAAAGTCGAGAAGTTTTCTACAAAACTACGCTCCAAAAGCTTACAGTAACGTATTTCAATGACATACATACGAGTACATGAGCTCACATCTTCGTTCCTGGAGTACAAGACTCTACATAATCACAGTTCTGTAAAGTTTAATCTCTAAGGCATATTTACTAATGTTATTGAATAACTTCGAGCATTAACTCCGTGCCTCCTCAGCGAGGCAGACCCGAGCGAAGTCGCGGGGCGGAGCTAGTGTGTGATAAATGCAAATCTCGTTAACTACGCCCCGTTAATATTCCGTAATATCGAAGTTGAGCAAAGTTTGAAAGCTATTATTGAGTGTTTTGGATAAATCGCGTAACGCACGTGCGCGGGATTTAATAAAGATTATGAGAATTATGAAAATAGGTTTAAACATGTTATACCGGGTGCTTACCACATTTTTCGACCGACTTCAAAAAGGAGGAGGTTATCAATTCGACTGTATGTTTATTTTGTATAAAAATTAATAATATTAAACGGATAACTACGCGATAACTCCGCCAGCTGTCGGCCGATTTTTAATTTTTTTTTTCTTTAATAGGTACACTCCTGAAAAGGTCCCATATTTTTATCATAAATGATTTAGCGCTTTAAAAAATTAAAAAAAATTAAAAATACTTACAAAACCAAAACGTCGTGTAAATAACTGAATGACGTTTTCGTTTGTGTTTGTCTGCAGTATTCCGCGAAAAATAGGAAACTGAAGAAATAAAAGCATGTAGTTTCAAAAGTTGCAGGATTATATATGGATAGCTCTCCTCAATGTTCTTGGAACTTCATAAATTAAATTCATTTTTTGACACTTTAAGCGAAATATTGTTGGAATTGAAGTCGGCGGCTCATGCGTTTTAAAAGTGGTAAATTATTATTGTTTTAAATAAAGTTGTGGCTATATTTAAAAGTATAATATAAAAATAAGTGAAAAAAGTATTCGACCTATAAGTGAGTCGTAGCGTGTTGTACCGGGACGAGTTTCGAGTGAGTTCTGAGAGTACGTAAAAGAAAAGAACAAGAAAGAGAGTAGACTGCTTTATCTGCTCTTAACATTAGTTTAAAACTAGTGAAAATAACCGCAAGAATTATAAACAATAAATTATGAAAATAATAGTTATACTTTGAAAATGATAATGAATTATTTCTATCTATCTTGCTATACTAGCCTTTCTTCATGACTTCACTTACGTTACCTCTGTCATAGACTTATTTTATTAGGTACTTCATAAGTACCAAAAAATAAAAGTATATTATTATAAGTTACGAGTACTTGAAAATATAATAAACTAGCATTCCGCTCGGGACTTCGTTCCCGTGAGAATTCGGGAAAATTATGTAGAATGTTACTCAGAGATAATGTAGCATTCTAATAGTGAAAGAATTTTTGAAATCGGTCAAGAAGTTTTTAAGTTTATTCAAATACAAATTATTCCTCTTTATTATTATTATATATACTTTATTGCACAAAAAAAACAGGACATCACAGAAACATAAAAACTTTACCTCTATAATATTAGTATAGATGTAGATTTACACGTGTGAGGTTACTGTTATCATTACAGCATAACTATAAAATTTAATAAAATGTATAACTGCTGAACCTATTGGATTTAAATTTAATCAACCATCTCGATTATGTCAGTTTTCAAACAAAAAACGTTAAGAAGCAACGATGCCACAGACAAACACTACACTCGATTGACTCGATACAGATACACTCGTCAAACTTAAACAACCCATTTTTTACCGGGAGTTAAAACCCCTGATTTGATTTGATATTTATACCAGCCCATATACAGTTCGTTCGGGCAATTAGTGTGCAGTACAGGCGCACGGTATATTGGGACCATTCTTTAACTTAAATGTGACTCGTCCACAAATGCAAATTTTTTAATAAAAATTAAAATTAAATAGCCATCTTACAACTTAAACATATATGCTATTTTTGTAGCATAAGTATAAAAAATCAATCTAGCTATTCCGAATCAGAGTCATCTGTATCACTTTGTGTGTTTATTATGAAAGTGTCTCCGTTACATTAAAGTACTTATTCTCTTCTTTGATTGCGTGGGCAATATATTTACCCCACAAGTCAGATGTTACGTTCAACATGACCTGCCTGATCAATTGACATACGGCACTGCTGTTTTTGGGGTCGCAATTGTTGGCTCTAAGGTCATGTTTAATTTTAGACCACACTTGTTCTATCGGATTAAAAATGCAGTGGTATGGTGGAAGACGCACCACCTCACAACCATTCATTTTTGCTATTTCATCAATGACATATCTTTTTTCTATGCCCGCCTTTTTCACAATATCCAGCAGCACTGGAATGGTTGGGGTTGGCTCTGGAATGGAAATTTTGTACTGTCTCATAAAATCAAGGATCTCCCCTTTTCTGGTTGTGGTGTTTGGAATTCTGACGGATAGTCGCGAGTGGTAAGGAGCGTTATCCATTACTATTAGGCTATTTGGTGTTATGTTTGGCAATAATTGCTCCTGAAACCACTTTTCAAAGAGCACTGAGTTCATGTCGCAGTGGTAATCAGCGCTCGCATCGCTAATCTGTTTCGCAGATAGAAGCAGTCCATTTTCGACCCAACCGTCTTTGGATCCAGCATGCAATATGATAATGCGTTTCCCACGAGTGGAAGGCAAATCTGAAATGCAGTGACAACTACAATCAGTCCAACTTCTTTTGACGGTATCATGTGTGTCATACCACGTTTCGTCCAGGTAGATTATATTTCGCCCCTCTTGACGTGCTTCTCTGAGCTTTGTTATATATTTATAACGCCAGACTTGGAATCGCGGCGTCTCAAGCAACACACTGCGTTTATTCACTTTTTTATAGTTGAATCCAAGTTTACGTAAAAGCTCATACAACGTAGTACGTTGATATGGGAAGTCCGTATTTGTCTTTAAATCTTGCAATATCATATCGAGTGTTGGAAGTTTCTTATCTGTATAGAATCTATATACTGTGCGTCGAACTAAATCGCATTCAAAATCATCTATCTTTGAGAATTTTTTCGTCTGACTTCCTCTCTTTAAGGGAGAAACTGGTCCTAATTTTATAATTTTGGCGACAGTGTTTCGATGCACATTAACCATTTTCGAAACTGTCCCAATAATTGGATAATTTTTAAATTCCATCTCTTTATCATTATCAGGCGGCATTGTGTTGACGCAGTATTGATGAACATTCAAAATTATTTCTTTGCAGTTTTTACAAAGCGTCTTCCTTTTTTTAATTGGAGCGTTATCGTCTTGAGACGTACCACCGCTGTTGTCATTATTTGCAGTGTCATTGCCAGTCTCCTCCAACATTCTCAACTATAATTAATAATGCCCTTTCTCAACTCCAATAAATAAAATAGCAAAATTTATTATTGAACTTATGCCTATTCTTTTAAATATGGCCTCCGCATAGTGATTTTGCCAATGTCAGTATTTGAAAGAAATTCAAATAATAAATGTCGAAACTCATATCTATCTATAAATAAATTAATCTATGAATATCACATAATGACCGAAAAGCTTTTATTCTAATGACCGTTACTGCAACTGGGTATTTGTAATGCAAGTAATACCTACAGGACGAATTATCTGAACCCTCCTTTGTAATTTATAAGTTAGCAGAACTAACTTCCTTAAGTACTTCTTTTTGGAAATATACGTTATTATTATTTTGTAAATGTTAACGATAGTGTCAATGAACACATACAATAATTTATTTACAGTTAAGTAATTTTATTTTCAAATAGGTACGAATATTTTTCTTTCAAAAAATAGCTATACTAATCCATGTAAATATTTACAGAGACCACCAAATATTATTATTTTCGTATTATAACTAGTAGAAAGAGATAGAAGATATGAATTACCATTCAAGTTTTCTTGCTCCCTGTACCGCCATACATTTCGAGATGACAGCTGACAGCTACCCATGCACACTAATTGAGCGAACAAACTTTACGTCCCAACCGAGGGGCACGGGCCTCCCTTCGAAACACGAAGGGGATTTAGGCCATAGTCCACCACGCCGGCCCAATGCGGGTTGGTGGACCGCTCGTCTTTTGAAAAGAAATTTTCTTGGACAGGCGGGTTTCATCACCGTTGAGCAAGTGATAATTAGAAATCTATACATAAATCCGAAAAGACAAATTTAGTGGTACAGGCCCACACCAAGATTTGAACCTGCAACCTTCCGATTACAAGTCTGGCTCATTACCAACAGGGCTATCACCGCTGATTTGATATATATTGTATAATATAAATTCTACTTTCATTGGTCGTTTAATTATTATTTTTCACTTTAATGGGGTTATCAAACAGTAACACAATATTTATGAATAAAAAAAAACATTAAACTAAGAACACGTAAATGTGTTACCAGCACCGATAACCACGAATTAAATGTGGATTTAATTAGGTAGATAGATCCCAAACGTCAAGACGTGATTACGCAGCAAATTACATCGGATTACCTTGTGTAGGAAGCTACTCTGCCTATGCTCGGAGGAATATACGATAAGTTAATTTGAAAATGGCATCTACTTAGATGTTATTTTGTAGTAGATTAACTTTCCGCCCAGGACTTCATTCCTGTGGGAATTTTGGGAGTACAAATATTCATAAACCTGCCTCTTTGTTGGTGAAAACCGTATGAAAATTCGTTGGGTAACTATTAAAATTATAATAGATTATAATAATTCGAAAATCACTCATTGTTAAATAATACAGGACCAAACGGTGTGTGACTTCAGACTGACCGCAGCCTTAAGAAGGCTGCAGCCGCTGATATTCTGCCACATCCTTCACATGGTTTTACAGATAGAAACCCATAGCACACGAACAATAAATACGGTAAATAAAATACTAGACATAACAAACTTAAAAGGAACACAATCGCGTAATCGCGTTCAGAAAGACAAACAGACGCGGCGGGGGACTTTGTTTTATAATCTACTAGCTTTACGCCCGGGACTTCGTTCCCGTGGGAATTTCAGAAAATAATGTAGCCTATGTGTTAATCCAGGGTATCAGCTACCTCCATACCAAATTTGATCAAAATCAGTTCAGCCGATCTTGAGTTATAAGTGGTGTAACTAACACGACTTTGTTTTATATATTTAGATATCTAATATATACTAATATTATAAAGAGGAAAGATTTGTATTTTTGTATGTAACGAATAAATTTTAAAACTACTGGACCGAATTCAAAAATTCTTTCACCATTAGGATGCTACATTATCCCTGAATAACATAGGCTACATCATTTTCCTGAATTCCCACGGGAATGAAGTCGCAAACGGAATGCTAGTATAGTATAAAGTTTGAAATAGCATAATACCAAAGAATAATGTGTTTGTGTTACTCTACCAAGCGACCACAACACCATTTTGAAGCGAATACGACCTTTCGTAGCAAATCTCTACGCCAATTTTTCGTAGCAACAGTCTACAACATCAAACAATATGTGATTTTGAAACTTACTTAAATTCAAATTCAAAAGTGTTACTTGAACATAAAAAATGTTACTTGAACACGTCAATATAGTAAATTACATTAGCACTTTTGACTTTGCGCCTATTCGCAAAGGCGTAGTCTTCCTCAGGAGAAGAATAGGCAAAAAACTCCGAGGGTCGCTCTTTTTAAGTCAATCATATAAATTTTCTTACTGTTAATTTTAATTGACTTAATATCTGAATAACTATGAAGCTGAGCAATTTATTCCCATGGTTGCTTGTCTAACAGATAATTCGAAATTATATAAATAGCCCTTGACGATCAGCATTGCATTGATAACCTTTTCTCTTAGAACCGAACATTATAAAAAAGAAAATACTTCTTAGTAACGAACGAAAAGACTGAATTAAGTTTTACTTAAATATAGTTTCTCATTGCACCAGGATTATAAAAAAATCCACATTTTATTTTAGTTTTCTACCTGCACAAAAATTTTGCCAAAATTGCTTTATTTCGGAAATATAAAGGAAAATAAACCGCATGTTACCCCCTGCGTTGACGTTATAGCGTTGACTTACAAATTGCTGTCCCCTGTGTTTCCCGATAATGGAGACATGAAAGGTGCTTTTAGGCACAAATTAGGTTCTTTACGAGACAGCCGCGGCCCGGCCTCGGCCTCCGCCTCGTTAAAGGAGCGTCTAGACCAGGGATGGCGAACCAAGGCATGCGTGCCATCAATAGCACGCGACAAAATATTTTGGGCACACCGCCGATTGACAAAGTATAGATAATAGAATACCTACTATACTACGAGTGATGATGATGTAATCCTGTCATCCCTCATCAGGGACATAGGGCTCTCATAAGGATTTCCACTCTTCTCTGTTTAGTGCGGCAGCTTCGATGTCCTTCCAACGGAGACCAGTTGATGCAGCCTCGTTATCAACTGACCGTCTCCAGGTGGTAAGAGGACGGCCCGGCTTATTTGCTATATTAGGCTTTGTTTGGACAGATACTACGAGTAGTAGACAAAAAACAACATTTACTATGCAGTTCAACTAATGAAATTAAGTGAGCCTACATCACGGAATGTGCAGGCGTGGTGGGAGGGAAGCGCTCATGTTTAAATTAAATTTTAATATATTCTCAAAAATTCAAAATTATTTTATGTCACGTCTATGGTCTCATTAAACATTGCTTTTAAAAATAGCACGTTCATCTATAAAGGTTTGCCATCCCTGGTCAAGACCGTTGTCTAACCGCTTACACCTGCAAACAGAGTGGGGCTTATTATGTGGTTTCTCTGCGTTGTGATAGATGCTAGACGCTAATAGACGCTGTACACTCAGAGGCCTACACTAAGGCATACACAAATATTTTTCACGACTGGGATTCGAACCAAGGACCCATCGATTAAGAGGCAATGCTACTACCACTCGACCAAACCGGCTGTCAAGGCCGGCAAGTCACAATGACTTGCGATGAAGTTTCCGACTAGAGCGTTTTTCGGCGGTTCATGTTAGAGCATCCCTAACATGACCATTCGTGAGGTCTTATGACCGTGGGACATATGTGAGTAAATTTGACCATCTGGTTGGATTAGTTGTTTAGTAACATTGTCTCCAAGCTGGACTGGAAGTGAAAGAAAAACTTAGAATGTGCCAGCTGCCTACTCTTCCCAGGCATACTGTAAAAGTCTGTAAGTGGGACGCGAGAGTCTTGCTGTATCATGGGCGAAAGGCTGACACCACCTCTCACCATCACACAACATGTTCCATCTAATAACCCTCACCATTTGTGTCAAACGTGGCATAAAGTGGTTTTCTAGAACCACTGATGCTCTGCCTACCCCGTTGAGGATTACAGGCGTGAGCGTATGTATGTATATAACATTGTCTCTGACTCGGTTCATTTAATTATTTTGAAGGTATGGGTTCGCTATTCTAGCTAAACAGACATATATGTGATTTTACTTCTATGTGATCTCGCCTGGAAGAAGTCTTTTCAAGAATTCACCTGAATTTTAAAGACTCAAGGGATATATTATGAGTTTAGAAATGCTGACACAGGCTGAGAATTTCTGTTCCTTCAGCGTTCCTAAATATAAAGATGAAGAATAGCGTTCAGTAGAAATATTGGTGTCCCTGGGTAAAAATTCCCCGTCGGGACAGTTGTTGTTGGGTCGGTTTTCTTTCCGATTTTGTGTGTACAATACAATACAATATACTTTATTTGCACACAAAGACATACAATACAATTAACAGAACATAAAACATAGTGTACAACAAGGCAGCCTTATTGCTAGGTAGCAATTTCTTCCAGGCAACCTTAGGGTAGGACAGCAGTAAGGTAAGAAGTAGTCGGTGGTGCATAAAATTAAATACATATAAATAATACAAATAAACAAATATATAAGTAGACATATATATATATATATAATTATTATATAAATAAATATATAAAATAAGTATAACATACATCTATATACGCTTAAGGGAAAGCCTGTGGCTAAGGTATGAGCTAAGGCTTTCAGTCTAACGCTTTTGTTTGGCGGCTTAAAAAAGTATCGTACCGACAGCAGCTCATCAGGTTACCCAAAAACCTTGATATTACAAACGAGATAAAAGTGACTTCAAGGTCAATATTTAGAACCTAATGAGCTGCCGTGTGTACATCTATAAGGAATAGGAGGGAAAATACAAGACGCGAACGAAGACAAAGTAGCTACAACTGCGATACACGAGCAATAAAGTAGAGTGTACAATAAAGTAAAGTAAAAGTGAAACTATTACTCACCGGCTCTCGCCTCGTCTTCTTTTAACTTTTTTCATATCCTTTACAATAACAGTAACCCAATCGCTCGCTGAGTTACGGCTGATATACATTCCTTTTTATTTTCTTGCACTTTCTTTCTTTCACTAAATTGTCTTAAAAGTGACGAAGAGAAAAATTTTTGAAGATGTTCTGTTAAAATACTATAACACGTCAAAGCTAGTTTAAATATAAGTAGGAAAAATGGCGTCCAAAATCTTGTTTTTCCAATATCAGAGTATTTTAATCGAAATTGAAATAAATAATGGCGAAATTGCCAATACTGGGTGATAAAGAACCTCCTAGCTATATTCAAAATCCTGAACCAGTATCACTGAAAGAACACATTTATGTATTTTTTTTTTTTTTTCCTATGGGATTAGTTCATTTTTTGCCTAAACGTAGACATTTACTCCTACACCAGGCACGCGAAGGGTGCGGGTAGCGCTCGGAGGGTGCGCCCGAGTGGTGGCTACGTTTAGGAAAAAAAAAATTTCCCCCACCCCCAAAAAAAATTAAAATAAATAAAAAACAAACAAAAAAGTGTTCAGTAAGTGATACTGGTTCAGGATTTTCAATAAAGCTCATTAAGGTTTACAATTAGTGTAATGAATAGCTTTTATTGACTACCCGAATGTTATACCTTTTACTTAACACAGTCACATATATGCACTAAATATACTAGATAAGGTATTCAATATTCATTGCTACTAGTACACACAAGTATCTTGTCCTTCGAGACAAGGACAAAACAACTAGCAAACACACTCAAATATTAACTGCCTAGCGAGGACAGTTACGGCTGGTATCTAGGTCTATGTATTCTCAAAGGGCCTGGGCACAACATTCAAGGAACTCCACACAAATATGTCGTCCCTCCCGCGGGATCCACTGCCGCCGCGCCGTGTGTCGTGTGCGGGACTCGGCCCATTTATCGGGACAAGCTGTGTCCCACAAATACCTACACTGTTTTGTGTTTACACTCAGTACAGGGCGTGATTGGATAGTTGACTAATATTTATTGAGTTTATTGCTATTTACATAATATGATAAAAGGATCTGAAATAAATATTGAAACTGATAAAAAACTTCTTCTTATCGTGTAGGTATTGTCAAGTGTGTGGCTAACCTAAGGCATGAAATTTTAATCTGTCTTCAAAACTATTTATAAATGGCGATACTACTGACCCGTGACGTATTGATTTGTGTTATAAGTTTTAAACATTCGTATCTTTCTTGTTTTTAAAGATATTAAAAATATATTTAAACCAGGCTATTTTTAATGTAATTTTTCAAAACTGGGTTTTTTTAAAAAGCTTCATTTAAAAAAACCAGTTTTGTAAATCTACGGCTGTTATTCGACCAATATTTTGTCACTACCTGTCACTGTCAATTGTTATAGCGTTAGAGAAAGATGAATCTGACTAATACATCGATCGGTGCTTCGAGTATCGGTTGTAGGCCAACAAAAGATGTCCATCTGTTAAGTCACTCAATGGTACGAATGTGATATTTTGAGTTCAATTAATTTGTCCTTAAACTATCGCCTTAAGATCCATATAACACGTATACGCATATAAGGTACCACTAATATTTACCGGGGTGATAGTAAAAGTGAGAACAATAGCACCTGCCTGATTATTTAGATTTATATTTCCCGTAATTTCAAAGAATACGTTTTGACGTCCAGTTTATTAAAACTATCTAAACTTATTTCTGATTCCAGATACGTTCACTAAACATATAAACATGTAGTGTAGTTCATATTCGGTATTCAAATATGAAAATACCGTCCTTTTTAAGGAAAACTGTTATTTTACATTAAAAAAAAATGATTTTTGTCGAGATTGTAAATTCTAAATAAAACAAAATATGGGATGGCTTGGACAAATGTACGTGATGTTATTTATGAGCATAATTAGTTTATTTAAAGCTAAAAAGAGCTACCTATACTTGAGCTTTACAAAATAATTCACAATAAAATACAATTTTACTCTCGTTATATTGTGAATTATGTGTAATACTCAAAAATCGTTTGCGGTAAATAATGTTGGAAAAAAAACCGCAATTTTTTACTTTGATGTTTATCATTAAAAGCAAAGAACAAGCGCGTACTATGCCAGATATTGTGGAGAACTCTTTTTGATAAAAAAGCTTGAAAAATATCAAAGACAAGGAAAACTCAGCGGCCATATCTTAGAAAATATATGTATACCTACACGAGGCTCGACAGTCTTATAAACTTGAGTTATTATTGCTTCATATCTTGCACAAACACAAGCATGTTCTATATTAATGTTTTCTTTGATGTTTTATTAAATCCTTGGAGTATCTTGTGTGGCCTACTACTACTGGAGGTAAAGAGTTTTCCTCTTACTATTTTAATAACTTGCGTCTTTTTTCCGATATTTTACGGTGTCTGCTTAGAATAAATATAAGGTGACTTTGGTTAGCGAGACTCAGGGTTACTGTGAAACTGAGTATAAAAAAAATATTCGACTGTCTATGTATAGAAATCAAAAAATCATAAAAGTTATAGAGGGAGGTGAAATTTTAGATCTTTTGATTTAGATTCCTCGGAGAAAGTGTTGAGTTTTGAAGCTGATCAACATCTACCCACCATTTAGACGCATTTTATATTCTGTTCCACTTTTATACTATGTGTATTATTTATGACCCGACAACCCAACATTTGTCGCGGCATGTCTCGACTGTCAGTTTCGTCACACCTGTCAGTTTTGTTACGCTGCTGTCACGGAACACTGTTTCCGTGTGTTGTTACAAAATATTTACATAGCTGCATTATTAATATCGAAGGATAGAGGAGGAAATGGATCTTAAGTGGAACGTTACCAACATGACTAAAATGAAAGCTTTTTTGTAGGAAGGAAACGCAACATTCAGTAGGGGTAATACAATTTTGGTTCAAATATTTTTTATTATTATAACATGGGTTAACCTTGACCTCAATCTTGACCAAGGTCATAGATGAGGTCGATGATGGAGCGAGTTAACCCAGAAAATGCGTATTAAGGCGCTGGTTCTCATACGGTCCGACGGAACACAGCAAGCTGTTTGGCGTCGGCAAGCTAAAATCTCTATGAATTTAATGTGTAGTTATTTGGAAATAAATTTTTTTTTTTAATGGGAGCACTTTTGAATGCATGGGTGTGGTTGGAGATTTGACAGTGCAGCTTTAATTCCTGCCGTCCCATACCGATTGGTAAGAAAGAGAGGATATGTGGAGTATAGTTTATTTCTGTATGTACAGTCGAGGAATAAAAAGGTTCGTTACCTTAAGGCCGATTTTCGCTTGTACTAATGCAGGAATCAATTTTGCTAATATTCCAGCACAAAAACAGTACTGCTAACATTTAATTCAATATGACGTTTGCTATCAATAACAAGGTTCGTTATCTAATGTCAATTTTTTCTTGCACTTGCGCAAGAATAATTACCGCCAATATAAACAACAGTGTTTGAAGTTTGCCATCAAAAGATATTTTGGAATCAATCAGTTCTCTATATAACGTCTGACGTCTTTGACAGACATTAGAAAGGTGTTGTCAACTTAGTTTTATTCATAAATCTAAACAAAAGAAGTTTTTAGTTTATCATAACATGTGCGAACTTTTCTTCTTATTCAACACAAGTCTTTAGCTAAATCAATTTGGACTTTGTAACAAAAATAACAAAGCATAATTTTCTATGCAACAGTCAGTTCTGTATCCAATTTTCAAAAGGTAATATGTGCTAGGGGCACGATAAAGGAATCAATTTGAAAACTGACGAAGGTTTTCATTCCCTGACTGTACCTATAGATTGACGTGAAATTTTGTACATCGATTGTGACGTAGTCTAGTTTTCAACTATAAAAAAATCGAGATCGGAAATCATAAGACGCCATCTTTAAATAAAATGGTTACGGGTAAAACATTAAATAGGTGAATTCATAGCGGAATATGGTAAATAGAGAGGAATATTTTTTTGACGTCGTAGTTTCTTTCCTCGTAGATTTATTAGACAGCACTAAGTTACTCGAGATTAAAGAGCGATATAGTAATCAATTACTTTTACCCCTCTTAATACCCACGAAAATATATGAGGTGGTGATATTCACAACCAGTCGCAACGGGGTAGCAATTCTCAAACCGATCGCCAGATGGCATGAAAGATATGGGGTGGTGATATTATCAACCGATCACCAGACGGCGGGAAAGATATGTGGTGGTAATATACTCTACCGGTCACTAAACGGCAGAGCCCCAGGACACAAAAGAGCCCCAAAAAACAACTTGAAAGTCTCAGGGAACAACTTCGTTTTTGCTTCGTTTACATTGATGACCTGTTTATTATCCTCATATATGACCGCAAATTTCAGTTTTATTTATATTTTAAGTAAACCACTGAACTAATTTCGATAAAATTTGTATGGGACCAATCTGAAAGTAGATGCTTCCGAACTAAAAAAAATTTTGGAAATCGGTTTATAAATGACGGAGTTTTGACGTAAAAACATTTAAAAAATCGCCCGAATTGAGAACCTCCTCCTTTTTTTGAAGTAGGTTAAAAAGCACACGTGCCATACTATTACTTAAAAGTGCTAAGGTGTTTCTCAAAACTCCCATCCACTGCCTCAAAATTCTCACCCATTTCAATCTAAAATTAAATTTAAACTACCTAGTTTGTCGAAAGACAAGTTATCCCGAAAACCCGTTTATTATAATTTACCTCCAGCGAGCTCCTTTGTCTCCCCAAGTTGGGGGTAAAACTTAATCCTGGTAGTTGCGAGAGGGTTCTAGATGGTTCTAGCGTGGTGGCCATTCGTTCTCGTGGCTCTGCCGTGACGTCACCTATCTTTAGTGACGTCATGTTTCTAGTTAGTGAGAGAATTAGTTTACAGTATATAGGTGGAGTTTAATAGAGATGCTTACTCAGAAATCAGAAGCTATTTTGGCCGTTTGTGAACTTTTATCACTAGGAAAGAAAAAAACTGATCTGTTTGAAGTCGGTGCGAGGGTGGATGTAGGTACGTATAGACTATCAAACTTATTTGGCTTGGCACCGACTTTAAACAGATTAGTAGGTGCGCAGCACACTAAATGCTACGTTTTTATTTTTCGCTTTTTGAAGTCGGTTTTCTTTTTTTTATAAAGAGTTAATTATTTTTCAATTTTTTAGTGTAAATAATTGAAAGTAGGTGAGAAACAATGTTAATGCCTATTAAATTTGAAGGTTTCCCTCGATTTATTTGGGATTCCATCATCAGATCCTGACCTGGTTACAATGGGACCAAAAAGAATTTTAAAAATCGGTCCATAAATGGCGGAGAAATCGGTGAACATACAAAAAAAATACATACAGTCGAACATAGAACTTCCTCTTTTTTGAAGTCGGTTAAAAGTAAAAAGTTATTTAGCATTTTAAAACATGCAGGTACATTAAGTTGGTCATTATATTTATTTAAATCATTGAACTAAAATCTATATTTACCTAAGAAAATTGGTAGCGATAACATCTCACGAAAGTAATTCCAACCACTTATTTGGTCTGAAATCGTACGTGTGCAAATATTCTGTATATCACAGTACAAATACGAAACTCGCAAACAGAGAAGTATCTCGATGTATATCTAACTTTAGCCGGAATGAAAAGGTTATTTGTCACGTGACGAATTGAAAGACACGCGCTTTCTCAGAAAAAAGGTAAAAAACAGGAGGGTGTATCGGCGGCAAGGTAGCTTATACTTTCACTTCTCGCGGCATAACTCAACACGAACACATTATACCCTCCGAATCCAGATTTATGCCTTTCAATTTTTCCCCGGAATGGCGGGAATCCCTCACAAACGATGTCCCGGCGCGGCGACCAGCTAGTTGTAAAGACGTGCGCGTCGTCAGATTTTATGCGAACGAGTACAAGTGCTTATTTGGATATAAAAGGCGACGGAAACTTTATTTTCTAGCTGAAAAGGTTCCCTCCTTTGGTGCATCTCGTTCCTCCCGCCTCGCTAGCTCGCTTCTCGATATATCTGCGTAGGATTCAAGTCGTAAGTAGATTTAAAAATGCAAGAACTTTACACTTTAACACATTCAGCGAGTTATGGAGAAAAAAGGAAAAGAACCAAGAGTTATTGAACCAAAGTTCAACGTGAAAAATATTTTCGCTGAATAGTGGAACGTATAGCATGGAGACTGTCGGACGTGATCGAGCCGGCGGCGCCGCGCCGCCTTGACTCTCGGAGGCTCGTTAAAGCCGAACAAAGATTCAGGAATGAAGTGAACGATACATCAGAGTGATTTCATAACCGGGGAATTACGCGATATTTCACGAGAGGGAGCGACGAGAATTTATGAAATATCCCATTTGGGAGACAGCGACGAAAAATTGTGAACACACCTCCGAGGCTGGAGACTGGAGTTATACTCGCAGGGAAATTTCATAAGATTGCCGGTGAAATATGGCAGCCTTTGTCACACGCGGCATGTAGCCGTAGCCTACACCCAGCCGGCTACTGACACGAGGTGTCGGGAATTCTTTCGAAATTCCTGTACGAGGTTTTTACCCATGTATGAGTAAAACTTTTGTGCTATGTGTATTTTTTATTATTTTTGATAGTTGAAATAAGTCCAAGATGTATTTTATAAGGATAAGTGTGTTTGTTGACACGACTGTAAATCTAGGCTAAATCGACGTGATCGCTCAACAAATTCCTTAAGATCCTTACCTTCTAATATTATAAATGTGAAAGTGTAATATAATGTGTTTGTTCTTCCTTCAAATTGTAACGGACTATTTTTGCACGAAGATAGTTTTGGGGCCCCCGAGAGTACTTATTCACGCTTACTTTTCCAACTTGGAATTTTTCAACGTGAACGGAGTCAGTGGGAGCATATTTTCCATTTTACATACAGAAAAAAGATCGAGCGGAAATATTTTATGTAAAATAATCTTGAAAAATATTATTTTATTCTTGTAGGCTATGAAGTGTCTGGACAGGCGAGGGAACTCACAGCTGCCCGGTATTTGCTCGACGGCCGCCGCTCGAGCCGCCACTCGAAGCCTGAATCACCGGACACCGTAAGCTCGACAAATACGCATTCTGCCCGGCAAATAGGTACGCATTTCGACCGGCGACGACGGGGCCGCCCACTGCCATAATATTTGTACACTTTTATCGGGGGACAAACAAACATAAATAGGGACGGTGTTTTTGCTTCCGTGTGCTGCGTTATAAGGAGTGTACAAAGCCTTAACTTCTGTCTGATGACATTTCATTGTTTTTAGGCTTCCGTACCCAAAGGGACCCTATTACTAACGCTCGCCTGTCCGTCCATCTGTCACCAGGCTGTAACTCCTAATATTAGAACTATGATGAAACTTCGTGATGAAGCTTTAAATAGAGCACAAAAAACAAAAATAGAATCAGACTTTGCATATTACAAAAGCCTACGTAACCACACTCATGGTGCTTTGGAAGCCTACTTCACTTATTATGTAAACAAAAATTAACGCTACCCAAAACTGATATGGAAGCATTTGAAACGAACTTCAGCTCTTGGTAACACTAGCAAACCTATTATACCATCCCATCTGGTAGATCCAGATAAAACTAATAACTTCTTCCTAAAATTACCAGGAAATGGAAACACCGACAAGGACATGTTATCCTCTTCTGCTACCACAATACGCGGTGAAAAGAGGTTTAGATTAGAATCATGAATTGCACCGAAATACAATTACTTAAGGTTATCAGTTCCATTGAAACTAATGTAAGCGGGCATGACGATATAACCATTGATATGATTCGCTTGACTTTAGACATAACTCTTCCAATAATCACGCATATTATTAACGCTTCAATACAAATAACAACATTCCCTGATTCTTGGAAAATAGCTAAAATCACACCTGTTTCTAAATCGATTATAACTGAAGACCTGAAGGATCTAAGACCTATTGGTCTCTTGCCAGTTCTATCCAAAATTATAGAAAAAAAATTTTGTGACCAACTTACTAAGTATCTGGAGATTAATGATTTGCTTCCCGGAGGGCAATCTGGTTTCAGAAAAGGTCATGGTACAGCGACTGCACTTGCCAAAGTCACAGATGATATTATCGCCGCATCAGATGGCGGTCAAGAAACTATATTGGTGTTTGCTGGATAATCTAGGGCTTTCGACTGCCTAAATCCCGATATACTCATATCCAATGGCATCCTATGGAATCTCACATAAGGACTGTCAATGGTTCCAATCTTTTCTTACCGGTAGGTAACAATATGTGGAAATGCAGTCCAATAATTGAACTCTTATCAAATCACGGGTTAAACAGGTAGAAAGAGGTACAATATTCAGCCCACTCCTATTTATAATTTATAAATCAGATCTCGTCAGGAAACTTAATTTTTGCAACGCTCATATGTATGCTGATGATACACAGTTGTACCGTTCCTTCGCACCTCAAGACCTAAACGTCGCAGTTACAGAAATAAACAAAGACCTTAATACGATTATGGAATGGTCATCGAAAAACAATCTCGTATAAAGTCCTTCAAAATCGAAATTTATGGTACTTGGCAATAAATGACAACGGAAAAATAATACTACACAATGTCCTCGGATATGTATAGGAGCCGAAACAGTGGAACACGTTAACACTGCTAAATACTTAGGTCTGCTCTTGGGTGGAGAGATGCGTTATGTAGAACATATTGACATGAAAATACGAAACGCCTTTTTCAAATTAAAATCTTTGTATAACATCAGAAAACATCTAGCAGAAAGTGTTAGAGTGATCCTTACTGAAGCACTAATTTTATCACCTTTTAACTATTGTGATACGGTTTACAGCCCCAGGCTACTAGACCAAACCAGCGATCCAACGAGTTCAAAACGCATGTATGCGTTTTTGTTATAACATACCGAGGAGGGCTCACATCTCGCCTCACATCAACGAAAAGGGTCTCTTTAACATGTCCACTCGAAGACACCTACATCTAGCAGTTATGACCCGGAAAGTGGTAGAGTTCGAGAAGCCAGGTTACTTATTTGAAAAATTGGCCTGGGTTAGGAATCGAAGGATGCATACGTTGAGGAAGCAAAGAGAAGCATGTCTTGTTGTCCCGACACAGGACGGTTAACTTCCGTGGTTGTTTCGGATTTGCGGCATCCAAAATATGGAATGACCTTCCGCCGCCGGCACGGGAACCTATGTCGTTTTTCAAAAACTTAATTAGAACTTTTTTCATGGAAATACAAAGGAAACCAAAAGGCGGATGCGGCAGATTTGACTACTACAGGTAATTATACTCGTATCAGTTAAGAATAACATACACACCGACACACTCATCCACACACACACATATATGCACAAATCTGAATATTTATACAGTGTGTTACTGAAGTTTTTTTATTTTTCTGACCGACTGGACGAATTTGGATAAATTTTAATTTTTTTTTTTTTAATTTTTTTTTGTACATTTTTTATTTTAATTTTAAGTAATGTTACTTTAGTTTCACTTAAGTTCAAGATGCGTAAAGTTCTATAATTATTGTTTTCTCTTTTATTTAGTACTAGCTTTCCGCCCGGGACTTCGTTCCCGTGGCACTTTTTTAGTTTTTTCTTTCATAAGAACCTTCTCCTGACAATTAGGAACACAACAAAAAAAGAATCATCCAAATCGGTCCAGCCGTTCACGCGTGATGCCGTGACAACGAAAATCGGGTTCCATTTTTATATATTTAGTATAATATTTATACACCGAAAGGTAGTTGCTGTTTTTATCATATACTTATGTTATAATTTTTGTTATTAATGTTTATATTATAATTTTTAATTAACTGCAGCGGCTGACTTGCCAAACAGGGTCAAGCTGAAAACCAGCGCTGTACATTTCATTTCATTCATTCATTCTGTATCTCATGAACCGTGATATTTAGATAGTTTTAATTTTCACAGATGATGTATTTCTGTTGGCCCTAATCCCTATAATAAATACTAAAATACAAAAAAACAGAATAAAATAAATATTTAAGGGAGCTCCCACATAACAAACGTGATTTTTTGTTCGTTTTTATAGATAATGGTACGGAACCCTTCGTGCGCGAGTCCGACTTGCACTTTGCCGGTTTTTACGCATAGTGCCGGGAAATTACAGTTAAAAAACAACCTCGATATCAGAAAATTATGTCTCGTTACAATGTATTTTTTGCCAGCTTATCTTTTCTTGTCTACGAAAAATCTGCACATATGTTCAGCTTCTACCGTATAACCATATACCGCGTGTAAGAGAAGCATGAAGCGCGGGGAGGGGGAGTTTGTGATGGCTCACGCGGGAAACGTGTTCTTGCGACGAGGCGAGCCAAAACAGCCAACAGCCAAACAGCCGACCGCCGCCAGCGCAAAAACATTTTATGCGTGATTACAGTCGGTTTTTTGCCGAGCTCAAAATATGTAAACACAACATTCCCACACGCCATTCAATTAAGCTGACTAGAGGCTGTGAAAAGGCAATGACGTCGCAAGCGGTTTGACCTATGTTTTTCAAAGAGTAACTGTAATTAGTTGACGAAGTTTCGGGATGTGAGTCCCAAAAAAACCTTCCTGCAATCAGCTAAACGTCAGCTATTTTAAAATTTCAAACCATGAGAGGCGACTTTTTTCCCATACCCCCAAGCAATGTTCCTTTAGGAAACTACTTTAGCTTAGTGGACTTTAACGTCTTTGCAAAATAGAATCTCGATCGATGGCTCCAGATGTTTAAATCCTGAAACAATTGTAAAGTGTAGATGGAATTCAACAGGAGGCTCTACATTTTATTACTTTAGACGTAATATATTTTTAAGAGAAATATAAAGAAGAAGAATTTTTATAATTTTTTAACCCCTGGCCCGAAAAGACGGGTCCTGTAAATTGCAAAGAGTTGTGTCTGTTTGTGACAACGTAATGGCTGCGGGACGGAGCAACCGATTTCAGTGCGGATTGTTTTTTTTTTGAAAGTTATTCAGGCTATAAAACAAGATATTTTTACTTGTGGGCCACCAAACTTTAAAGTTGTTTGCCGAAAATGTAAACGGGTACGTTTAGGAGAGACAAAGGGCTCTTTTACTATATTTATTTGTTTTTAAATTATTGTACGTGAAATTTCTGTATTTTCTCCTTCTTTGAGAAGGAATGGCCAAAGTCAGTGATTAATGGATTCTTATCACAAAAGTTATTTAAATCATCGCTTTAGAACCAACAGTTAAAATGCTTCATGATGATGAAGATAAATGCTTCATGATGATGAAGATAAATTCTTCATGCTTCACAATATATAACACTAAAATTAAAAATTTTGATCATTCCCAATATTCGATTGCATATATTTTAAACGTCTAAACAGATTTTCATGAAACATGGCTAAGAACACTCGGGATAAAATTATCTATGACTCAAAAAAACTAAACGAAAATCGGTTCATCCGTTTGGGAGCTACGATACCACAGACAGATACACAGATACACAGACAGACACGTTAAACACCCCTCTCGTTTTGGGTCGGGGGTTGAAAACAGAACATGACATATTAAGTATTGTGATATTATATTATGACTTTATGAAATAAATAAAAAGGAACTAAACATCTTTGAAGCCCATCTACCTGGACGTATAAGTTAATAAGCCACTAAGCTTATTCTATCTAGAAACAATAAACATAATTGGGCGATGTTATAGAATCAATCATCTTCATATCAATGAAGATCAGTTTTTTAGATGAAATGCCGAAGTATACCTATTCTTTGCGTGTTGTTTATTCCGACGTGAATGATTGCAAAACAGTTCGGCATAGGCAGAATTAGCAGCAGCTTACGTTTAAAATAGAGCATTTTAACCATAGAGTTTCTGAAAAATACATTTTTACCTTCTGAAATACGTTTCACTTCAAATAAAACCTCACTTCCCTCAGCGATTCCTTAAATTTTCGCCGTCCGAGTCCCAGGCGAGAATAGCTCGAGACTCAGAGCAACAGTACGCCTCGCCTCACCCGTCCTGTCCTCCATAAAACGCCTCCTCAGAGACTTTCTTTTATTGTTTTCCACGTTGAAATATTGTCACAATCAATGTTATGAAGTTGTACTTCTGAACCTCGCCCGCTCTCCTTTTTTGAGGGCAATATTCGCGTCGTTTTGACGAAATATGCGAACTTAGTTCAGAGTAACTGTGAAGTGTTACTCGTTGAACTTGTTTAGGTGATTCGTTAATGTAGTTGTATGTTGACATGTAAACAAGATACTTCGTTTGCCTGAAAAGGTAGCCTATGCCCCTTACAAGTTTCCAACAGTCTTTGTTTGAAAAATCAAGCAAAAAAACCAAATTTACAGAAACACTTTCAAAATATAACTAGCTTCCCACACGTGACTTAACACGTGATTTAATAAAGAAAAATTGACTTATTATCTAACAATTTATTTACATACATACACAAAATAAATAATGTATAATATAACAAACACCCTGTAGTAGAAACTGGCAAAAGAGCCAGTTTCTGATCCCAAGATTAAAATCGTAGGGCTACATACACACACACACATACACACATACACTCACACTCACACACACATACATATTAATACATATTATATATTATACTGTTACAAATATATATATTTATATAGTCTAAATATTACTTAAGACAAGGAAGAGCGGTACCTCCTAATACAAGCATTTACTTAGCTTAAAAGGAGGCACCATCAACAAATTGTTAATACGCTAAGTTGTGGTAAATAAATACATTTTTATTTTTTATTTTTTAACTTCGTTTAGTAGCAAAGCAGCTTATGTCACTTTTCAAGTTTTCTTCGATTAGCTGCTGCAATACGACGCGAAGAAAGAACAAACAAACACTATTTCACATTTATAAGAATAACTAGAAGATTCTTGGCACTTCGTTCTCGTGAATTTTTTTGTTCCTTATTCCTGGGCTCCAACGTCAAGAGCAACTTGGTGCTAAATTTCAGTTCTCTAGGTTAAAGAGTTTGGGCTGGATACAGGAGCTAGGTATTGATGAATCAGTTGGACAGAACCCTGCATTTATTTATTGTTATCTGTTAAGATAATAAAGATACTATAGTGAGGATCATCAGATCACGTGCAGCCCGCAACAATCGACTTCACTTGCTAGGTACTTAATGCATTACACTACAACACACATTCGAAACAATGGCGAGACCAGCGCACAATGAGGTGTGGGCAGCGGCGCGTGTTATGCACCTAATACGCATAGGATTGCACCTAATATGCACTGGATTGCACCTAATAAGATGTTGTCTCAGTGCACCAGAGCTATTTCCTGCCCTTGGCCGTCGTATCTATGTAGCGTGGATGACGTACAGTCTTGTTCATAATCTTAATTACTTACTGCAATACTACACTTTAATAATTAAAAGGTTTTATATTTTGAGAGATAAACTCAAACGTAGCGTTTTATAGATTGCCCGAAAGGAGTAGAAATATGATTACTTAACACAAAACACTAACAAATAGAAAAGAAACACAAAAATTACAAAAGGTATGGCCTTACTGCAAAATATTGCAACTTTTCCAGGCAACCTTTTAAAACACAGCAAGTGGTGACATGAAAGGAGATGGATTTTTTGACCATGTAATAATTTCTTAACATTTGATAGGCCAACCGAGCTAGAGTGAAGTCAAACACTAAAATTACAAATTGCTTGGGGACTTGAATCATGAAGTTACTTTTTGATTTATTCTTCAAAATTACTAATTAGCTTCTTCTTCTTCTTATCGTGTAGGTATGGTCAAGTGTGTGGCTAACTTGGCTCACCCTGGTGTCAGAGTTTTCCTCTGTTTTCAACCGACTTCAAAAAAGGAGGAGGTTCTCAATTCGACTGTTTTTTTTTTTTTGTATATTTGTTACGCGATTACTCCGGCAACTGTTGTCCGATTTTCAAAATTCTTTATTTGTTCGAAAGAGTATACTCCTGTAGAGGTCTCATATAAATTTTATCGAAAATGATTCAGCGCTTTTAAAAAAAATCAACAAAAACAAAATATACTACAAACTAGAACATCATCTAAATAAATGAATGACATTTCTGTTTGTAGTTATTTGCTAATAGGCATTGTAGTCCGCAAAAAACTAGATATCTACTTTGTGCGAACTGTTGTTGGGATTGAAGTCGGTGACTCATACGTTTTTAACGTGGAAAATTATTAAAGACTGCAGTCAATTGACAACGGCCGCGACGGACAGCTTAACGTGCCCTCCGAAGTACGGAAATGCTCGTAATAAATTTTCACTTTGATCACCCATGAGGTTGCCTGCCTTTTTATACGTTGCTTCACGCCACGGGACTACGAGCGCTTCGTACTAATTAGCTAAAAAGTGAGACTCGAATCACTCGAACTGAAAACTATGAAGGTACAGAGAGTTTCTTATAATGAGTATTGACTTCTGTATGTGTGAGTGTACGGCACGTATGTCCGTACGTGTGATGTATCGCCCGATGGCCCGTAAAGCTCATATCTGAGATTACCGGACAATGCCCGGTAATCGGATTGTTCGTCCGGCCGCCCAGCCCAACCGACCAACCGACTAAAGATGGACACATATACTCTGCAACTACTTAATATAATTAATTATTGTACTATTATGACATTATTAGACATCAAATGAATTTTCCAAATATTATTTAAAGTCTTTCTGTTAAGGTTTCGTTTCATTTCTCATTTGGGGTTACAATATGTTCTTATCTACAATAATATTACCTATATATTTTTGTATGTTGGTAACGAATAAATTCAAAAACTATTGAAGCGATTTCAAAAATTCTTTCACCAATAGAAAGCTCTCTCATCAGCGGGTGAGATGGGGTACATAATTTTCCTGAATTTCCGCGGGAACACAGTCACAGTCGAAAATAATTTTAAAAATAAAAGTGTTGATGTTTTTTTTTAAATTAGCCTGTACAGCCCAGCCAGCACAAACTTTCTGAGTAAGTTTTGTATAACAGCAGTCATAGAAACGAATTTCTGAATAAGATTACCGTAATTAGCTGGTTAAGCGCTTACTCAGACGTTATCCAAGCAAATTGGGCACAAAATCATATTGCTAATAGCTGGATAATAGCAACGTAACAGATGAATAAGTTTTGAATAATTGCACGACAAGGTGAGTATCTTCTGGATAAAAGAATTTCGTTCTTTTATACAAATATTACAGCTCTGTTAGCCAGATGAAGAATGAATGATGAATGAACTTAGTGCTGAAGTCTTTCAAAGGTCAGTTATTCAGAGGATACACAGCGTTTAGCGTATTTCATAACTTTTTATCAAGAAGTTATTCATATTAATTTTAAATTGACAAATCCGAAACGTCGTGTTATTGTATTGACGTGAAAGCTAAACGGCCATAATTGTTCCTATCTATAAGTAAATAAATAATTTTACCCTAATTTAATGCTTAAAGAAAGAAATTGTAGGTGCGCATGCAACTTTACCGTGTATTTATACATACATTTCGTGTAAAATTTTCACGCGCCGCCCTGATAAGCGAGTTTTTGAGATAATAAACAACATTTCATATATTGTTTTGTTTTTGCTACTGAAATACTTTTTATGTTTTATACAATTTAAGGGTTCAAAAATATCATTACAATACTTTTACAAGAATATTATACTGATTTCGTTATTAAAATTGAGTATTTGTGTATAAAATTCTAAAAAATTATAATAGGTTATGTTATTCATTATGGCGACGCTCATTCTGAATTAAATACCCTGCTTGCACAGCTACTCGTCTTATGTCTGCATAACAGACCTTATGTGTCCACTTATTCAGCTATTTTCTGGTTAAAAGTGGTCTGCGCACAACATATTTTGGATAACTTATCTATAATCACACACATTCGTACCGTTAATCAAATAATTGGGATTCAGTGTACATTTACAATCCCCTCATTTCGTCCAGTCATGCACGTTGTTGCTGTGCTTTTAGAAATAAAATAAAATATTTTTAACAAAAAATTGACTCGCCTTCAAAAAGGGTGAAATAATTTTTTAAAGCTATGTTCACGAGTAAGTAGTAGTTACGGGTAAAACAGCAAATAGGTGAATTCATAGCGGAATATGGTAAATAGAGAGGAATGTTTTTTTTGACGTCGGCGCCGAACAATTACTCGCATGGCATAATTATCTTAGAATGTATACTGCCAAAATAAGCTTATGTGAATACTTATTTCATTAAACTTGGTCCTGTTCAAACCGGCGCCGACGTAAAAAAAAACATTCCTCTCTATTTACCATATTCCGCTATGAATTCACCTATTTGTTGTTTTACCCGTAACTACTACTTACTCGTGAACATAGCTTTAAAAAATTATTTCACCCTTTTTGAAGGCGGGTCAATTTTTTGTTAAAAATATTTTATTTTATTATTTTTAAAGGTTATCTATATATACATACAAAAATACAAATCTTTCCTCTTTATAACATTAATTTATCTATATTAATGTTATAAAGAGGAAAGATTTGTATTTTTGTATGTAACGAATAGGCTCCGAAACTCTGGACCGATTTGAAAAATTATTTCACCATTAGGATGCTACATTATCCTCGTAGATTAACATAGGCTACATAATTTTTACGAATTCCCACGTGAACGAAGTCCCAAGCGGGATGCTAGTCACTCATATAACTCCCTCGTAGATTTATTATAAATCACTCGAGATTAAAGAGCGATATAGTGATCAATTACTTACACCCCACGGAAAGATATGAGGTGGTAATATTCATAACCAGTCGGAACATGGCAAGAAAGAATTCTCAAACCGATCGCCAGATGGCAGGAAAGATGTGTGGTGGTAATATACTCTACTGGTCACTAAACGGTGACCGGACACAAGGTAGCCCCAGGACACAAAGGAGCCCTAAACAATAACTTAAAAATCTCAGGGAACAACTTCGCTTTTGCTTCGTTTACATTTTTGACCTATTATCATCCACATAATATATGACCGTAAATTTCAGTTTTATTTTTATTTTTGACCTAAACTACTGAAGCGATTTCGATAACATTTTTATGGGACCAATCTGAAAGTAGATGCTACTGAACTAATAAAAAAAATTTGAAATCGGTCAACAATTGACGGAGTTTTGAAGTAACAAACATAAAAAAAAAAAAATATTCACCCGAATTGAGAACCTCCTCCTTTTTTTTGAAGTCGGTTAATAAAAATGCGATTTCACTGCTACAGCTATTTAATCATTACAATGAAAGTTTTAGTAGATAGATTGAAAACGAGTAGTCATTCAGGAAATTAAAACTACAGACTTATAAAGTTCCGTAGGGCAATTGACCGGGATCAAACCCGCCTACATAATTTCTTTTCATATTTCAAATTGTCGAAAAGGAAAGTCTATTCACAATTTTCCTACTTCATCGAAAAGAGCTTAAGTTAAATTGTGAGCCACTTCTCTCAAAGAACGCTTTGAAACTTACTGATTCTCCACATCAAGGAAAGATGCTCCGCCTTTTATGGCTTCAGTTAAGTCACTTAAAGGTAGAAAACTTTATAAAATATTCCTTCGTCATTTCGTTTCCGCACTGTCAACATGCGGCGGCGTTGGTGGGGACAAACAGCCGGTACTATTGTGGAATGCATTAAAATTTTTATGGCAGCATAAATTAGGCCGAGCGGACCGATAATAACGCGACTCGGCTAAACGCCTGCGGATAAATTATTAGCAAATTCATTCGCCGCCATTGCTCGGGATTGAGTCACAGGCGCGATCATCATTACGGCAAATGCCTGGTAATTGCAGGTTTATGGGGCTTTCAGCGAGATGGGAGAGCTTTCTGCTGCCATCAGTCAACACTTTCGAGCTTTTAAGAGAGGAAAATGAACTTAAATACGTTGTTATCGTACATGTCATTCCGTTTTACGATCGAAGTAGAGTTCTTTTCTCGTTCTCCGTGAATGGGAAATCCTCGTTTTACGTAAGAGGGTTGCGAAAATCCGACATCTCATGCATTGGGAAATGTTTTGAACTGTGAGGCAGGGTCATAGAGTTCAGGGTTGTACGTTCGACGGTGTAAATGTAGGTCAGATAATATTGTATAACAATAAAGACTTATTTAAAAACGGATTTTAAAATTTCTTTAGTGCAAAGTAAGCTGGCATTACCAACAAAAGCTGGAAAACAGCCAAACTTCATAAGGATTAACAGCAGACGATTGTTTTTCAAAAGAAAATGTGAAGTTTTCAGCTAAGTGCACAATGGTCACTGGGAGAGAAAAGAAGCTTCGAGCGAGCAAGTGGCAATATTCTGCAAACGTGTATTAGAGAGGGGTGCCTGCACTGTGGGGAGATTGTTTCAAGCGCGTCCAATCGACAAATCCCCGTTAGAAGGAAGGAAGCAATAGTGCGGGGCCAATTGGCGAGCTAATTCACGTTATCAGCCCACTGGCACCAGCAGGCCGTCTCGAGACAATTTTGCAGGTTGTGAAGTCGGCTTTGCCTTTTAGGTTTTTAGGAATTAAAAGAAACCATAATGAAATATGATGTAGTATTTGTCAGGTATAACAACAGCACTATTCATGCTCAATAAAGAATGAGTCCAATGTGAAACTGAAAATACCTGTATAACTGTCTACTAAAGTGTTCATTAAAAAAATTGCTCTCTGTGAGGCTGAAATCGAATGAGTTCTAGCTAGAGTAAAAGCAATCAGAGATAAGGTATTGATACAGAAGTCTTCTAAGCACTTCAAAAAAGTATTCTTCAAACAAGAAACTAATTTAGAAGTAATAGCTTTCGAATGGTTATCTAATACGTTCGCTGCTGAAACTCTGCCTCGGGTGCAGCGCCGGCTAGACTCAATAAACGTTTATTGTTCGCGGACAGCCAATAGCCAGGTACCTAATACTGTAATAGTGATTTCCCGGCTTTATCCAGCCCATTCTGTAACCAACTACAGTATCTTTAGACGGGCGGGTTCTTTCAGTGAGATATTACAGTAATCTGTTGTTACAATGGAGCGCGGCAGTCTCGCGCACTTAGCTTATTGAGTTTGATGCATAGACATAGAAAAAATATGTCAGTGGTTTGATGGAAAATTATATACTACACTTACAACTTACTCCTTCAAGCTTAAAATGTATAGGTAAATATACATTATTTCTTGCTCAAAAACACAGTACTACCTACATGTTTATTAAGTTAGGCATGAATTTTGGTAGCGATTATTTTATTTCATTTCAACGTTTTGATTTATTAAGTAGTTATTGCCGACCTCACATAGACGTTGCCTAAATCATCTGCCAAGGTGTAGATGTAATGATGAAGAATGTAGTTACGAAATACTTCGTATGGAAATGACTGAGGTTCTAGACATATTTTTTCTCTTTTCTATAGTTTTAGTCTTCAATAATATGAAGACAGATGGTTTTTATTACAGCTATTATCTACTACCTAATTTTAACGGCAAGAATGTATTTAATTTATTTAATCAAAATACGTTCATACTAAAAAAACAGTGGCCAACAATTTTAAGACAGAAGAATTTTGAGATGAAGTAAACTGAAATGGTACGCCTTGTCAAAGCACACCAGTCTGTTACGTCTGATAACTTGTTTAGAAATACGTTTAAGTTTATTTTTGTTACTAATGGGTTCATTCTTGACCACAATCTAGCTCGAGGACAAAGATGTGGTCGAGGATGTAGAGAGCTCACCCAGAAGAAGCCTATTCACTCGAATTGTAAACTACAGAGTGTTACAATAAGAAGGGATTTTTACGATTGTTTATTTACATCGTCGTCTTCAGCCCCTTGCATTGCGAGGGTAGTTTCAAGTTAGTTGTCCCGCCTAGGGCGCGGGGCGGGGCGGGACGCGGGGGCCTCTCAAGTCTCAACTATCTGATTGGTAAAGTTGTCGTGTCACGTCGTACAGTTTACGACGAACGATAGATAACAACTTTTTGTTGTTGTTGCGATATTAGGAAAACTTGTCACCGATGTTTTTTACTTATAGTGTCTGAGATATGGAGTTTGGTGTGTTGGAATAAAGAAAGAAGCATTGTAAAAGTTTTTATGGGGCAGATAGGCTTGTAGAGCATCAAAAAAGTTTGTTTAGTCAGGATAAATATGTCTTGTTTATATTTAAAAAAAAACAATAGTTGTTTTGTACAGGTTGCTCTTTATATTGTGGGTTAAGTTACATGAATTACCTATTTGTCAATAAATTTTTTTTTTCATTATAGCTGTTATTCTGAATATATACTTTAAAGGAATATGGAGGCAACAAACTATGTTCAAAATATTACTTGAATTGAATACTGAGATTACAAAGGATTCCTAAGTTAATCCACATCAATTTTAGATTGATCAATTATGTTATGACTAGATATATTTTTAAGAAAGTTTTAATATTTCTAAGTGAATAAACTCTAATACAAAACTATTGTGTAGAGGAGGTACCTGGCGGCCATTCTAACTAAATCCAATATCGCTCCACAACGGCACAGGTAAAATGTTATCCTTTTGCCACACTATCAATTTATCCTATACAAGTATACATTGATGACACTATTTGCGGATTTTTTTCTAGAGTACAAGCGTAGACTCGAACCATGTGACCTTAGGGGATTAGAGAGTGGTTCAGGGACAGAGTTTTTGAAAATGACTTCATGAATTAGGACCCAAATTAAAATGTTGTTTATGAGTCTTGTTCTTGCTCTGACATTCATAAACGAAGTGTAGTGAATATAATGAATTGTTCAGTGGCCCGGTAATATCGGGCGCGTGTACCCTTATGTTGAAACCTTTTAAAACACTCATGTTTTATCTAAAAGTGAGCGGAGGGAGATGGGATAACATTTTCATACTTCGACGAAACCATTATGGAAATTAATGCCCATATGTTGCTCTCTTGTTTTCAGATACGGGTCACGCTAAGATTTATCGCTACAGCGGATAGACAGCAAGCTCGCAAAAAAATGTTTTTATTTATTGAATATCAGGTTGTTTCGTGTCTTTCATAGAACTCACTTTTTTCAGGTTTGGCACCTAACTAAAGGTATATTCCTTGTTTACATAGCGTATATTAAGTTTAGTAGATTAAAAACTTTCATTAAATAAGATATATTAATGCAAGTTTTTAATCTACTAAAGCTATAGCTTGCCAGGTGTGCAAGCACTCCCGATTAGAGTACCTGTTTGTATTAGGCGCGACACGAGGGCTAAACGAAAGCAAAATTAACAAAATCCAGTGAAAATAGAAAAGAAAAGCCACCAAAAAACCAACTCACCAGTAGCGTACAAATGGAGCGAGCAGCGAAGTCGGGCCCGACATAATCCACAGTCTTCGATGAGGGGGTGATCAGATCACTTACACCATAACAAATTGTCCACAAATGAGCAAATAGTCCTTAATTAGAGGGCGATATTAGCGTTTTACGATGAGAAATACGGCGCTTGCCGCGTAGGCATGTTCACTCGCGAGACGCCATCCGACAAGTGGCCATTGACAGCAAATCAATCTACCTTCACTGGTTGACATAAGAAAAAATAAAACTTTATCCAACTACCTACGAAAACTGTCGCTAAAATGTTGCAACGCCAATAAAATGTAACATACTTATCTTAAAACTAATTATGAAGTGAACGGTGCTTCAACATTACCGCCCACCAAAATACAACGTATTTTACAAACTAATCAAGAGGTAACGGACACAGCTTGACCAAAGGTCTCTGAAGCTGTCCGGATTTAGTGCAGACGGTAGCCACGCGCGAGATACCGTCTCTACCAGGATGCAATTGTACGATACGACCGAGTGACCAGTAGAGCGGTTTTACCTGATCGTCTTTAATCAACACTAACGATCCTACTTTAGGTTCAGTCGCGTCTGTATGCCATTTAGCTCTTTGATTTAAAGTATGTAAATACTCAACGTGCCAACGTTTCCAAAAATCGCGATGAAGTCTCTGCAACAAGTGCCAACGACTGATACACGACGAATTTGTATCAACTTGTCGAGGGTCAGGGAGAGACGTTAGCGGTTCGAGTGTCAGAAAATGACCCGGGGTTAACACGGACATATCATTCGGATCGGAACTCATCTCACATAGCGGACGCGAATTTAGTAGAGCCTCTATTTGTACAATTAAAGTAAGCAATTCCTCGTACGTCAAGATTTGATTTCCGATAGTGCGATAGAGGTGCGTTTTGAATGATTTAACGTTTATTTCCCACAGACCGCCAAAGTGTGACGCTGCGGGAGGGTTGAACGAAAATTCGATAGCCTCAGATGCGGTTGCGTCGCGCATCAGAGATAGCAACGTGTTGTAGGCTCCCACGAAGTTGGTGCCACGATCACAAAATACCTTTTGGCATCGACCACGTCGCGCAATGAAACGGCGTAGAGCTGCGAGAAAGGCTTCAGAGGACAGTCCACTAACCAATTCTATGTGGACTGCTTTAGTCGCGAAGCAGACGAAAATACACACGTATGTCTTAAAGGTTCGAGATCCCCGATAACGTTGAATGTTTGTGGTGAATGGGCTGGCGAAGTCCACGCCCACACACGAAAACGGTTTGACCTGCGACACTCTCAAGTGAGGAAGATCAGCCATCTTAGGCGTGATCGGTTTGGGATTTGTGCGGAAGCATTTCACGCACTTGGACAAACGACTATTGATAGCACGACGAGAGGCGAGAATCCAAAAGTTTTGTGCTAACAAAAAATGTAGAGTGCGAAGTCCGGGATGTTTGTTGTCAACGTGATATTTGTCAATTATCAGATCGGTAAGGCGGTGTTTTCGAGGCAGCAAGAGAGGGTGCTTGCAATCGTAGTCTAATTCCGAGTGAACTAGCCTACCGCCCACCCTGACAAGACCGTCTGAGTCGATGAATGGGTGAAGTTTGCGAAAAGGCTTGGGCAATGTCAGGCCCTTTTTGATTTTGTCGATTTCAAGCGAAAATGTCGATTTCTGAGCAATTTTTACAAGAGTGAGCAAAGACTCATGAAGTTCAGACGCGATTAGGTGTCCAGTTCGCTTGTTTTGAGGGTTGCGACAGTTGTGAACAAAACGATGGACGTACGCAGCACTGCGTTGCACTTTGCCAAAATTGGAGTATCTATGTAAGAAATCCTCGAGTTCGTTTTTGTTGACAAAGAGAGAGACTTCCCTGCGTTGCTCGATTAAAGCTCCGTCAGAGTTCTCAGTTTGTGCAGGCAAGGAAGGCCAATTTTCGTGACGATCAGTCAACCATTCGGGACCTGTCCACCATAGGGGGTGATTGATAAGATCCCCAACGGATAAACCGCGAGAACCGCAATCCGCCGGATTATGCTCGGATCGAACGTGATGCCAGTGATTGGATGGTACGATGTCTTGTATGTGGCTTACGCGATTGCTCACATATGTTTTCCAACGACTAGACGGTGATCTTAGCCAAGCCAAGGTCACGGTAGAGTCAGACCAACAATAGATGTTGTCGAACTCCACGATGCCTGCAAAAACTCTCATGACGTGCTTGACAAGATCCGATAGCAGGACGGCCGCACAAAGTTCTAAACGAGGAATGGAAGTCCTTTTAGGAGAAGCAACTTTTGAACGAGACATTATCAGGTGAGTGGTGACGCCACCGCTAGAATGCGTCACACGAAAATATATGACGGCAGCGTAACCAGACTCCGAAGCGTCACAGTATCCGTGGATCTCTACGGAACGAGCGTCAACGGCTGGGACAAATCGAGGTAAGTCGAGTGTCGATAGCAATTCCGAGTCAGAGCGATAACGATGCCATGCGTTAGTGATATTGTCGGGGGCGAGTTTATCCCAATCCAACCCTAGGGACCACAATTCTTGAACGATACGCTTGAAGGCGAATGTTAACGGGGTCAAGAAGCCGAGAGGATCAAAGATCCGCGCCAAATCGGACAACACGTTTCGTTTGGTACATGTGTCATGACGTTGACTAGTAGAGAACGAAAACACGTCTAGACTAGGTTTCCATTCCAGTCCTAAGACCTTTACGGGCGAGTCGTGTTCCGAGTCGAACGACATAGCTTGGTCCTGCCGATGTTCAGGTGGGACGTCCGCCAACAAAGCTGGGCGATTAGACGCCCACTTTCTGAGTTCGAAACATCCCGCTTTTAGAGTTTCAACTATTTGAGTTTTAAGCTCACGAGCACGTGATATAGAACTCTCCCCAGTAACTACATCGTCCACGTAAACGTCCTCAGCGAGAGCAATTGCTGCTAACGGACGATCTTTAGTTTCGTCTTCAGCTACCTGAAAGATGGTACGAAGCGCGAGAAAGCTAGACGAAGCCATGCCGTAAGTAATGGTGTTCAATTTATACTCGCGAATGGGTTCGCTGAGCGAAAAGCGAAACAATATACGTTGATAATCACGGTCAGAAGGCGCAACGAGAATTTGTCGATACATTTGTCGGATATCGGCCGAAAAGACGACAGAGTGTATACGAAAACGAAGCAAGATAGAACTAATATCCGATTGCAATTTGGGTCCGATAAGAAGCTCCTCATTCAGTGAAGCACCGCCAGGTGGCCTGGCCGTGGCGTCAAAGACAGTTCTAAGACGAGTGGTGGTGCTGCTTGGCTTGAGAACACAATGATGTGGGATATAGTAAGTGCGATCAGTACGAGGATCAGTAGTCAACTCCATGTGTTTAGCGTCTAGATAATCTTTCATGAAAGCATTGTAGTCTTCACGCAGCTGTGGGTCGCGAGAGAGCCGTCTTTCCAGAGATAGCAGACGCCTGTGCGAAAGCGAATATGAGTCACCAAACGTTGGATTTGACGTTTTGAGTGGCAAACGAACGACATATCTACCATTCTCATCTCTAGTGTGAGTGGAGGCGAATATTTTTTCACACAGAGCATCCTCCTCGCTAAGAGTAGACGACTTAGGTAAATCGTCAACTTCCCAAAACTTTCTTATTTGTTTATCTAACGATTGCAATGAACAAACGAGAGATGTGCTAGGAACAGATGAGGCGTTCAAAATTCTACCCATTACGATCCAACCGAGCTTGGTATTGAAAGCAGTGGGGCCGTCAGGGCCGCACTCGAGACGCTCATTGAGAAGGACCTGGCAGAATATATCTACACCAAGAAGAGCATCAATAGGGCCAGGAACATTAAAGTTCGGATCGGCCAAGCTCAACGACTGTAATTGGGGCCACTTAGCAATATCTATTTTACCACAGGGCAGCTCGCTGCATATTTTTGGGATAGCGAGAGATTCGACGTCGAAAACGCAATGTTGTGCGCCGCGTATGCGGTAGACAGTGAAATTAGTCGCGATTGACGAAGACTGTCCGATTCCTTCGATCGACGTTTCGGCTTTACGAAGTGGAAGTCCGAGGCGGCGAGCGCATTTATTTGTGATGAAGTTCAATTGACTTCCACTGTCAATAACGACCCGAATTTTACGAATGTTACCGAGGTTGTCTAGTACTTCTACAGAAGCAGTAGCGAGAAACGAAGCGTGTTGTGAGGATACCGCGCCAGCGACGAGAGATACAGGTGGCGGGGTTTGTTCAACATTCGATGATGACGATGGCGAAGAATTTTTATTCAAGGAGGAAGTGGTGGCGGAGTTGCCGGCACCAGCATCGTTGCTCCTCTCCGAATTATGATCGAAATGAATGGTGGTATGATGAGGGGCGTTGCATTTAAAGCAGCGCGACCTGGACGAACAATTTTTAACTATGTGACCGGATCGCAGACAATTAACACACAAGTTGTGCTCCTTGACGACAACGAATCTATCACGAGGGGTGCGATCGCGGTAGGTTGGACACTGTGATAACGTATGAGCAGATTGGCACAATACGCACGACACTTGGTCAGCAGAGGCACTAGCGACCAGTGAGCGCGCGGCGGCGCGGCGGGGAGCGGGCGGCGCGCGGGGAGCGGCGCGTGCGGGCGGCGGCGGCGCGGGCGCAGCGGGAGCCGGCGGCGGTTCCGCGAGTTCGAGGGCTTGCCCGGCCTTCTCCAAGTATTCCAGCAGGGAATCGAACGAGGGGATACCTTTGACCTCGTTTTGAAGTTCGAATCCACGTCGAGTATCCTGATCGATTTTATTTATGAGCAAATAGAACAACGGAAAATCCCAATTCTTAACGGGTAGATTCAAGTTTTTTAGAACTGCTATGTTCTCCTTAAAGGTGTCTACGAGTCGTCGAAGCTCTCGTGGGGAGTTGGAATTTAACTTAATGTTTTGTATCTCGTCCCAATGACGAAAAGCAAGTTTTCGTTTGCATTGATAACGATCAATCAACGTGTTGTATGCATCTAAATAATTGTTTTCTGTAAGCGGAAAACCCTTTACTAGCTGCAACGGTTCATCCCGCAGGAGAGAAATTAATATAGAAAATCTTTCTACATTGGACAACTTTCGATTTTGGTGCACCATTGTGTTGAACATGTCATAGAAGGTACTCCAGTTCTTGATATTACCATCGAAACTGGGCAAGTCTAGTCTAGGTAGTTTTACAGATGAATCTGTGCGTGAGTTTTCGTTGGTACTTACACGTGTGTTAACCGTAAGTGCCGAGTGTAACTCGAGAATTTCAAAGTATTTGTTATCAAGTTCTTGTCGAATTTGATCTTGTTTTTCTAATTCATCAGGATCAGTTATCTCGACACATATCTTAAAGTGATGTTGTTCAAAGTTTGAAATGTAGGATTCGAGCTTGCTATAACGTGATAGGAAGACAGGTAACCTGTCAACATCATCCCGAGCCTCCCGCGCGGCCTGCAGGCACTCATCGATTCGCCTGATTGCAATCTCGCGCTTTAGTTCTAAAGTCCGCCGAGCGGAGGACGTAGCGCCGCGAGTCGCCATACCAAACCACCCTCCTATGTATCACGGCACTAGCGAGCACTATAAACGATAAGAACAACCATATGACAAAAAATTAAAGTTTCTACCCCGCAAGGGAAATAGCGTGACGTCAGGTACCTTGCGAGCAAGTAAATACACTACTTTGTAGGATCACGTGACTTACTCAAAATTACGGAATCACACTAGGTAACGAAGCAAAAAATAACAATAAAAAATTCAGAAAGTGGCCTTTAATTAAACATTTTATCAATAAAAACACAAATAGTACCTATTCGAAAATCGGATTAGTTGAGTGTATGTCTGTAAATCCTTTCTAATCAATAACGAAACTAGGTGCAAACTACTTTAATCAATAGTGACCAAAACAAAAGAAACTTCAAATATTGATTCACAAATATGTTGTTTATAACTTATCTATTTTATATAAGACGGTAATAACTATTTTTTTAATGTTTTACGCAATAATCCGAACAGTATTTTCGAATTGCGGCGTTAACTTGTTTTACGAAAACTAACGCTCTGCCTACCCCGTCAGGAAAGCGAGCGTGATGCCGCTCTCGAAAGTGTTTGTGAGCGAATATGAATAATGTTGGTTATCTATGGCGCGCCGTGCACTGTAATCCGACCGAATTAAGATGCGATGTGAATACAGCGTCAAACGAAAGTAGACGGTAACTACTCAATCTGGTCGGTTAATACAATTGCATCATACAAAATGTGAAAATAGTATATGAAAATTCGATTTATTTCAGCAAAATACGACAAATAGTAATGAAAATACGTAATAAACTTGTGGATTATGTGGGATTTAGGGGTCAAATACGTTGAGTTTTAGCGATGCGATACGATGTAACGAGATAGCGAGGTTATGCTACACGCGATGAAATAACGATATGGGCAAAATTAATTTGTCGTTTTAGGATTCGATAGCGAGATACGATAGCGATACGATATTAGCGACAGTTTACCTATACGAATGCGATAATCACTCCTGTTAATGAGACAGCGTGGCTGTTATCATTCGCAGGAGGATCCGGCCACGAAGGGACCAAACAATGTGCAAGCACTCCCGATTAGAGTACCTGTTTGTATTAGGCGCGACACGAGGGCTAAACGAAAGCAAAATTAACAAAATCCAGTGAAAATAGAAAAGAAAAGCCACCAAAAAACCAACTCACCAGTAGCGTACAAATGGAGCGAGCAGCGAAGTCGGGCCCGACATAATCCACAGTCTTCGATGAGGGGGTGATCAGATCACTTACACCATAACAAATTGTCCACAAATGAGCAAATAGTCCTTAATTAGAGGGCGATATTAGCGTTTTACGATGAGAAATACGGCGCTTGCCGCGTAGGCATGTTCACTCGCGAGACGCCATCCGACAAGTGGCCATTGACAGCAAATCAATCTACCTTCACTGGTTGACATAAGAAAAAATAAAACTTTATCCAACTACCTACGAAAACTGTCGCTAAAATGTTGCAACGCCAATAAAATGTAACATACTTATCTTAAAACTAATTATGAAGTGAACGGTGCTTCAACACCAGGCTTTCTTTCAGACAGTTTGTCTAAAGAATATTCCATTGGAAATAGCTCCGCCGAAACCTTTGATGTGAAACAGTTTGCCAAGACTGAATATCTGTTAAAAATTTGACAGATTTTATGAAAAACCAAGCTTCTAATTCCACAAGGCTTGCAATATCTGGGTTAAACGTAATCTTTACTCAAATTATTCAGAGTTATAAACATTATCCCAGTGTGTGCGCGATGTGTTTCGTTTGAAAAACGGTTTTATGACAAAAGTGTCTGATTGATCACCGCTCGCGCTGTCCGGCGACTCCGATCCAAATAAAAAATGGTCGCATTTCGCTAATGATACCTAGGATATTTATTTTATTTCCCAACTTGATAGCACTGCTACTTGTAATGGGCTATGTACGATATTTTAAAAATATTCTTAATTTCGTTTAATTTTTTATTTAACATAAAGGAATAAGGTCCCGTTTCCTAAAAAAAAATATATGAAAAATCTATATTTTGAAATAAAAATATAATAATTAAAAGTTTCTCAGTAGGGTAAACTAATCATAAATACGGCATTATACAATCGTGTCTTTGCCAAGCTGTCATTTCAATAAAAAAAAACAACCTATTTCATTTTGTATTTGGTTGTTTATTTTTGAGTTTTATTTTTGCTTTTGGTTAATTTTTTCTTAAGTCTTTTACTGCTACCGCATACCGGATTACGATTTAACTTTGCACGGACTTGTAGTGCTAGATTTGACTGATTTTCTCACCTTATTCATACCGGACTCCGAGAACTGCTTCAACGATAGTGATTAATACTCTTCGGATTTATGGAATAACACTAATAACGACAGCGCAGCAGGCTTTGCTACTCAACATGGCATCTGACGAGTTACAGCGGTGGAGAGAACCAAAAAATGTTTTATACCTCTTTGTTCAAACACTGACATTAACTCACCAGATTTGACGTTTGTTACCATTCCAAAGGAATTGAAAGAAAGTTGGTGTAAAATGGTTGACAGGAATTGTCCCAAACGTCCACTTTTTTGCTGTGAGGATCATTTAAACGTAAGTACATTGAAACGTATCTCTAGTTAGTCTGTGATTGAAACTTAAATGTTGAACTTAAACTCAAAAACGCAACGGTATAGGTTACATGTCAACCAACTGTCAATCGTTTTTTTTTTTTACTTTGGCAAAGGAGTTAATCTGTAGAATGCTGTAATAAGCAACAAATCGTAACCAAAATTTTAAAAATTAATTATTTTTATATCTATGATCAAAATTATTTGATATATTTTTTATTTGAATATGGGACCTTAAACCTGCTTAAAATAAAAAAAAAAACAAATTATTTAAAAAATCTTGCACATAGCCCATTGTAAATTATAAGTAAATAGCAACAAAATTAAAAAACCGAATATGTGTAATTAATAATCTATCTGGTTCTGGAACCACTCGACACCACATTTGCATGAACGTCATACGATTAAATAAATAAATTATAATTTTGAGGGTTCTTCTTCTTATCTTGTAGATATGGTCAGGTATCTATGAACTTGGCTAACCCTGGTGTCTGAGTTTTCAAACCCCACAATGGCCTCTGACTTGATTTGTTTTGAGGGCTATTAGACGGAGTATAAGTATGGTGGTGATAGGTTGGCAGCTTTTCGCCCACGATACAGTAAAATCCTCGTGTGTCATACTGGCTATGCCTGGGAAAAGTTAGCAGCTGGCATATTTTAAGTTTTTCTTACACTCCTAGTCCAGCGTGGCATAACGATGTTGTAAGAAAACCTATGAAGTTCTTTTTTAGTTTAGGTACAAGAGTTTTTGTACAAGAATTTGACTATCCATATACATATAATATAACGCGACCTTAAACGTGGTGTTAACGATGTTATCGACCGACCACAGCCGACCCCGACGACGACGACGGCTTGCCTTCCGAAGCACAAATACTCTCGCTCGTGATAATCAAATTGCTGCAGTGATCAAATAATCGCTTTGGTCATGCAGTTGTCAAGACTCTCAATTCTAATTGATCTAGTCAATCCCGGATCATAGTCACGCTTAACATCTGGATGTCCTTTTCTTGTCGTGTGGGTGATAAAGTACTCGTATGTGGCAAAATTACTGACCCTATAGTGTCAATGAGTTTTTAAACCTAGACGGCTGACAAAGAAAGCAAGCAAGTAAAAGACCACGTTTTGAACATTAGAATCCCAACCCGTGTACCGTTTATTTTAAAGCTCTTAACACATAAATGTACTGTTCTTAGTGTTGTTTTTAAACTGCACATATTTCTTTTGGCAGCTCGCTAGCGGCTGTACACAGGTTACCTTTTAGCCGGGCTATAAACCCCGCACCATGCGATTAACTTCACGGCTAATGCACCACTGGATGATCCTAATATTAACGCGTTTACACTTACATTAAGCTGTATACCAAGATCGAAGAATTTTCTTTCTTTTTTGTAAGTTCGGAACGTCGTACCCACATTACTTGCTATAATTTCATAAATACTTAGAGTAAAATATGAAGATGATATTGATAATACAGTAAGCCTTTTTTCCCAGAATACTGTCAAAGCTAGTTTTTTTTACTTATAGTACTATGCCCGGGAAGAGTGCCAAACTGCCGTTTTTTTTTTGTTTTTTTTGTGAAAGGATGCAAAAACTTTTTGATTTCTTTTAAAAACTTATTGATTTTAAAAACAGCGAATATGACTGATTTTGTTTACAAAGTAAGTTTTCCAATAGCAATTCTGTTTCTTAACAATAAATCTAACCACCACGGTTTTGAATATAATATAAGTAAATATTTTATGTCTATTGAGTATGTGTACATTTCCTTCAACTATGTTTACTGCTCTCGTCCCAAAGGCTTAATTCGAGGAATTAATTTATTGTGCTCCTTGCATCGCAAGCAGGATCATTTAGGTCGTTATAATAGATTTATAAGCATCAGGCCGCTGTTCTATGCAAATCACAACTGGCTGTTGGATTAACCGAGAGTTATTGTTTAGCTGGCTATAATATAAATAACTTTATTAATTTTAAAATAGATATAGAGTGGCTCTGCAACAGGGAATCTTGGTCAATAGAACTCATACAAATGCGTTTTGATAGTTTTTTGTAGCAAAGGATATTTTTAGCAATTTTTAAGTGTAATATGTTAACGAAATGAAATGGCATATATAATGTAAAAAAAATAAGAATGAGACAGCAGTTTTTTATAAAACAAACGATACTATTAGAAATCATTGAAAAGTTTCAATTTCTGCAGCTGCACAGCTTCTTTTTCTACAATCATTAAAAATGTTTCGATTTCTACAGTCATTACAGCCACTATCTGAAATCTGCAGGCCAAGTACGATAGTGACAGCGCCGCGACAACACCGCGGTCCTATGTCAAAATGTCAACATTTACAACGCCATAGGGCGAGCAAGCCGTTTCGCGGGACTCTCGCGTAATCAAAGTGAAGTTTCAGTGTGAGCCGAGTGCGAGTTTGTCGTTATCGTGTTAGAGCTGCTGGTTATTAAATTGATGAACATTTTCTAAAGCGCTTTGTAGCATTTTATGGAAACCCTTTAAATCTATTCTAAAAGGAAATAGTTACTTACCCAACGGTCAACGTTCTCGTAACGTAAAACGTATCTACGGTTGAAAGCTCAGCGTAAAAGCAGGTAACAGAGACTTTCACGTCCTAAGCTCGATAGTTCTGCTTATGTAGAGTATTGGAAAGGACAGGAAAATGTCGCCAGCGCTGCATATTTTGTTATCCTCAATAAATTTTCAATATGGGATCGCTTTGAGGAGGACCCGAGCGATATCAAAACAAAGCTCTGGCTGACTGCCAATCAGATGTATAATTTATTGGCAAAAACGTTTGTTTTCCGTTTCTTAGTTCCTTGGTTCTATTTCGTACCATTTATACTGTTAGCGAGGGTGGATTTAGTTGTCTCCTGGAATGAATTTTATTTATTGGGTTGTCGGCAGCATTACAACCGACATAGGTATAATATATAAAAGAGTGGTGATATGTATTTGATAGTAATAGTTTTGTCTTTCATTGTGTCAGCTGCTTACTCAGAAGGCGTGAGTTTTTGTATGCAGGGCTAGCTAAACAAGGAAAAAAGACTCGCACTATACAGAGGGTCAATAACGGAACAAGCTAAACCTTTTATCAGAGTATTAGACTTTTATACAAGCGTATTAAGCGTAAAATTGTGTATAGAAGTCCGCGACACAATCGTGCGTCTTAGGACTTCTATACACAATTTTACAATTACGCGCACAACCTACACACTTCGATGTCTCTCGATGAATGGCCCCTGGCCCGGATTGCGCCTCTTTTTTATACTGTTCGCGAATATTTTAAATTCATTAAAAAAAATTAAATCAATCCGACCAGCCAGTACCGTCTGTGAAACGTAGTCTCATCTACTTATAAGTACTTATAAAAGTCTAAATCTATTAGTCACTTTAGTGAAATTGAAGAAAATATTGAAAGAACAGCACATTATTATTCAGAGGTCAGAGTGGATGTTTACCTCTTCAACAAATAGCATATTGACCCCACTCTGGTCGCGTCAGATACAAGTGACATATTGGCCGCGTCAGAGCCTGTTTATTAGCGATCACGAGGCTTAGAGCCCGCTCGCCGATCTCGATTCTGTTCTCAGGATATTTACGGCCGGGACGGGGAATTTCCCGCTTTTTTCCTGCCCGGACTTCCGGCAGGCAGGGCGAAACTTTTTCGCCTTTTCCCTAATGGCGTTTGAGGGATATAGGCACACCCTGTACGTTATTTTAAGACACGGGAAAGTCGCATTGCTTGTGTACGGTTGTTATCGATATGATATTAATATCGCTAAATATTTTTAACCGACTTCAAAAAAAGTAAACAAGGGACCCTTTCAATTCAATTGTATGATTTTTTTGTTTTTTTGTTACGCTTATGTTACTCAGGGATAATGTAGCATTCTAATGGTGAAATAATTTTTCAAATAGGTCCAGTAGTTTCGGAGCCTATTCAATGCAAACAAACAAACAATCAAATCTTTCCTCTTTATAATATTAGTATAGATAACACAGTTTAATTTCATAGTATTACTCAATTATTGAAAGACTTCCATAATTTCAACCTTCGAGCATAATCTGTAAAGTGTCAAAGTTAGAGCGTTCGTCAATGTCGTGGTAATCTAGTAATTCCTTTGTCAGAAGTTGTTCAAAGTACGTAAACTGAGAAATGGGTGCTCTGACCTTCTACCTACTTTCAGAGAGCCGCGATCGCGCAGTAAGCCACTCCCACGCATCGTCGGCCTCAAAGATCTCGAAACTAAAGCAACTTTAAATCCTCACAAACTGCTAACTCTCATAGTTCGGTGACTCTATTATAATAAGTCTTAGAAACTTGCGCCATTACAGCTCATCGTCACATATTGTCATTTATTACGTTTAAACTTTTTACGTGCATAACTTTGTCTACGTTTATGAGGAAAATGGGAAATGAATTTCAAAATATCTCTTACGATTTGAACACACGACAGTTAAATCCTGAGTTTACCATGCCAATTATTTAACACTGGCCTTTTGCCGGTAACTTCGTTCCCGTGGGAATTTTTTCGTTAATTTTCCAAAGTTTTTAATAGTTATTCTGCTATTCGGGACGGAGACAAATGCAACAAATAAAAAACCATGACAATCGGTCCAGCCGTTCTCGAGTTATAAGTATTCAAACAAACCCAACTTTATTTTATATATTAAAGAAGATAACATCTTGTCAGTTTGGTTTATTTATAAACCTTGATTAAATATTTAAAAAACTGTGTTTGTAATTATATTACTGATAAACTTATTTAGAGTAAATGAACACTTACTCGCTTAAAATTAAAGGAACATGTTTTTAAGCGGCTCTTAAACGGCCGTAGAACGATATTTTTTTAGAGGCTTTATTTTTCTAAACGATAATGGAAAAACATTAATTCTACAATTCGTTTGGAGCATAAAACTTTGGGTTTTAACAGGCATAAAGCCTCTGAAAGGCTTTTGTAAAATCATGACGATGTAAAGTAGAATATGCTTTGATAGCGGACGTCAAACGTAGCCCACGAGTACTCCTGCGCTGTTAAACTGCTAAAGGTTGTATACTGTTAGTGAGAACTAAAAATAAAATTAAACTCTGCACCTTTGCAAATAGGCGCAAAGTCAAAAGTGCTAATGTAATTCACTATATGTTGACGTGTTCAAGCAACATTTTATATGTTCATAAAATAAACAATTTTGAGTTTGAGTGAGTTTGAGTTTGAGTATGGCTCGTACTTTTAAGTTTATTTCATGTTAAAAGCTCTTTACTGAAAATATCTGAAATATTATTTTGAAATCGTTAACGTATTGCATATTTAATAATTAAATTACAGTCAAATCGTTAATTTGTTAATTGATTTAAATACTTGATACAGAATTCAGGGTTTATTTACTTAACTGATTGCAAAATTATTTATTCATTAAAAAACTACAAAGTACCTTTCAATTCAAGTAGTTCTAATGTACAATTCAATTCAAGTAGTTAAAAGTGCCTCCAGAAAAAAGTGAATGAAATGAATCATTAATGGGCCTTTTTATAATTCGAACGGCACGGCACGGCATGACAGAATTTGTATTATGATTGCCCCCTATATTCCCAGCTTCTTGTATACCTAGTGCGTAGGAGGCAATGGTAACACAATTTTACCGGGTCGTTTTCGTAAAACAGGTATCACAGTTTACAAATATACAATTTGGAATCAAGATTTCCTTATTTACCTGCAGATACAAGAAACACCTTACATTAAACTAATAGTTTTACAAGCCCATTAGAGTACCCCGAGGTCGTGTAGCCTAGTTTTCAGAGTGAACCTTTATCAAAAGCTCACGTTGCGAGCACAGATTCATTAGGGCTCCAGCCGAGGCCCTGCGGACGACTGAGCCCCCGGAGGGTGACCCTCCTCACACAAGAGTAAAACCTCTTCAACGGTTCGCCCCCACAGGTGATTTGACCCTTTACACAATGCAAACTATGTATAAAAGCGCGAGGTGGTGCGAGATTTTCGCACCTTGTTTGTAGCGTGAGGACCCTTGTTTTACTCATCAGTAGGGATGACCTTTGAGCAAAGTGTTTCCTCGATTATAACAGGATTTCTGATTATCTATCAGACAAACAGCCATGGGAGTAAACTGCTCTGCTCTAGAGTTATTTCAGATTTAGTTAAAATTTGAAAATGAGAAAATTTGTAGTGAGATTTTTAATTTTTTGAAGAGAGCACCCCTCGGAGTTTCTTGCCTATTCTTCTCAGGGGAATACTGCACCTTTGCGAATAGGCGTAGAGTCAGTAGAGTCAAAAGAACGTATACAGGGCTTTAGGTATCTCTCTTTCAAAGGAGCACAAGTCTAAATGCGAAAAAAAAATTTTGATCTCCCATACAAAATGCGCTATATTCTGATGAAGTTTGTATGGGAACTCAAAATTTTTTTTTCGTATTTTGACCTATGTTCCTTGGGAAAGTTGTTCAGTTTCATGAACTGATTAACCACCCGAGAGGTTGAAAGAGAGATACCTGAAGTCCTGTAAGTATGTATTTAAATCCTTTAATGTAACATCCTGAATGAACGACTATGCCTGTATTTATTTAAATCCTTTAATGTAACTTTAACTTTGACATTAGTAAGTAGAGATTACATGGTACGATACACTTATGGGGCCACGAGCAGAAAGGCAAAAGGACACATGGCATTAGAAACCAAATAAAATGTTTGTAAAATAATTTTCTTTTCTTTCTTTCAAATCACTAGTAATGTTACCCCGGAAACATGAGAGGTGGGAGATATACACCTATAGGTGTACGATTATTATATTTATATCTCATATAATTAATTAACAAGTGAGATACAGCATTTCATAATTGTTACAGTTAATTGAAGCATGTGATTTATATGATGTTAATTAAACATCTCTTGAAGCATCACATTTCCGCTTACGCCTTTATTAATTGACGGGTAGACAGAGAATCATTTTGTCATAAAACCACGATACGTCGGGTAACAATTTATCAATTGTGTTCTTAACAGTTAATGAGGTCCTACTATCGGGGAAAGTCTCCCTAATTATAACGGAGGAATACTGTAGTCGTCACAAGTCGGTGGCAAAAAAACGAATTATAATAAGTACTTAATTTTCTTTTAAAATACTATAAAATTGTATAGTGGCGAAGTTTCAAACACAAGACAAGTGACAAGCAATCCAAGATCATTGAACAAGCAATAACTGTATTAATCGCACTTTCAAATTCAAAACTCATCAAACATTCAAGCAGAAAATGTTCAAGTTAAACCAGTTGCGGGCCGCGGCGGCGCGGTGGGCCAAATCGACGATAACCCGACGGTAGTCCAATATGGGGGCAGGGTAATGAAGGCTATTCGGCTAAGTGCAGTCCTAAGTGTTTCCACGTGTGTTACCCCTGGCTCACACGACTGGAATCACTTCAAACTTCACATACTCTACGTAGATCGCCTTTACGTCTTGTGTGATAAGAGCGAAGTTGTTTGACTGTACCTTGTCGGTAGTTCCGAGTATCTCGGTCGTGATTATTACCTCAACTTGACAGAACTTAGTCGGAGTCATCCGGGGCTCGCGCTCAAAGAGCACACAGACATTTCGGTGGCTTTAGAGATGAAGTATTTCAGCTAAAGTCAGAAAATATTTTCTACTCCGCTCTGATAGTAAAAACTTAAAAAGTCAGGAAAAATGTTGAAAACATGCGTTTATACTTATTATAGTTAACCTTTCCACAGACTTTGAATACGAAATATAACTCTATTATTGTTATTCGTGAGAAATCATGTATAGGTACATCTGTATTAAGTCTTTTTGTGGGTGTTATTCACATCGTTCACTACAGATGGTATTGAAGTTGGATATCTTTCACCTTTTTTTACTTTTTAAGAGATATTTTAGAAAAAGCAATGAGAAGAACCATATTATTCGAGGTCATAAAAGCGAGGCTCAGGATGTGAATAGACACACCGGGGTGGAAAGGTACAATTGAAAGTTTAGAGCAAAAACGCGAAAAATCCCCCAATATTCCACATTGTTCGGGAAAATATCGCGTAGATTTTCATGAAAGAAATAGAAAGTGGTGAAAAACATTCCGTTGAGAGAAACTCAGTGGAGCGGCGGCCGTAAAACCCGATGAACGTTTCGTCATGCGAGTGGGTTTATAGCCTATCTGGTGATAGCACAGCATTACCTCACACAGCCGAACGCACAACACATTTGACATGGCAGTATCTAAGATATAACTCGCTATCTCTTCATTCATAAAACACAAAAACCTAAATTATATAACTCGCCAAACTTGAATAGACGCAGCACGCCTTTATTAAATTGTGGAACAGATTAAAGCACCCTTTCAATTAAATCCATTTTCGTTTATTGTCGTTCTAAACAAAGGTCTTTTAAAGGCGCCTCTTTAGATTTTGGACTTATTTGTACATAATAAGAGAGGGAAAGTTTGCGAGCTTCACATGGTTAGGGGGTGTGTGATAATTCAGTTAGGCAGGAGACCCCCTCCTGTTTTCAAGAATGCTGTCGCCTGATGTTTTATTAAAAGGAAAAGTTTAATCACCCCCTCCCGCGCCGCACTCACACCCCCCCACTACCCCCTGAAACTTGTGGAATTTCCGAATTAACTTGTGCTCCTAATGAGACAGGTACTGTTTTGTTCAACACACGGCTCCAACTTCCACAACTACGTGTATTCTTGAACTCTGAATTACAACAGACTTCACGTCGGAATAACTCGCGTCCAAGTTGACACAGTAATTTATTGTGTCAGCGAATATTTTAAATTTATTTCGCATTTCTCCGTGGCAACGTCCGGGAGTCACAGAACGCAAAATTGAAAATCAGCTCCCAATTCCAGTTGAAATTAACTTTTGCAGGGAAATTAGGTAATTTTCTTCTTCGTTGCGTATTTATACCATTACAGGAAAATATTGAAATCGGAGATTTCTGTTCATAACTAAAAATATCTTCGACATTTAATAAAATGTAATGGTTTTTATAAGTTGGTCCATTTCATTTGATTTAGTTATGTACCATAATTAGTTAGGACTTAGGCAGAGACCACACTTAGTACGAACCAAAAAAACCTTTTTCGTTTTTGCGAAATCTATCAACAAATCTAACTTCATCGTGTTATTTATTGTTGTCCAATTAGGGATTCGTTTGCATATTTGAAATGAGACAATGTCGTTAGTTTCATTTGTTGCTATATTTCTAAGTGAAATGAGACTCTTCTTTATAGATTATCAAGTTTTTACACCTTCTGTGCTCTCCTGACATGTTTTGACATATTTGTTCAACTTTGTCCTATGTACACATGACAGCACAACATGCAATTCATATTGACCTTAACGTCACTCTTATCTCGCTCGTAATAGCGCCGGCTTTCGTAGTGCAAATGGTTCTCTACAAAGCGAAAATTACGTTTGTACTTTTGTCGCTCATTAAAAAAAATGCATTTTACGTCTGCAAGCGAAGGCGCGTACTCGTTTCTACTCGTTAGTGCCAAGGCAAACATTGTTTGAAGCCTTTGCAAGTCAAAGTACAATGCACTTCCATATTTCTTTCAACGTTTCCGCGTCCCAACCCACTTCTGTAACGATCATGATGTTACAGTGTTGCCAAATAACGTTCCTAGTAATTTTTGGCTCCGGGAACGCATTTGTACTTTAACTACATCTTAACATTATCTTACTATTTTTTATTACCGAATGTCAATAGTAAGTAGATACCAGTTTTTGTAAAATTACAGTGCGATTACATTTCTACTGCTTATTCCCGAAAAGGATGGAAAAGGCGCAGGAAAGGGCTCTGTGGAGGAAAGGGAGGGAGGCCTTTGCCCAGCAGTGGGACACATTAGGCTAAATTTTGTTTATTTCTCTAAAATGCGTACAATTAAAAATTCTTACTGTCTATATAAACATAAACGCTGACTAACATTGTTTTGCCCGAACTAGGTTACATTGCAACCTGTGTCTCGGGCTACTTAGAGCTTAGACATTCAATAAAAGTATAATTACACTAATTTCAGCTTAAATATAATTCAAGGATACAAATCAATAACTTAGTTTAAATAAAATAAAATAAATTTAAGTTATCTATCTTAAATTACTTACACATTACCTTACGACTATAATTAATTCCTCATAACTCAAAGTTTGGAGGTATTTATTTGTTGCTAAGATAAGATAAATAAGATAAGATTCCTTCTTCTTCTTCTTCTCATCGTGTACGTATAGTCAAGTGTGTGGTGAACTTGGCTAACCCTGGTGTCAGAGTTATAAGACCGGCCAATGGCCTCAATCGTCAATCGACAACAGCCGGGACCGACAGCTTAACGTGCCCTCCGAAGCACGGAAACGCTCGTGATAAATTGCCACGTTGGACACCCATCAGGTACCCTGCCTCTGTGTACGTTGCTATAAGATCCCTAAAATAATTATATGAAACTAAATCATTTATTTTCTTTTCCTAGTGGAAACTAGTTCAAAAGAAAGTGGGGTAACATTTGGCAACACTGGCCACAGTTTCAGTGCATTTCCTGCTTCCGATTGCCGAATTCAAATCCCTTCGTTTTTTTTCTATTTTTGTCGTTTGCGCTACTTCTTTGTTATTTTTTTTAAATAAATGAATTTTATTTTGAAATTTTGACTTTTCCAAAGTTGAATTTATTAAATTACACCAAAAATATTTCTATACTAATATTATAAAGAGGAAAGATTTGATTGTTTGTTTGCATTGAATAGGTTCCGAAACTACTGGACTGATTTGAAAAATTCTTTCACCATTAGAATAGAACATAGGCTTCATAATTTTCCAGAATTCCCATGGGAACGATGTCCCGGGCGGAAAGCTAGTAAGGAAATATTTTGATTGAGCATGAACATATAGAAACGTTAATGAAGCTAGTTCTATCTATTTCACTAATATGGATGGATATGGGTCTTCATCGAGAGGTCCTGGGTTCGATTCCCAGTCGTGGTAAATGTATGTGTAAAAAGGAGATGTTTGTTCTCGGGTCATGGGTGTTTGTGTCTGTGAGGAACCCACAACACAAGAGAAAGCCTTAGTGTGGGGCTTTGAGTGTGTAGTGTAACGTTTTATTTTTAATTTTTATTTTTTATTTTTGATATAGTATTTGAAATGATAATCCTTAAAATATGTATTTATTGACAGTAGGACTAAGTTTAAATACAGCGGTTAGGGTGCGTCACATCAGTCTCTCCGGAACGAAACATAAATTATATACTTCAAACAACATATTCGCGAACGGTAGCCGCTCATTTCGGAGAGGAAATTTCGTAAAGGGCTTATTCGTAAACAATCAGAACCCGAAACAAACTCCTAACTCGTTCTAAAGTATAAACAAATCAAATTTCACAGCGGGACTTCCTGGAAATAAATTGTAATTTTAAGAAAAGTTCCCGCGTCTTAATTATGGGCATTCATATAGAGACAAAGAGAGGAATTTCCAAATTTACTGAGCTAAGGAACGTGTTATCCTTGTACCCTCCGTTCCACCCCCCCCCCTCAGCCCCCTTTTTTGCCAACACAAAGGGCTGAGGTAAAGGAATGCTCGTGTGGAACTGAACCATTGTTCAGACGTTTTAGAAATATAGAGTTTCGATAGTAACTCAACTAGAGCATAGCAGAAACAGCTTCTCGGTTTAGAAAGCTGTTTCTGCTATGCTCTAACATGCTCTATGCTCATATTAACAGTAATTCTATAACAAAAAAACAGTTTGAGTGAATCTTTAGCTTGAGTCTGACTCACTCTTGACTGTTTCTAATATAATTTTAATTAATGTTTTAAATGTGTTCTAAGTTTGAAGTGTAAGCATTATATAGTTTCGAGCAGTAATAAAAGTTGTTAAAAATTGCGAAATTTAGGACGTTTGTCGTATGGGGACCCCACTGCGGCTTAAGTTTTTAATTTTTTAAATTATATTTTACGATAGCTAGTATCATAATACGTATTTCTTAAATATGTAGTCACGCTCTCTATAATAGTTTGAAAGATAGAGGGCTGCGACTGAAACACCAAACGTACATAACAACTAGCTTTCGCCCTATAATTCGTTCCCATGGGAACTCCGTGTGGTCTTTTAAGCAAGCTTCCACAATATCTGAAGAACATCTTTGCCAAATTTCAAACCTGCAGCTTCAATAGTTTTGATTTTGCATGGATGGATATCTTTGTCAGTAGGTAAAAAAATCCGACTATTCTTTTGTATGGGAATTCCAAGATACCAGTTATAATTGAGATCCGCAAATTTTGAGGGGTAAACTTTATTATGTATACCTTGAACAGTGTAATAAAAAAAGTTTCACGAAAATCCAGTTAGTGGAACTGGGTTCCGAGGTTTTGACGATTTTTGTTCTAACGGCCCCCCACTAACGAGTGTTACCAGATGAAACAATGAGTATAGTGGTGATAAGTTGTCAGGCTATGGCTCACGGTATAAAACCTCTCGTCCCACATACTTTACTCTCAGTTAAAATGGCGCTACATTTTTCTAAACTACTTGCTAGAATTCTCTTTGTTGAAGCATCACAGAGCGTTGTTGTAAAAAATAATAATGTAAGAATTCATAATTTCATGACTTTTATGTTTTGGTATTTAGGATTTTTATGAAAAATAATGTAAAATCAAAAGGGAAAAAAATCAAACTAGGCATGGGCAAAGAAGGTTATATGTCGTATCACAATCTTTGGCATGCTGTTGGGCAAAGTGCTCTCTTCTCTTACACCAAGATTTATCTTACCATTAATCACCGACACCATTTAATCTATCCAGTTCATGTCGCCGCCATCGTCGACTATACCTAAAATGTTATTGATCAAAGTAACAAAAAAGTTGCGCAAATGACAAAAATAAAAGAAAAACTAAGGAAGTCAAAATAACTTTATTTCATAGAACATTCAGGATGTTACTTAAAACAAGTCAAAGTTAAATTAAAGGATTTAAATACATTCATATTTACATATTCTTTCATAAAGGATTCGTTCGTAAAGGACATTAAAGGATTTCAAGATTTAAATACATTCATACATACATATTCGTTTTTTTAATTCTACTGACTCTACATACCAAGAAATAGAAGTGTAGTTACTGTATAGTAGTAGCATATCTCAACCCGTTGGTTGTCGCGTTGCGGTCGTTTGTCTACGCCGCGCTAGCGCTGCGCCTTAATCATTCTCTAAAAGGATAAAGTAAACAATATTCAGTAAATACTCAAACAATTATATTTAGCTGTTGCTTGGCGTCACCATCACCATCATTGGGCCCTTCTAATCAAAAACGTTACGACAAAATTGCATTACCATTGCCTCTTATGCACTTGTGATACTAGAAGCTGGGAACGTAGAACGCAATGGTAATACAATTCTGTCATCCCTTACCGTGCCGTTCGAATTATAAAAAGTCCCTCTTAGTCCACATCAACCCACTGCTGGGTATAGAAACTCTTTTCCCAAAGTCATGGAATGATCAAGGGAAGTGACAAGGCTAGTGGATAGACCACATGATATCCTTAAATCGACGGGATTTCATTGGATGACGCTGGCACCGGACCTTGACGATTGGCGCTACAGAGAAGATAGACCTATTTCCAGCTGCTGACGTCTCACAAATCTCACAATGATTTCCAAAGTTATTATTTATAACAATAATAATTTTTATTAACTGTACTCGGACCTCTTGACGAAATACGTGTAGGTAAGACGAGTTTTGGACAAAGAGCGTATGGGGCTAAGGTCCGTACCACGAAAGTGACTCCGACTCTGATCTATACTTAAGTAGTAGTCGTCTTTGTCATTTTGATAGTGAGAGAAAGAGACACTCAATACTTAAGTACTCGTCAAGACTTGAATCTCCTTCTGTAATACGGGTCTAAGTGCTCCAGATCTTCACATCGACGATGATGGACATACCTGTTCATCCTGGTACTTGCGTCACCAGGATTGAGACGTACCTAATCTGGTTTACCAAAGTGAGGATCCACACCTCAACTCGACTTAGGGACCTGCCTTTTAGTTACCTAGTTGATTTTCATTATATTTACAACAGCAAGCCACTAGCAACGTACTTTTTATAAGAAAATGTAGAGCTTGATGTGCTTTTTAGAAAGATTGCCGCGTGGTGATCGGCTTAGAATAACACCACCCCATTTCTTACCGTGGGTGTCGTAAGAGGCGACTTAGGAAACACTAATGAGACCTGCCTCCTATTAATCCATCTCAGGCAACAACACCTAATTTTTTTAATGAATCTGAGGGTTTGTCCTATGGTCTCATGCGGTGTGGTAGGCTCTGTAAAGAGCCGTCTGGTTCGCGACCACCCTCCTACCGAAGTCCGACGCCAAACAGCTTGCTGTGTTCCGTCGGTGCGTGGGAGTACCAGTGCCTTATAGGCGTTTTCTGGGTTAACTCGCTCCATCGTCGACCTCATCTATGACCTTGGTCAAGATTGAGGTCAAGAGTTAACCCATCTTATAATAAAAAAATAAAAAAAATTGAACTACCTCTGTAATCGTCCACCCACACGTGGGTACTTACGTATCCATTTAGATTAGTTTCACACTCTGCCCTACGGGAATCCTTTTCACGTCTCGCCCCAGTGAGTGCTCAGAATTAGTCCTTTCACCTAAATTAAATTCCACTACTTAGTTTTGCGCTTTTCATCTAATAATTCCTACATATATATCTACATATATAAAATTGGAGGTCCTGATCTACTGACTCATCAACGAAAGCTGAAATTTGGCAAAAAAGTGTCTTTTATGACGTACGCAAGCAAAAAGAAAAAAACATTCGAAATTCAACCTATAAGGGGGGTAAAATGTGGGTTCAAAGTTTGTATGGAGACAACAATTTTTTTTGATATTTTTACACGAAACTTCATCAAGAAGCAAATAAACGGAATCGTGTTTCGCGATTTTTCAAAAATCATCCCCTGGAGTCAAGAATGTAATGGGTGACTAAAAAACTTCTTTGCGCGAGCGAAGCCGCAGCAAGAAGCTAGTTATTCTATATAATTAATGTCAGCAAACATTCAATGCAAAATTTAAAACAGAGATCGTGTTCTTACATTGTTTGTGAGTTCATTGTATGTACAGCAGGGGGTGAAAATTGTACAAATAGTGATTTATATTCTACAGCTCAATATCTATACATATTATAAAGAGGAAAGATTTGATTTTTTGTTTGTTTGTTTGCATTGAATAGGCTCCGAAACTACTAGACCGATTTGAAAAATTATTTCATCATTAGAAAGCTTTATTATCCCCGATGGACATAGGCTATATAATTTTCCCGAATTCCCACGGGAACGAAGTCCCGAGCGGAATGCTTTTTTTTCTTTTCAGATGGGTTAATTCTTGACCCCAATCTTCACCAAGGTCATAGATGAGGTCGACGATGGAGCGAGTTAACCCAGAAAATGTCAAAGTACCTCCCACGCACCAACGGAACACAGAAAGCTGTTTCGCGTCGGACTTCGATAAGAGGGTGGTCGCGAACCAGACGGCTCTTTACAGAGGCTACCAAAGGACGCCACATCAGATTCCAAACAAACTGAGGTATCGTTGCCGAAGACAGATTACTAGAAGGCATGCCTCATTTGTTTCCTTAGTCACCTCTTACGACACCCAAGGGTGGTGTTATCTTCAACCGATCACCACACGGCGGAAATTCGGAAATTCACCTAACTATCGATAAAAGAAAACTGAATAGTCCTGTAATAAAACAAAAATGTACCTCCACTCTACCAGCAGCTCTAGCACGATAACGACAAACTCGCGCTCGGCTCACGCTGAAACTTCACTTTGATTGCGCGAGGGTCCCGCGGAAAGGCTTGCTCGCCCAATGGCGTAGTCAATGTTGACATTTTTACATAGGACCGCGGTGTTGTCGCGGCGCTGTCACTATGGTACTCGGCCTGCTGTCCTTACAAAGAAACAATGTCGCCCTGAAAATGTATGATTCCTCGAAAACAGTGGACCACAAAAGACCGTTGACCCGATGTGATGTACTGCCGCTGCCAATATATTCATAGGAAGTGAATCCCGTCGTCGGAACCCACATTGTCTCCGTACACAAGGAACATAAAACCGTTAATAAAACGGCAACACATAAATTTATTGGCGATAGGGAAGTGATCCCATTATAATTTTATGGCACAGATAGAGTATCGGAGCGGGTGACGTCATACATATTCGGGTGATTCACTTTGCCCGGACGTACATTAAAGGATATTGTACCAATATCTAGGCAAATGTTCTTCTTCTTATCGTGTAGGTATAGTCAAGTATATGGCGAACTTGGCTAACCCTGGTGTCTTTCAAACCGACTTGGTTTTAACGAATGTAGTCAATCGACAACAAATCAAATCAAAAATAATTCATTTTCATAGAACATACAAAGTGTTTCTTGAAAACGTCATAAAAATACATTAGCAAAATCAATGTAAATCATTGAGCAAAATAGTGAATAACATTAGCATTTTTGACTTGGCGCCTATTCGCAAAGGTGCAGTCTTCCTCAGGAGAAGAATAGGCAAGATACTCCGAGGATCGCTCTTTTTAAGTCAATCATATAAATTTTCTTACTTCTAATTTTAATTGACTTAATATCTGAATAACTCTGGAGTTGAGCAATTTATTCCCATGGTTGCTTGTCCATCAGATAATCGGAAATTCTGTAATAGCCGGGACCGAAAGCTTAACGTGCCCTCCGAAGCACGGAAACGCTTGTGATAAATGTCTAATTTGGTCACCCATCAGTTTCCCTGCCTCTGTGAACGTTACTAAACCTCAATAATCGGTTGAGATCAGCGAGCGCTACTGGGCTACGAACGCTTCTATGATGTACTGAAAGTGGTATATGATCGAACTTAATATTACTGAATAAAAACTAACATTCAATTTTGCCTACTTCTAATAACATTGAACTAAATGTGTTTGGGAGATCCAGGATTATTTATTTGTTATTGTTGTATAATCTGTAATACTGTTAATATTTATTTTTATAACTACTATAATTAATGCACACAGTTTTGTGCCCGTAATTTATAACTTTTCTGACACCGGATGGGTTGGCTGGAAGAGATCTCTTATAGAGATAAGCTCGCCTTTGTAACATTTTTTAGTAATTAAGTATCAAACTATGTGTGTACAATAAAGAAAGAATTTATAATCTTGTACTTTGTTTTATAAACCGGCAGAAGTAGGAAACATAAAAATACAATTGTGAGTTTGTGATTTCGGTGTATGTATACTAAGCTGCGAAGTACGTGATGCTTAATGTGAACGAATGAGAACTTGATCTCATCTGTGAAAAACCCAAGATTCGCGAACCCAAAATACGTATATTTTAGGCATCCTAGCACATTAAATTTATTTCTAGCTCATAAATTGCTCGGAGCTTCAATATTGAATAATTTACGACACTTCCCGAAAGTCCTAAAAAATTACTAGGTATAAATAATATTCATTTCGCTGGCTCCTTGTAGAATTTTTTCTTGTTTTATTGACTTTAGAAAATTCTACGCGGGCGCTGTTTGAAGCGAGTAGCAAGTTAAGTAAAAGGTACTTATCTAATTCATATTTTATTGAAAAGTTATTTTTCGATACTAACAATACTACACCTTATTTTGGTTACTTACTTGCCACAATATTGAATATACTTACATGATAAGGTGAAGATTTTGGTTACTAATATAATGTAGAGGTTTGAGTTAAAAGGAGGAGAGAAAATATATTAGCAGCAATATTTTTTATAATTAATTCTTTAGAACAATTCCGTTGTCTATCAGCAGTGTAGCGCCAGTGATACTTCTTCCCTTGTCGCTCGCCACAAAAGCTGTCAGGTCAGCCACTTCCTCAGCATCTGAGATCTTGTTTAGAGGCGCCTTTGATTTCACCAACTCAAAAGAAGCTGCCTCTGTCACCGCATCAGCACCAGCATTCGTATAAATGTCAGTTTTCACTGGACCCGGATTGATGCAATTGACACGAACACCTTTTTCTGCGAGTTCTAGAGCTATGCATCGAGTGAAATGGTCCAACCCAGCTTTAGCAGTACTATACATGAAGTTGTTTGCACCAAAAACGCAAAAAGTGGCAGCACTGGACATGTTGATAATGTTTCCTTTGGTTGCTATCACATGTGGTGCCGCGAGATGTGTCAGGTAGACAACCGAGCGAAGATTTGTACTAAGCACTTCATCGAACAGCTGCATGGAACTCGGGTCGAGAATACTAGCTTTTCGCATAATACCCGCGTTGTTGACTAGTATGTCGATCCTCCCGAAGTGTTTCAGAGTGTCCTCCACGATTCTCTTGGCGTCCTCTTCTCTAGTGACGTCAGCGGCGATGACCAGCGGCCTGCTGCCCCGCTGCGCGACTTCCTTCTGCACGTTGGCTAGTTTGTTCTCGTTGCGGCCGACTATGACGACCTTGGCTCCCTCTGCCGCAAACTTCAACGCTATCGCCGCGCCGATCCCTGAACTCCCTCCGGTTACTATGGCCACCTTATTCGACAAATTCATCTTATTTATTATTTGCTACTTTTTACGTAAATATGATAAACATTTCTCATCGAAGAATGAACGTTGAGCGTACGAGTGCTAAAGAAACACTAAACGAAAAAATACGATACAAAAATACATTTCAACCAGCGTTTGTTATAGCTTATCTATTTTTATCTCCGTTGGCAATAGACGTTATCTCACTTGATACCAAACAAGAGAGTTTTAACTGCGGTCATAGTCATGAGAAAAAACAATGGATTGCTGCTTGGGATAAGAAAAATACGTCGAAAACAATAAAAAAAACTATAATATTATATTAGATCTGTAGCCCGGGGACATTTATATTACAAAAAAGGGTACCGTTTGTCTTTGTGAAATTATTATAGATTTCGCGTTTTTATATACTAAAAGTGAGGTCTTAATGACCGTAACCCCCCATAACCATATGTAGGAATTTATTTTTTACATTTTTGAGTTACCGTTTCAAATTTATACATCTGTTAATAGGCTCTTTGAACAAACCATATAAATATTTTAAGACTATTTCTGTGGCCGATTTAGATTTTAAGACTCATTTGGTCCATGAAATCGTCTTAAATAGGTATATGGTTTGTTCAGAGGGCCTATTAACAGATATATATATTTTAAACGGTAACTCAAAGCAAACATGGAGATTTTTTAACTTATCACTACATATGGTTACGGTGGGTTACGGTCATTAAGACCTGACTTTTATTATATAAAATAGCGAAATCTATAATAATTTCACAAATACAAACGGTAACCTTTTTTGTAATATAAATTATGTTCCCGGCTACAGAATTTTTGTTTATAGTAACGTAATTGTAAGCTTGTAATCGTACAATTTTATTTTTAACTACAATGTCTATTTACAGATAACCACAAATGAAAATGACACTCATTTATTTAGATGTTGTTCTGGTTTGTAGTATTTTTTTTGTATTTGTTGATTTTTTTAAAAGCGCTGAATAATTTTCGATAAAATTTATATGGGACCAACTCTCTTTCGAACAAAAAAGAATTTTGAAACTCTATCCATAAATGGCGGAGAAATCGGTGAACATACATAAAAAAAGATACATACAGTCGAACATAGAACCTCCTCCTTTTTTGAAGTCGGTTAATTCATTCGATAATTCTACGAATCTTACTTTTATTAAAAATTTCATAAAAATCTAATTTTCAACCGACTTCAAAATAGGAGGAGGTTCTCAATTTGACTGTGTTTTTTACCCAACTGTGCGACGCAAAGGAGGGTAATGTGTTTATCAGCCTATGTAATACTTTTTTGAAGTCGGTTAATTCATTCGATAATTCTACGAATCTTACTTTTATTAAAAATTTCATAAAAATCTAATTTTCAACCGACTTCAAAATAGGAGGAGGTTCTCAATTTGACTGTGTTTTTTACCCGACTGTGCGACGCAAAGGAGGGTAATGTGTTTATCAGCCTATGTAATAAAATGTATGTATATGTATGTATGTAAGTATGTGGGTTTGTAATTTAGTGGCACTATTTAGACCAAACGCGTGGGCCGATTTTGATAAATGATACGTCGTTGGATTCGTTTTGACAGCGCAAATGTCATAGAAAGTATAAACATTAGGAAAAATAAAAATTGCAGATTTCGGACGCCATAATGTGAAAAAGAAAAAAATGAAAATGGACGAACTATGTCAAATGGGGTATAGTTGAATAGGTATTTGAAAATCATTGTTAGGTTTCTCATATCGTTTTTCAATAAAAATTACCGATTAGGATCTATAACTTTTAAAGTTGGTTAGTGTTAAGGATTGGCTGACCGCTTGTTACGTCAGTGCATTAAATAGCTTCATACTGAACGCACGTCCTTTTATTTATAACAGCTGGCGAACGAGAACAGTGAACTTACGCGTCATTAGAAATGGCGGTTGCATATAATATTATCGGCAATTTGCCTACTTTTGAGCTAGGCAATGATTGGAAGGTGTTTAAAGAGAGACTAAATATCTGGCTCTGTGCAAATTCCATTAAAACTGAAGCCGGTAGTAGTGAAGATAATCGGAAGCGCGCCGTGTTGCTAAGTGCACTCAACGAAACCGCGTATAAATTGGTACGCGAGTTGATATCACCAAAAACAGTTGAAGAGTTATCGTATGAGCAGATATTGGCAGAAGTAGATAAGCATCTACTACCCAAGAAGTCACTATTTGCAGAGAGACACTATTTCCATAGTGCAGTTCAGAGGGTCGGCGAAGATTATACACAATGGGCGGCGCGAGTGCGACAATTAGCAACGGATTGTAAGTTTGGAGCGGGATTGGACGAAATGCTTCGAGACCGGTTCATCCTAGGCTTGCAGTCAGGCGCGGAGAGAGACAAGCTTTTTATGGAGGATCCACAAAAGTTGACTCTTAGTAAGGCCCTGGACATTGCAATTTCCATACACAGTGCGAGGAAGGCTTCGCGGCAGTCGGCGGGGCAAGCGGCGGCGTCGGCGACAGTCGACGACGTCTCAGCAGCTGTATTTAAGGTCACCGCGGGTTCGTCTAACGGTGTGCAGTGTCAAGTGTGCGGTTATAAAAATCACAATACGGAAAAGTGTCGGTTCAAAGGATATAAGTGTAAAAAGTGCGGTCAGAAAGGTCACTTGAAGCGTATGTGCAAAGATGAGAAACGTGTCAATATGTTACAACCATCTGACGAAAGTAACGACGATGACGGTAAGATTGTAACCATTTGTAATATTCGTAGCATGCATGGCGAGGCGATGAAGTTATCTGTCGTCGTTGCAGGGAGGTTGGTCGAGTTTGAGGTAGATAGCGGTTCAGGCGCTACAGCAATACCTCAGCACATATATGACATGCATTTCACAAATATTCCCCTTTTAACCCCAAAAACAATTTTAAAATCCTATACAGGTGAAACGCTTAGTACAATAGGGGTCATGCGTGTACCAATAACATATGAAGGAGAATGTAAGTGTGTAGATGTTTTTGTTGTTAAGGGCCAAGGTCCCGCATTGCTGGGGAGAGATTTTTTATCATTATTTAACCTACAAATATCAAAAATTTACAAGTGTGTTCAAGAGGTTAATATTGATTATTATATTAAAAAATACCCACGGTTATTCTCAGATAAATTAGGCTGCCTTAATAAATTCCAAGTTAAGCTAATGTTAAAGCCGAATAGTCAACCGATTTTTTTCAAACCGCGACCAGTGCCGTTCGCGCTGAGACATAAAATAGAACAAGAAATCGATAAATTAGTACAGTCAGGAGTATTAAAACCGGTCGACCATTCGGAATATGCGAGCCCTACAGTACCTATATTAAAAAACAACGGCGAAATTCGTTTATGTGCCGATTTTTCAGTGACCTTAAACAAAGTTTTACAATTAGAAAAGTATCCGCTACCTAAAACGGACGAATTATTCAGTAAACTACACGGGGGTAAACAATTCTCACAGTTAGACTTAAGTAAGGCATACTTACAATTACCGCTTCACGAAGACTCACAAATCCTCACTACAATCAATACACACAAGGGAATGTTTAAATTTACACGCCTGGTGTTTGGGTTATCAAATGCGCCCGCGATCTTCCAGAAAACGATGGAAAATTTGCTACAGGGCATTGAAGGGGTCCTATGCCTGTTAGATGACGTCCTGGTTACAGGGGGCTCCCAGGAACAGCATGTAGAACGTTTAGAAAAAGTATTCAGTAGATTGCAGTCCGCGGGGCTGGTACTGAATAAGGATAAATGTCATTTATTTCAGGACTCTGTTACTTACTTAGGGTTTGTAATTGATCAACAGGGTGTTCATAAATCACCACAAAAGGTGGAAGCAATGTTAAAAGCCAAACAGCCAAGCAACATTCACGAACTTAAATCATTCTTGGGATTAGTTAATTATTATAGGGTATTTGTGCCTAACGCGTCGTCAATACTCTATCCTTTTAATAATTTGCTGAAGAAGGGGGTTCAGTGGTCTTGGGGAAAAGAAGAACAGGAAGCTTTCCAAATAATTAAAAATGAGTTAGTAGCGGATAGAACATTAGCCCATTACGACCCTAATTTGAAATTAGTGTTAACCGTGGATGCTTCCCCGACGGGTTTAGGAGCGGTGCTGGCACAAGTCGAAAATGGTTCCGAAAGGCCTATAGCTTACGCTTCTAGGTCTTTGAATAGCGCTGAAAAGAATTACAGTCAAATCCAAAAAGAGGCTACGGCAATCATTTTCGGCATACGCCGGTTTCATCAGTATTTATACGGTTTAGAAACACCTTTTATATTACGCACAGACCATAAGCCGCTAATGTATATATTTCATCCACAAAAAGGAGTGCCGGAAGTTTCGGCAAATCGGCTTCAACGCTATGCGATCTTCCTTAATAGTTATAATTACGAAATACAATACGTCGCAAGCGCTAGTAACTGTGCCGATTACCTGAGCCGAGCGACAGCTGATCGAGGTAGCGGGGAGACAGATAAGAGCGCGGTGACGTCATCCGCGCCGGCAAACTATGGTACATCGAGCGACTTAGCATCTTACGTTAATTTTGTAACAGACGGCGATTTGCCTATTACTTTAAGTGAATTACGAGCGGAGACTAGGGACGATAAGACTTTAAGGTCAGTAGCTACTCACATACATAAAGGGTGGCCCAAAAAAATGTGTGATGAAAGTCTACGAACATACCATTTATGTAAAAACGAACTGTCAGTCGAAAATGGGTTGGTAATGAGGGGGCACAAAATAGTGATTCCCGTCAAATTGAGATCGAGAATATTAGATGAGTTACATCGGTCTCATTTAGGAGTCAATAAAACGAAAGTTGAGGCTAGGGCTCGGTTTTGGTGGCCTCGTATAGACCACGATATTGAGTCTAAAATATCGAGCTGTGAGATTTGTTTACAGTTACGACCAAGTCCTCACAAGTCACCCCTGACACCCTGGCCGTTTCCCCCGAATCCTTGGTATAGGGTTCATTTAGATTTTTTTGGTCCGTTACAAGGTAAAATGTTTTTAATTATAGTTGACGCCTACAGTAAGTGGGTCGAGTGTTTTCCATTAAATAATAATTATTCGACGGTAGTAGTTATAGAAAAACTTCAAGAAACCATGTCCCGTTTCGGAATAATGAATACTATAGTCACTGACAACGGAACATCATTCACCTCAAAAGAGTTCCAAGATTTTTGTAATTTAAATAGTATTAAGCATTTAACCTCACCGTCTTACTGCCCGGCAAGTAACGGACAGGCAGAGATATATGTAAAATTAGTAAAAAATCATTTAAAATCTTTATTTTTAGAAGGTAAATCCGTAAAGAATATTAATGGACGGCTAACAGAGTTTTTGTTCAGGTACAGAAATACGAAGCATACGACGACAGGTAAATCACCAGCAGAGCTCATGCTAGGCAGACAAATGCGTTCTAGATTTGATATTCTGAATACCAATGCTGGAAAGAATGCGTCGTCACTTTCGTCAGAGGAATTAAATGAGTGTGTTAAGGAAAAACAGTACTTGCAAACTAAGTATTATCATGGAAATCGGAAAATAGACTTAGAACAAGGTGAAAATGTATTAATAAAAATTAATAATAGTAATAAGTGGTATAAAGGCATTATCAAATGTAAAATAGGAAATAGTCTCTATGAAATTTTTGTACCAGACGTGAACATGTTGATTAAAAGACATAAAAACCAAATACATAGATTTAAAAGCACGGAACCGTTAGGGAATACTTCTCAGAGTGATAAAAAAGGAGAAGATCAAGATGATGATTGGGTTATATACCAACCACATCCAGCAACGGACAGCGAGCGGGCAACCACCAGCTCGAATTCCACAGGCGAGCAGGCTTCACAATTAAGTGTGGAGGGAGATGACAGACAGGCTAGTGGAGCAAGGGAGTCGGCGAGCCCAGAGCCAGGCTCAGTAGCGAGTGATAAATCCGTCGAGGCTGAGCGTGAGCTTGCGACGTCACCACAGTCAGCACCCGCAGCGACGCCTGACTCCGGGGCGACAGCGGCACCAGAACCCCTTTCTGAGTCGCCCAACTTACTGACACAACGTCCAGCTCCAGCTTCTGGGTTACGATCAATTTTGAGAAATATTCCCCGCGTAGATTATAGAGATTATTTTTAGAATCAATTTAGAAATTAAGGATTTAAGGTGGAGGGATGTTAAGGATTGGCTGACCGCTTGTTACGTCAGTGCATTAAATAGCTTCATACTGAACGCACGTCCTTTTATTTATAACAGTTAGTAACGATTTTCACTTAAATATAGGCTTTTAATTCGGAAATTTTTAAAGTTTTATGCAAGTAGCTAGTGAGAAAATCAATAAACAAATATAAATATCTGACCCTAACCAAAAAGTGTATAAAATAAAATAAATAAAGTTAAAAAAAACCCGACTGCATTTATTTTTTCATTATTTTTATTTTTTTGTATGTTTGTTACGCGATAATTGCGCCCGGTGTTGGCCGACTTTGAAAATTCTTTTTTTGTTCGAAAAAGTATACTCCTGAAGTGGTCCCATATTAATTTTATATAGTAAAGGAAAATAAAAAAATACTTACAAACCAAACCATCGTCTAAATAAACGAATGACATTTTGGTTTGTAGTTATCTGCTAACAGGCATTGTAACCGCAACAAAATAGGAAATCTGAGCAAATAAATCATGTAGTTTCAAAAGTTACAGGATTATGTAGGGGTAACCCCCTGAATGTCACTTAACGAAGTCTTGATTATAGGTCCTTTTCTTAAATTTTTTGCTCAAAGCTTGAATTTAGTAGGCAGATAGATTGTAGTTAGAAGACTTCTTCAGAGGAGTTACCCCTATACATTTATTCCTATTTTGACACTAGTTATCTACTTTGTGCGAACTATTGTTGGGATTAAATTCGGTGACTCAATCCCAACAATAGTTCGCACATAAAAAAGAAATATCTAATCCTTTGTTAGATATATATTTTTTAAATACTTGCAACTAGCGGTTACATAAAGTTCAAAGAACAGAAAACATCAAATTTGAATGATTAGTCGTCATTGCTTTTCCAAGTTTTATTTTATCTTTATTTTGACGGTCGGTTTGGTCGAGCAGTGGCGCTGTCTTTTGATCGACAGGTCCTGGGTTCGGATTCCAGTCGGGGCAAATATTTGTGTAAAAAAGCAGATATTTGTTCTCGGGTCATAGGTGTTTGTGTCTGTCTTTATGTGTGTTTCGAGGGACCCACGACACAATGGAAAACCCTAATGTGGGCTTTTGAGTGTATGGCGTTTATTTTTATTATTATTTATTATCTTCAGTGATAAGTCATGTCTTTAGCAGTGTTCCATTGTCAGCGAGCAGAGAAGCACCGGTGATGCTTCTCCCTTTGTTGCTGGCCACAAAAGCAGCCAGATCAGCCACCTCTTCAGCATCTCCAATTCTATTCAGAGCTGTCCATGATTTAATGTCCTCCCAAGCAGCTACTTCCGTCATTGAATCTGCACCAGCATTAAGTAAAATATCACTTTTCACTGGACCAGGATTGATGCAGTTCACACGAACACCATTAGATGCAAGTTCCAGTGCAATACATCGCGTGAAGTGATCTAACGCAGCTTTAGAAGTATTGTAGATAAAAGCCGTTGAAGTGAATATTCCTAATGCAGCACAACTAGATATGTTGATGATGTTCCCTTTTGTTTCTATCACGTGTGGTGCAGCAAGATGCGTTAAGTAAATGATAGAGCGAAGATTTGTATTTATCACTTCGTCAAATTTTTGGATAGATTCAGGGTCTAGGATACTGCCACTCCTGGCTATACCAGCGTTGTTGACTAGTATGTCAATCCTCCCGAAATGTTTCAGAGTGTCCTCCACTATCTTCCTAGCGTCATCTTCTTTAGTGACGTCAGCGGCGATGACCAGCGGCCTGCTGCCCCGGTGCGTGATTTCCTTCTCCACGTTGGCTAGTTTGTTCTCGTTGCGGCCGACTATGACGACCTTGGCTCCCTCTGCCGCAAACTTCAACGCTATCGCCGCGCCGATCCCTGAACTCCCTCCAGTTACTATAGTCACCTTATCAGACAAACTCATCTTACTTATTATTTACTATTTTTTACATAAATATCGATATGTCAACGTTAAGCTTGCGACTGTTGAAGAAACACTAAACGAAAAAATACGATACTAAAATACATTTCAGCAAGCGTTTGTTATTTCTTATCTATTTTTATCTGCGTTGGCATGTAGACGTTATCTCACTTGATACTCGAAACGCTTGTGACCCAGTGGCTCTCGCTGATCTCAACCAATCAGTGAGGTTAGGCAACGTACAAGGTGGCAGGGGACCTGATGGGTGACCAAAGTGGCAATTTATCACGAGCATTTCCTTGCTTCGGAGGGCACGTTAAGCTATCGGTTCCGGCTGTCGTTAAACCGTTTACAGTCCGTTTACAGGCCATTGTGCGGTTTGAGAACTCTGACACCAGGGTTAGCCAAGTTTGCCACACACATGACTATACCTACATGATAAGAAGAAGAAGACTTGATACTAAAGAAGAGTGTTTTAACTGCGGTCACAGTCATGAGAATAAACATGGATCGCTGCTTGGGTAGGATAAGCAAAACACGTCAAGAACCATTTAGAAAAACTATTGTATGGGGTTATATTAGCTTACGTTAATATAGTTTTATGGGATTATATTAACGTTAGCTTATATAAAGAAAAAAATAAAGTAATTTTTAGGTAAAAAAAACTTTCTAAAATTATTTGTGTATGAAACTTGACGCGCGGGAAGCGTTTGAAATATTTAAACACTGTTTGAAAAAAATATCAACTACTAAAATTGTAATGATCTTAGATATTTTCGATGAGTATTTACTTGACTTTGATAAGTAGATGTATTTTTAAGATAGATAGATAGTTAAATTAAAATAAATAATAAACGCTACACACTCAAAGGCCCACACTAAGGTTACCTTGTGTCGTGGGTCCCTTGGAATTCACATAAAGAGAAACACGAACATCCATGACCCGAGAACAAATATCTGCTTTTACACAAATATTTGCCCCGACTGGGAATCGAACCCAGGACCCGCAGATCAAGAGGCAGCGTACACTCGACCAAACCAGTCGTCAACCGTAGATAGGAGGAAACAGCAAATATGCAAATGTTTTTTCTTAACCACGAAATCCGCAACTAAGTTGAAATGATACGCACGTATGATGATTTTATGTAAAAAAATATTGGGGATTACAATATAAGGCGCGTCGTTGTACGGCAAATTAGATTTAATCACTTTATTTCATTTTGGCGAAAACATCACATTAATTTGATAATTTTAGAAATCTTACTTTTGTAAAAATATCACTAAAATCTAATTTTTGAATATCCCTAGAACCTAGAGCTTTGACAGATATTTTATTTTAGTAAATTCGCAATAAGCCGTTACATAAAGTTCGAACAACAGATAACATCAAGTTTGTATAAGTTGTCGCTATTGTTTTTCCAAGTTTTATTTAATCTTTACTGGCAAATTATGTCTTTAGCAGAGTTCCATTGTCAGTGAACAGAAAAGCACCGGTGATGATTTTCCCTTTGTCGCTGACCACAAAAGCAGCCAGGTCAGCCACCTCTTCAGCATTTCCTATGCTTCAGAGCTGTCCATTATTTCATGTACTCCCAAGCAGCTGCTTCCATTATTGAATCTGCACCACTACTAGGTATTATGTCACTTTTCACAAAACCAGGATCGATGCAGTTCACATGAACACCATTAGATGCAAGTTCCAGTGCAATACACAGCCTGAAGTGATCTAACGCAGCTTTAGAATTATTGTACCTATATAAGAGCTATTGAATTAAATATTCCTAATGCAGCACAACTACATAAGTAAATAAATGAAAATAAATAAATTATTTATTTTTACGTAAAATTTAAGTCTAAATGCAGTAAAGTGTAAAATAAACAGTATGAGTATTAGGTGTTTAAAAGTAATTCAAGTTATGCTAACACCACATAAAAGTTTATGAATTACTAAATGGTTAGTAGGTCAATATGCTATTATGATACCTAAACTAAGTATATGTATATAACTAAGATATGTTGATGATATTTCCTTTTGTTTTTATCACGTGTGGTGCAGCAAGCTGCGTTAAGTAAATGATAGAACAAAGGTTTGTATTTATCACTTCGTCAAATCGTCAATTCTTCAAATTTTTGGATAGATTCAGGGTCTAGGATACTGCCACTCCTGGTTATACCAGCGTTGTCGACTAGTGTGTCGATCCTCCCGAAATGTTTCAGAGTGTCCTCCTCTATCCTTCTAGTGTTGATTCTTTATAGCGACGTCAGCGGCGATAACCAGCGGCCTGCTGCTCCGCGGCACGACTTCCTTCTCTACGTTGCATTGGCTTTTTTGTTTTCGTTGCGCCCGACTATAACGACTTTGGTTCCCTCTGCCGCAAACTTCAACGCTATCGCCGCGCCGATCCTTGAACTCCCTCCGGTTACAATAGCCACTTTATTCGACATAGACATGGCAATTGCATTGCTATACTAACGATTTGATTATATTTGAAGTATCCATTAAATGAAGGTATTATATGAAGGTATTTACTGAGGTGCAAGACGTCGTCGGGTACATACGGCAGAAGACAAAAGTTCCCTTAGGTCTCTAGAGAGTGAAACCGTTGGAATTGCATCACCATGCTAGTTTCAAAGCATTTGTGGTGCGGTTCTCGACGTTCATGCTGGAGACAGTCATGAAGGAGAGCTTTTGGCCGGAGGGCGTGGTGTTCCGCCGTTTTCGAGGGAGATTCCCGGTTATACACCCTTTTCGTTTTCGAGGGAGATTCCCGGTCAACACCCGGGAAATAGTGTTAATTAAGTTTTAATTTTGTTAAATAATATTTTATATGTATGATAGTCTGTAAGGTATTTATCTATGGGCCTAGTTGCCTGAAAATAAATGATTTTATTATTATTATATGATTTTATTATCTTACCGTAAATCAATTACTTATCTACCTATCTCTTATATAAGTATCAAAAACAAATAACTCTCACGTGTGCCCAACGTGTAAGTTATGTCTTTAATATTATTTTAAAAATAATAGTCTAATAAATTGATTTGAATCTTTTAATGTCTCTACATTTAGTAGTTTTTACTTTGATGTCCGTTATTACGTACTAATTACTATTGGGCCACAAAACTGAACAACTTCGTGTAAAGTAATGAATATAATTTGTTCTCGGGTCAAAACTACGTGTATTTCTGTTTGATGTACTTATCTGTGTTTTCTATAAGACACGATAAAAGGGAAAAGATTTGTGTGGTTATTTTGTACTATCACGTTTTTTGACTGACTAGACTTTTTTTTTTAAGTTACGAAGGCGAATCATTTTAGAGGGGCGAAAATCAATTACTCAATATTTGCTACCATCGAATATACGAGCTGTATTTTGTCAAAGCCTCTCTGTCATACTAGCTAGGGTACCAAGTTAGGGTACTTGTATTTTTAGTTCGAACCGCGAAGTTCAATAGCGAATTGGTGTAACATTGGAATTGCAGTATTTTGGACTAAACAGATATTACTGGAAAATGTGATACAACAAGTCTACCTTTTTTACGAGAGCAGAATTGCCATTAGCGTTTTATTAATGAAAGATTTAAGAAATGTTTCAACAGTAACAGACAACAAAACATAAAAAAGTTTGAGTTACTAAAAATAAAAACATTTAATTACATGGTCACCGCCAAAATTTTTATTATGCTTTTAATAGAGCTCCATTATCAGTAATTAAAGAAGCGCCAGTAATACTTCTTCCCTTATCACTGGCTACAAAAGCCACTAGGTCAGCCACCTCTTCAGCATCTGCAATTCTGTTGAGAGCTGTTACTGTCTTCATCATTTCCCAGGTAGCTGCTTCCATTTTCGGATCGGCACCACTATTAAGTACAATGTCACTTTTTACAGGACCGGGATTAATGTTATTGACACGAACACCTTTTTCTGCAAGTTCCAATGCAACACATCGTGTGAAATGATCCAATGCAGCTTTAGAGGTGTTATAAATAAATGCTGTTGGAGTGAACACTCCTAATGCGGCGACACTAGATATGTTGATGATGTTTCCTTTCGTTTTTATGACATGTGGTGCAGCAAGATGAGTTAAGTAGACAATTGACCTTAGATTTGTGTTCAACACTTCGTCAAATTTTTGGATAGATTCTGGATCGAGGATACTTCCCTTTCTAGCTATACCAGCGTTGTTGACTAATATGTCGATCCTGCCGAAGTGTTTCAGAGTGCCCTCTACAATCTTCTTGGCGTCCTCTTCTCTAGTGACGTCAGCGGCGATGACCAGCGGCCTGCTGCCCCGCTGCGCGACTTCCTTCTTCACGCTGGCTAGTTTGTTCTCGTTGCGGCCGACTATGACGACCTTGGCTCCCTCTGCTGCAAACTTCACCGCTATTGCCGCGCCGATCCCTGAACTCCCTCCAGTCACTATAGCCACCTTATTCGATAAACTCATGATTATTTATTTATTATGACTATTTGCAAGCAACTACGTATGCAGTAGGGGAATGAATGAAGAAATGCAATTTTTTATAGCTCTTTTACTTATCTACTATCTACTTTAGATTTTGTCAAGAATGAGTCGTATTTTGACAATTACGTGTTCCGCATGGTTCTGTAACGTAATTCGGATTTAATTTTTCTTCTTCTTAATGCTTTATTTTCTAACCGTGTGGTGATCGGTTGAGAATAACACCACCCCATCTCTTTCCATGGGTGTCGTAAGAGGCGACTAAGGAAACTCAAATGAGACCTGCCTCCTAGTAATCCATCCCAGGCAACGACACTTAATTTTTTTCTGAATCTGAGGTGTTGTCCTATGGTCTCATGCGGTGTGGTAGGCTCTATAAAGGGCCGTCTGGTTTGCGACCACCTTCCTACCGAAGTCCGTCGCCAAACAGCTTGATGTGTTCCATCGGTGCGTGGGAGTGCCAGTGCCTTTATAGGGATTTTCTGGGTTAACTCGCTCCATCGTCGACCTCATCTTTGACCTTATGGTCAAGATTGAGGTCAAGAGTTAACCCATCTTATAATAAAAAATAAAAAATCATAATTTCATGTTTAAAGTACGCTCGGCTATTATCCAGGAAATAAATATGTTGTGTTGTTACTTCACATATTAATGTAGAAGAATTAAACTTAAGGAAATGAATTAAGCTCAATAAACTAAACTCTACTGAAAAAAAAATGTTTTCCTGTCCAATTTTACGTGAAAATAGACACATTACTTATATTTTTGGTTCCATAAAAAACTTTCATGGTTGTTATTTAAGTTCCAAACTCAAGATTTGTTTCTTTTTATTTCAGAAATTTACCTCTAAAATAAGGTGTCTCTCGGACCACTTACTAATCTTATCATTATCACCAATCAAAGAGAGATAATATTAGATAATGACCAGTATTTTTACAAATGAGTTGGCATTTTTAGTGAACTTCTTGTTATTTGTTAGTTATCTACCCTGATTTAATCCGTACCAATTAATTCGCTAAGTGATAAAAAATTGCTCGTTAGCAGTTTTACCTAATAATACGCATATTTCTTTAGGTACATTTTTTTTGAGAATTTTATATTTTTTACGAATGCTTCCTCGTTCAAAAATGTAAAAAAATAATTGTTTTATTGCATAAACTAAATTCTCTGTATCATAGGTAGGGTAATGTTAAAAACTTTATATTTAATTTTTCATTTTTTAAGTGATTAAATTCAATCTTAATTTAAATCCTTATTCGAGATTGAATCATTCAAAAATATGCACATTACATTTTTCTTTTCTGCATACAAAGGGAATAGAGAATGTTTCAGCTTATTTTAATTTCATATGTGAAAGAGTGTGGAAGTAACAAGAGGGACATGTAAAGTGAACGTTTTTAGTATCTAGCTGGAATAACGCTGCCCTGTGAATAAAACAGATTTGTTAAGAGCTAATCGACATAATTGTTATGAATTTTAGAGTGACTTTATTATATAATTTAGCCTAGCTAATTTACTCACCACGATTGTCAGAATTGTTGCATTTTTATTTTCCTGTGTGCCGACAGAGTTAGAGTTGTATTGGTGCTGTTTACACCTCGGTCTCGGTGTGAATGTGAAAGATAGCAAAATAATTTACCAAAAAACTAATTTTCCACCCGTAACTTTGATCGCATTAAAAAGTACCATACCTCACTCTTCTGTCTTCCAAATAAGGGTTCAAAACAGAAGTCAAAGATTTTATAGCTGCTGGTATTGTATTCATCTGTTATGATATAAATTTACCTTCACAAGAAACGATTTAATATTAAATGTCAGTAAGAAAATTCCCCCGTTTAGGGGGCGTGGGAGAGATTCTCTGTATAATAATTAAATATTTACCTGCAATATCTGTGTATTCGGAAGAGTTGCTTGTGTAATAGTTATACATTTACATTAGATTCCATAGAGTACAACGTGTAGAAGTTCTTTACAATTAAAATTTCAAGTAATCGATTTGAGATCTTATCCTCCCTATCTGATTTTGAAGAGATATGATTATCCACATAAACAAGAAAAAAAAAACTGTTTGCAGGAAGCATCAGATGTAATACATTTTTCTCTTACATTACGCAACAGGGACGGGAAGTTTCGGCTTAGACTTATGTAAATACTTTATTTTTTTCAACATATTACAGTTTTGCTCGGGATTCAGTCTTACGATGGTTTCAAAATAAAAGAGTTAATTAAATACAGTCCATCACAAATAAACACCATATTTTCACCGCATGAGACGGAATGTTCCGTATAAGTCAACTCTGTGGATTGCTGGAGAAATCTTGCTGATATAATAATTGCAAACGATGATAAATAGAGATAAAAGTTTAATATCGCGAGCCTCTGCTCTGGTTCCTTATAAATACATAATACAACCTTTGCCAGTGAAAATGAGGTCGGAACAATGGAAAAATGAGGTTGAGTTAAACAGCTTAATGGGCATCATTTAAGAGTTTAAAGTAAAAAATATCAGTACATAGAAATACAAAAGAAATACAATACAATTTTATTTAAATGTCAAGATAGGTCAACACATGAAAGAAAAAAATACGATGAATGAAATAACTTTATGAAATCTACACTTGCGCTATCTAATTGCAATGACCGATTTTTTATTATTTTATTATTAGATGGGTTAACTCTTGACCTCAATCTGGACCATAAAGGTCAAAGATGAGGTCGACGATGGAGCGAGTTAACCCATAAAATTCCTATAAAGGCACTGGTACTCCAACGCACCGACGGAACACAGCAAGCTTTTTGGCTCTTTACAGAGCCTACCACATCGTATGAGACCATAGGACGACACCTCAGATTCAGAAAAAATGAAGTGTCGTTGCCTGGGATGGATTACTAGGAGGCAGGTCTTATTTGTGTTATTTATTAATTAGAAACTAAAGTAATTATACTTAGCCTTGGTAATTATTAAGTTTCGTGAAATTATAATTTACTGGGCAAATTTTTATGTCGCAGGTGAGCATACATAGTTCACTAGTGAAATTTTAATATTACGGTTTTCACAATTTTCCGTATTAAGTAAATATTAACATTGTATAACATTAATATTTTGCAAAATGAATTGCATAAAAAATTCTGAAAACTCGTCAAGTATAAAAGTTCAAATTGATTTCAATTTCAAGGACCATCATGGTACTTTTCCGCTGGAAAATTCATAAATCATCGATAGAGCTAGGCTTTTCATATCCTCATATCAATGCACTCAGCCGCAGTAAACACTCTGGTTTGGTATCTCGTTAGATAATGTCTATTGCCATTAAAGATAAATAATGGGGCCAAGTCCGAGTGATACTCTTTCCTTGAGAGTTTTTTACCAATTAAAAAATCTTTCAATTGCGAGTAAGACTCGTTTTCATAAGCTTCTTGTTTCGGCCGAACACAAAAAAGGGTAATGTCGAAGAGGCGGTGTAAAATAATTGCATGGAGAAATCAATTTTCTGTACATGTATAAAGAACAAATACATAATTACTACATGAACTTTAACATTTGATTCCTAAAAAAATCCAACCAAGCTGAAAATTTGTGTACATGTACCTTTTAGCTTCCTGAATAACCTCTGAAAAGTTCTACGAGTCCAGGCGTGGGCACAACTTTTGACGGTTCAGCAACAGTGAGAAAAATGATAATTTTTCGGTTTTTTGTTAGAATCTTCGTTTCTGTTGATTTTACCCCTATGAGGTGTACTAATAAAAGAAAGAATGAAAAATTTTCTACAAAAAAGCTTATGAAAAATAATAGATAAAATCAGTCATTTCCACGGAAAAAGGTCCACGGAAACGTCGGATTGAGTTTTAACACGTCTCGTTACAGAATCACGCCCCTGATTACTTATTTTTGACCTTATAACCTTTATAATTCTTTATCTATTAGGCGATTTGTAATAATATTATAAATGCGAAAGTTTGTGAGGATGTATGGATGGACATAATTATGTGTGGATGTTTGTTACTCTTTTAGGCTAAAACTGCTGGACCAATTTGGTATGGAGGTAGCTGATATCTAGGATTAACATATAAGCTACATATTTTTTCCCAAATTCATACGGGAACGAAGCCCCGGGCGTAAAGCTACTTTGTGATAAATCTAGCTCTACTACTTATCAATTAAAAAAAATAATTAAGACAGTATATTTAATGTTTTGAAATAACCTTTTTACTGTTATCTGCTGTTTTGTTATTTGTTGGGGTGAAATGCACTAAACTATCCATAGAAAATGTTTACCGGCATTGAAGCCCGATTACGTAAAAACTATTAGAGTTATCAATAAACTTTGTACTACCGTTTTGTAGAAAATTTTCCATTCTTTATTTTATTACTAAACCTCATAGCGGTAAGATCGACCGGAACCAAAAATAAGCAAAAAAACGAAAAAAGAAATATTTTCACCGTCTTTTGGCTGTCAAAAGTTATGCCCACCCCTGGAGTCGTGGGACTTTACAGAGATTATTCAGGAGGCTAAAAGCTATGTGTACACAAATTTTCAGCTTGGTTGGAATTTTCTCGAAATGTTGCCCATTTTTATTCTAAAGTTCCTGGTGTAAATGTATTTTATTGAACAGCTATTACTAAATTTGACACTCGGCCTTATAACGGAGATTTTAAGTGAAATTAATATATTTTATATATTATTTTTATTATTATTTTATATAATATATATATATATATATATATATTTTTTTAGTTTAGATTTATTGAGTGAAAATGAAGCTCTAACATAGCTCGTTTCATTTGTTGTGCTTATTTTTGCTGTATGTACCATTGTTACACTTGTTGCTTTCGATAAACTAAGAATGCCAAAAATTAACTTTATGTTACCTATTTAAATCGTCTCACAAAATTGTTAAATTTCGCTTTCCCGAGAAAAATTCTAAAACATTAGTATGAAACAATTACTTACCTGATTTGTATGGAGAATGGAAAAGACCTTATACCTAAGACCTAATATTATAATTTAAGCCGTTCACGATTATAATGCAATAACCACCTTCGATGTTTGTCTGTGTTGCATCCGGTTTTGTATTTAATTATTGATTACAATTGCATAAAATAAGAGTTTTGTCTTATTGTGCGAAACTCTGACAATTGATAAGAAATAACAAACGCTTGTTAAAATGTATGTTATTATCTATCGTATTTTCTTATTTAGTGTTTCTTCAGCAGTCATACACTTGGCATTAAGTAAGATGAGTTTATCGAATAAGGTGGCTATTGTGACTGGGTCCAGTTCAGGGATCGGCGCGGCGATAGCGGTGAAGTTTGCGGCAGAGGGAGCCAAGGTCGTCATCGTCGGCCGCAACGAGAACAAACTAGCCAACGTGGAGAAGGAAGTCGCGCAGCGGGGCAGCAGGCCGCTGGTCATCGCCGCTGACGTCAGTAGAGAAGAGGACGCTAAGAGGATCGTGGAGGACACTCTGAAACACTTCGGGAAGATCGACATATTAGTCAACAATGCTGGGATAACTAGAAGGGCCAGTATCTTAGACCCGGAATCTATCCAAAGGTTCAACGAGGTGCTAAGTACAAATCTACGCTCTGTTGTCTACTTGACACATCTTGCGGCGCCACATGTGATTGGAACCAAAGGAAACATCATCAACATATCCAGTGCTGCCAGTTTTGTCGTTTTTGGTACAAACAACTTCATGTATAGTACCACAAAAGCTGGGTTGGACCATTTCACTCGATGCATAGCTCTGGAACTCGCAGAAAAAGGTGTTCGTGTCAATTGCATTAATCCGGGTCCAGTGAAAACTGATATTTATGCGAATGCTGGTATGGATGCGGTGACAGAGGCAGCTTCTTTGGAGTTCGTGAAGACAAAGACGGCTTTGAACAAGATCTCAGATGCTGAGGAAGTGGCTGACCTGACGGCTTTTGTGGCGAGTGACAAGGGAAGAAGTATCACCGGCGCCACTCTGCTTATAGACAACGGATTTGTTATAAAGAATTAAATAATAAAATGCATAGCTGACTTGTTTATATGGATATCAAATTTTCGGTTTGCTGTTAAAAATACGAAGAAAAGAAAAAACATAAAAGCCTATTCATACTATTATTTCATTTAAATAGAAGCTTGTTTTAAAATGTTATTTAAATAATTAACTTCTTCGTTTTGTGACGCTACTATTATTGTGACAGTTAACCTTTACGTCACCTGAAATAAATTAATAGGTATTATAATCATTTTATAGCATGAATCTTATAAGCAGTAGCTATAATAATTTAAAAAATATGTCTTAATATAAATTGCGATTTCTTGCTTACGTTTTTCGAGTTCTTGTATAGAATACTAACTTTCTGCCCGGGATTTCATTCATGGAATGAAAACACGAAGTTTTCCTTATTTCTTGCTCAGTCTCTAAAATCATCGATACTAATAATATTATAAAGAGAAAAGATTTGTTTGTTTGTTTGTTTGCATTGAATAGGCTCCGAAACTACTGGACCGATTTTAAAAATTCTTTCATCATTAGAAAGCTACATTACCCCCGATGGATATAGGCAACATAATTTTCTTTACGCATGCCATAAAGATGTATAATTTTTCATTTACTTTGTTCAAAATCCGCGTTTGTGTATGGGTCAATTTCCCAAACAGCATTTTTGACTGTCTTTGCTGAAAATCGTGTTGTATTTGAAAGATATCAATCAGATATTTTTTCTACATAAAATAGATAATTTATATTTTGTGAAGACAAGTTTACATTAGCAAAAAATATTTATTTAATCATATAAAATAATAATTTAAACCGTATTTTCAATTTTGCTGGCCTGTCCCCAATCTGTTTTATTTAATGTTTCGGCTTCTATTTTCGACATTTTTCTCAGATCAATTTAATTTATAGTTTCATTTCAATCAATATAATCATAGCTTGACAATATCATTTTGTTTTTTGTAATTAGTGTCACAGTTAATTTGATATGGCATAAAACATATGTGTCCCAGCAAAACATACAATTTTTGTGGTTTTGATGAAAAGATTACTCCGAGCTAAACTATAAAACACTAAAGCACAACACTTATGTCAATCGCTTTAGTCAGTCGGGAACCAACGCTACGTGAATAAGAAAGTGTGTGAAGTTGCTGCGTTTTCCCGCCAAAAATGTAAGTAACACCTAAAAATATCATCGGACAAAAAAAATACAATTTTTGTGGTATCATTATGTATACTCTCTTTAATAATATCTATATTATTCGTTTTTCAGAATACAGAGTTGTGGTATACATAAAGACCTATTAGATTTCATTTGTTGTATTTATTGTAGTTTTTGTTGAATTTGTTTTTGTTTACATAATTTCAATTTTTGTGGGTCAAGTTTTGTGGTTTTTGTGGTCTTTTTTATCCAGCAAAATTGCAATGAGAACACAAAAATTAGAACTTAATATTAAGTTACTTTCGAAACGACCTAAATTCACGATGAAGGTAAGAATCGTCATCATACTGGTGCTCTGGTGGAGTATTTAGTAGCTAGGTACCATCATAATAAATACAAATCTGCAGAATGACTGCTTTTCATGTCTTTTTATTAAGTTGATACACGAGTTTAGAAATTAATGTTTCAGGAGTCCAAAGAAAAGAAGTAAATTAGACCGAGAAACTAAATAAGAAAGAAAAAGAGTCGTAGAAAAGAAAAGAAGAGAAAATTCTTGATTAATAAAGTGAGACAGTCAGAAGATTTATAATTAAGGTGATCGCTAAGTTATTGTGACTTCAAGTATAGACTGATTATTAAAATGAGACAGTAAATAGATTAATAAGAAAGAAAATTATTAGAAGTTATTGTTACTTTAAGTAGAGACTGTTCATTGAAGTAAGACAGTTAGAAGATTTATAACTAAGATGATTGCTCAAAGTTATTGTGACTTCAAGTATAGACTGATTGTTAAAGTGAGACAGTTAATAGATTAATAAGAAAGAAAATTGCTAACAGTTATTGTGACTTTAAGTACAGATTGTTCACTGAAGTAAGACAGTTAGAAGATTTATAACTAAGATGATTGCTAAAACTTATTGTGACTTCAAGTATAGACTGATTATTGAAATGAGATAGTTAATAGATTAATAAAAAAGAAAATTACTAGAAGTTATTGTGACTTAGACTGTTCTTTAAAGTAAGACAGTTAGAAGATTTATAACTAAGATGATTGCTCAAAGTTATTGTGACTTCAAGTATAGACTGATTATTAAAATGAGACAGTTAATAAATTAATAAGAAATAAAATTGCTAAAAGTTATTGTGCCTTTAAATACAGACTGTTCATTCAAGTAAAACAGTTAGAAGATTTATAACTAAGATGATTGCTAAAACTTATTGTGACTTCAAGTATAGTCTGATTATTAAAATGAGACTGTTAATAGATTAAAAAGAAAGAAAATTGCTAAAAGTAATTGTGACTTTAAATACAGACTGTTCATTCAGTAAAAAAGTTAGAAGATTTATAACTAAGATGATTGCTAAACTTTATTGTGACTTAAAGTATAGACTGATTGTTAAAGTGAGACAGTTAATAGATTAATAAGAAAGAAAATTGCTAACAGTTATTGTGACTTTAAGTACAGATTGTTCACTGAAGTAAGACAGTTAGAAGATTTATAACTAAGATGATTGCTAAAACTTATTGTGACTTCAAGTATAGTTTGATTATTAAAATAAGACTGTTAATAGATTAATAAGAAAGAAAATTGCTAAAAGTTATTGTGACTTTAAATACAGACTGTTCATTCAAGTAAAAAAGTTAGAAGATTTATAACTAAGATGATTGCTAAACTTTATTGTGACTTAAAGTGTAGACTGATTATTGAAATGAGACAGTAAATAGATTAATAAAAAAGAAAATTACTAGAAGTTATTGTGACTTAGACTGTTCTTTGAAGTAAGACAGTTAGAAGATTTATAACTAAGATGATTGCTAAAACTTATTGTGACTTCAAGTATAGACTGATTATTAAAATGAGACAGTTAATAGATTAATAAGAAAGAAAATTACTAGAAGTTATTGTGACTTTAAGTACAGACTGTTCATTGAAGTAAGACAGTTAAAAAATTTATAACTAAGATAATCGTTTAAAGTTATTGTGACTTCAAGTATAGACTGATTGTTAAAGTGAGACAGTTAATAGATTAATAAGAAAGAAAATTGCTAAAAGTTATTGTGACTTTAAGTACATACTGTTCATTGAAGTAAGATAGAAGATTTATAACTAAGATGTTTCCTAAAAGTCATTGCGACTTTAAGTACCTATAGACTATTTAATAAAGTGAGACAGTTAGTGTATTTATAAGAAAAATGATTGCTAAATGTTATTGTGACCAAGAAGATTTGTGTAAGTTATTTGAGTTAAAGTCTTCACTTGTTATTTAAGTCAAACAGTAGGATTCTTTATTTATTATTGCTTTTAGTCCTAATTTTGACCTCAATTTACATTTTTTTTGTTTCTTAAAGGTTATCAGGTGTCGGAGTAAAAGAGAAAGGCTTTTTCCACTCTTCTTTTGATTTATTGTTGCCAGACAATAAATTTTGTGGAGAATGTTTTTTTGTTTTTTCATAGTTACCTTAAACTCTAATTTTGGTGGAAATCGTCAATTTTTGTGGCATTACTATCAATTTTTGTGTCCTAATATCAATTTTTGTGGCTTGTCAATTTTTGTGGCTTGAATAAGTAATAAAGTATACAGGATATTTGAATTGTTTTGTCAAATTATAAAAGCTTTTTGTATTGGTTAACATATGCAATATTTATTTATATAGAATTCGATCATACAAAGATTTCCACAAAAATTAGACAAAAATATACTGTTGTTGAAAATTACCCGTATACATGTTTCCATCTATCGCGATGGAATATTTTGTCAATAGGAACAAGCGGTAATTGCACATTAACCAACTATACGTCTGTGAAGCTTGTGTTTAATGCCCAAAACCTTAGCCTTCTTCCAGATACAATTGTTAAAATGATAATAGCATCTCTTTATAACCACATCAGGTAATATTTTCTTTAAAGCATTAGATGCAGCTATTTCAAAGTCCCTAAGAATCATTATTGGATTCCATTTGTTTTTTAATATGGTCTTTATTATATCATATTAAAAACAGTGACAAATTCTCAGTGAGTTATTTATACATTTATTGCTACAGCTAACACTTACACTTACACGTACTTACACGCACTTTCACTATCTCACTTGAATACATACTGGTACACATTTCTGATAAGTTACTTCATTATATTTTTTTTTTTACCCCAGGTACGCGCGAAAAAAAAAAAAAAAAAAAACTCTAGGCACAGCTGAAAATCAGTTTGTTGTCTGTCATAGACAGCAAGTATGCTGAGTTCTGTGTCCTATTTGCTTCTACAATCTACGTCACACATTTCGCTAACTTTTTTTTTAATTGTATAAGAACATTGTACAATGTTACAAATTGTTAAGAAGCAATAAAGTTTATCTATCTATCTATCTATCTATCTATCTATATCAAACAAAGCAAAATACGACGCTTTTTTCTTATCACTCATTAGAACATAAAAAAATGAGACTGCTAGGATTAAATTGGGCGAGCTACCTATGTCGCCGTGTATGCTGAATATTGGTAAAACGGATCAGGAACACACTTAAATGTAGCATCTAGGAATAATTCCTTTATTTGGGGAAGTAAATCCGTTACTTCAGTATTGAAGAATATCAGTAATCTAGTATCTTTTTCTATAAACTCTGCTAGTAATGATAGTTCGTGTAAAGTTTTAGGCACCTCAACCTCGTTTAATTTTTGAAATTTGACTTTTTTCACTTTCCATTCCTTTTTACGGGCAGCATTCAAGCGACCCTTCACCTTTTCAAAATTAGGCAACGTCGCAACATCAGTTTCACGAATCAATGGTGTAATATGCTTCGTGTAAATTTTGGAAGTGGTTCGGCAGATGTAGATGCTTCTTGTTTAATTTTTTCTACAACTAAATCCAATTCATTTATGTTTATATTATAGACCGAGCTCCAGTTGCACGAAACCCTACTTCATGAGGTGGCAGCTCAAAAATGTAATGTAGTGTTAGATACTACTTAGGAGCACTGGATTTTAGAAGTTTGCTATCGCATATCCTGGAAGATTTTTTTTTTTTACTTCTTGTATAGGTCAGGTGGCAGGATGAAACTGATGCACAGATCGATTGCCCTAGACGTGCCGTTCATAAATATATATGGTTGCTTGCATTCAGCCTGGCAGTTTTTCTATTTAGCCACCTCGAACAAGATTTCGACATATATTGTTCTAAGTGACTTTCAAAAAAGCTAACCTCAGTGGTTATTGATCCAGTACATTTTAAATTTCGCTTTTGGCTACAGTTCCATATTACATATTTATTTGTATAAATTTTTTCACGATAATATCTGATATAATATAAAATCGGTACTAAATGTGTTTAGTAAGATTGTTTGAAAGAGAAAAGCTGATTAGTTTTGAACAGAAATAATACCACACAACAATAGAATTTGGGGAATAACGAAATCTAGTCGGTATCTAAACCAAATAGGGGTAATTAATTCGTCGACGAATGTAATACCTAACTATTTGATAGATTGCTAGAATTTACAAAGAAAATTAAATAAGTTTAGAGCATGAATGGTGGGACAAAATGGAAAGACTTATCGTGTTGAGGGGATCTTCACGTAGCTGGAGTGTACCGCGTCATAATTGGATAACAGGAACTGGTAAGGACGAACAGGTATTCGTCAATCGCCTTGTTATAACCCCATTAAAAATTTGGCTTCGGTTTCTGCCTCAATGGGTAGCCAAAAGCACTAAAAATTTTTTAGTATTAGTTCTTCAAAACTGATTTCAATTTCAAGGAATTTATCTTTCCCTCTAGAAAATTCATAAATTATCGATAAAGATAACCTTTAAATATCCTCATATCAGTCCACTTAACCGCAGTAAACACTCTTTTTTGGTATCTCGTGAGATAATGTCTATAGCAAATATAGATAAATAATTGTGCCAAGTGCGAGCTATACTCTCGCATTGAGAGTTTTTTACCAATTAAAAAAATCTTTTAAGTCCGAATACAAAAAAGGATAAAATCGAAGTGGCTGTGTAAAATAATAGCATGGAGAAAACAGTTTCTGTACATGTATAAAGCCAAATACAAAATGTATTTGATTAAACAGCTATTACTTAAATTAATACTTGGCCTTATAACGGAGATTTTGAGTAAAATTAATACATTTTACTTTAGCTTTAGTGAGTGAAAACGAAGCTCTAACATAGCTCGTTTCATCTGTTGTGCTTTTTTTGCTGTACCATTGTTACACTTGTCGCTTTCAATGAACTATTAATGTTATTTAAATCGTCTTACATTTTTTTTCTAGATTTTGCATTCTGGAGAAAATTCCAAAAACGTTAGTTTGAAACAATCAGTTTTCCTGAAAATTTGTATGGAGAATGGCAATTTCATATTTAAAGGCATTTTATTACAATTTAAGATAGATAACAGTTTTATTCACTCCAATAACACACAACAAAACAAGATGAAAAAGTTAAACATTTAAGAGGATCGTCTCAGTGATTTTTCCCATACAAACGGGCGTCAATGGATTCCATCCCCTAAAGGTCAACGGATCCCTGTGAAATTTTGGTATAGTGTCAAGAACACCAAAAACTAGGTCCGTACGTTTTAATTTTTTTGATATTTTTAGTAGACAAAAAGATATTTGAGACTAAAAGTCAGCATTATTGCCAAAAAAATTCTCAACATTTAAAAGGTGACTGTTGAAAAACTAAGAACAATTTTGGAAATAACAAAACGTACGAACCCCGTTCATACGCTTACAAACGTACGATTTTATTAAGTTTTTAGGGTAAGAATTCATTGACTCCTAAACTCATAATTTTGGAAATAAAACTCGTCATTTCGCCGGAAAGCTGCAATTGTCCCTTTCGACAAGTCTAAGGCGGGTGGTCGACATCGAGACAGCATGAAAAACAACTGAGACGCTAGTTCAAACTGAAATGCTCCTCTTAAATAATAGTTACAATCAGTCAACACTCTGAGTGTCACAGGAGTGAAGAGGCGCTGACTCAGCATTATGCTACAGTCAAAGTCTACAGCGCTGATCGTCCGTCACGACCTAGATGGAGATTTAGCAATTTAAGGCGTTCACAATTTATAATGCGATAATGACCTTGGATGTCTGTCTGTGCTGCATTCGGTTTTATATCTAATTATTGATTACAATGGCATAAAATAAGAGTTTTGTCTTATTGTACGAAACTCCGAAACTCTAAGAATTGATAAGAAAAACGCTTGTTAAAATATATGTTATTATCTATCGTATTTTCTTGTTTAGTGATTTTTCAGCAGTCGTACACTTGACATTTACACTACAGTAGAGAACTTATAAATTCAATATTTACTTATAAAAAAAGGAAATAATAAGTAAGATGAGTTTGTCGAATAAGGTGGCTATAGTGACTGGATCCAGTTCAGGGAATGGCGCGGCGATAGCGATGAAGTTTGCGGCAGAGGGAGCCAAGGTCGTCATAGTCGGCCGCAACGAGAACAAACTAGCCAACGTGGAGAAGGAAGTCGCGCAGCGGGGCAGCAGGCCGCTGGTCATCGTCGCTGACGTCACTAGAGAAGAGGACGCCAAGAGGATCGTGGAGGACACTCTGAAACACTTCGGGAAGATTGACATATTAGTCAACAGTGCTGGGATACTTAGACGGGGCAGTATCCTAGACCCGGATTCTATCAAAAAGTTCGAAGAATTGCTGAGTACAAATCTACGCTCTGTTGTCTACTTGACACATCTCGCGGCGCCACATGTTATAGCAACCAAAGGAAACATCATCAACATGTCCAGTGCTGCCAGTTTTTGCGTTTTTGGTACACACAACTTCATGTATAGTACTGCTAAAGCTGGGTTGGACCATTTCACTCGATGCATAGCTCTAGAACTCGCAGAAAAAGGTGTTCGTGTCAACTGCATCAATCCGGGTCCAGTGATTAAAACCGACATTTATTCGAATGCTGGTATGGATGCGGTTACAGAGGCAGCTACTATTGAGTTCGCGAAGACAAAGACGGCTTTAAACAAAATGATAGATGCTGAGGAAGTGGCTGACCTGACGGCATTTGTGGCGAGCCACAAGGGAAGAAGTATCACCGGCGCTACTCTGCTTATAGATAACGGATTAGTTATAAAGAATTAAATAATAAAATGCATAGCCGACTTGTTTATATGGATATCAAATGAATCCGAAGAAAATAAAAAACATAAAAGCAAGTTATTTAACTGAATAATTGTTTCATACAATTATTTCAGTTAAATAAAAGCTTGGTTTAAAAAAAAGTGTCATTCAAATAATTAACTTCTTTGTTTTGTTATGCTATTATTATTGCGACTGTTCACCTTTACGTTGCCTGAAATAAATTAACAGGTATTATACAGGGTGTAACAGAAAGGTGTAGTCATATTTCAGGATGGTGACCAGCCAATAAAACTGAACAACTTTCCCGAAAGAACCTAATTGAAATGTCAAAAAAAAATTCGGCCTTTCATACTAAACCTATCAGCTGATCACATAAGTTGTATAGAGAGGTGAAATTATTTTTTGAGATTTTAAGTAGGTTCCTTGGGGAAAGTTGTTAAGTTTTATTGGCTGGTCACCATCCTTAAATATGACTACACCTTTCTGTTATACCCTGTATAATAATTTAATCGCATGAATCGTACAAACAGTGTAATAATTTAAAAAATCATTTCTCAATATAAATTGCGATTTCTTGCTTACGTTTTTCGAGTTCTTGTATAGCTTTCCACTCTGGACTTCATTAATTTAGGGAATTCGGGAAAATCATGTACCCTGTGTTTATCACGGATAATGTAGGATTCTAATGGTGAAAGAATTTTTCAAATCGGTCCAGTAGTTTCGGAACCTGTTCAATGCAAACAAACAAACAATCAATTCTTTCCTCTTTATAATATGTATAGATAGATATAGATTAGTATACCTAGATGTTACCGGAAATCTATGAATTTGTATACATTTCCTAGGAATTGTATACAATTCCGAGTCTATCTAGGAAATGTATAAAATACTAGTTTTCCACCTGCGGCTCCGCCCGCGTGGACTACAAGTTATATCGTGCCCAACTGTGGGATAAATGTAGCCTATGTCCTTTCCCAGGCTCTAATCTATCTCTGTACCAAATTTCATCAAAATCGGTTCAGTAGTTTAGGCGTGAAAGACATACAGACAGACAGACAGACAGGAGTTACTTTTGCATTTATAATATTAAAAATTAAGGATAGTAAGGAAGTAAGGATAGTAAGGATTGTTTTAAAGATGTTTTAATACACACATGTCCTAGGAAATGTATACTATACCTAAAATCGCCTGGAAGTGTGTGAAATAAATTATATTTGATACATTTCCTAGGAAATCTATACACTTCCTAAATAACGATCGGTAATGTATAAAAAGTTTGATTTTGTTAGTTTATAAGTCATTCGACTTCTTTGTTCGATTGCGATAGACAAGTAGGTTTGTTAGTACTACTAACAAAACCCATACCGTAAACCCGTAAACCCGTAAAGGGTTGGTTGGGTTAGTTTAGGTTAGAACTGCGACGCATGAGCCGAGCGAGCAAAGCGAGTATGATTCGGCAGCGGCCGGCGAAGTGCCAGAAACGACTGTGGTTGCGTTAAGCGGTCGTCGCATTTCCCCACTCAGCTGAGCTACTTCATGATGTGGTCAGTGGATGTTACCAATATTGTATTTTATGACTTTCATTTTAGTAATCTTTACTGAGGCAAAAAATTAAAGGTTAATAATTTTTTTATACCTACTTAATACAATATTGCTTACCCTAATAAAGCTACTTGTTTATACATAAATACAGACATTTACGCCCACAGCCCTATCGGGGTAGGCAAAGCATCAAGTAGTCATTGAACCACAAAAATATGAAAAAGTAGTTAAGTAAATATTTCGGTAAAAATGCACATTAGGGTCCCACGAATTTGGGGGTGAGGGGGGCTGGAGGAGGGTGGGGGGAGGGGGAGAACCCCCCCTTTTTATATAATTTTAAACCAGCCTCAGCCGCTACGGCTCGCTCGACCCTGCCTACTCCTAGCTACACGCGGCTCGCCACGCTCCACCGCGCCTCCGCGATTTTGAATTACACTCTAGGGCCTAGGACCTAGAGTCTAGGGGTAGGGCAGACAAGACTACGTGGAGTCGGGGTACTCTGATTCGGTTCTGTCACATACTACGTGAACCTATTTTTTCAAACTTTAAGCCAATTTTTTCAATGTTTAAATACAAAATAAAAACGAAACATACTCATTGGCTGTATGAACATTGGGACCTTTGCCTCTACAAAGCTGAAAAAAATAAAAAAGGTCAAATTAGCATGAACATTTTCTAGATTTCTAGATATTTTTCTCAAAAACTAGGTATCTCCTTACCTTGAGATTTTGCACTGGGTCTACCTAGGTCTAGACCTATCGATCGATCTAGATCTAGGCCCAAATCGAGGGACCTTAAAGTACATTTTTGCCCAGACGGCCCTTTGCAGAGTCTACCACCGCTTTATGAAACCTTTGACCGTCATTGTTCTTAGAGGAGGCTACAAGCTTGTGTGCGTGAGAAATCGTTTGAACTATGGTCAGAGGAACATAGTCCCTATTGTAACGCGCTAAGTAGTTTAACTATGACTCCATTATTGAACAGCACTGTACGTGTAACCTATCAAACGTATTTGGCTTGGCACCGACTTCAAATAGATCAGTAGGTACGTATAGCATATTAAATGCTACGTCTTTATTTTTCACTTTTTGAAGTCGGTTTAGTTTTTTTTTATAAAAAGTTTATTTATTTTTGAATTGTTTAGTGTAAATAATAGAAAGTACGTGTGTAAGTGCCTGTTAAATTCTGGGGTTTCCCTCAATTTCACTGTGATTTCATCATCAGACCGTGACTTAATGACAATGAGACCACCTCTGAAAAGAACGAATTAAATCCTTTAATGGTTGTTTTATGTATTTCATGTAATCTTGACTTGTTTAAAGTGGCATCCTGAATGTCCTATAAAATAAAGATTTTTCTATTCTATTCTATTCTGGAGTATAGGTACTCTTTCGAAGAAAAACTGAATTTAGAAAATCGGTCCATAAATCGGTGAACACACATAATTAAAAACAAAAAAGGTACATACAGTCGAACATAGAATCTCCTCCTTTTTTGAAGTCTGTTTAAAATGGAGAAAGGATCTACCATACTTATATTCCATAAAACTTAATCCGGCGCTTTTACGTTACGTTAAATACGTTGATCTCTATGGTTTGAGTAAAATGTACTGAAAAGCTTCTAGCTTCGAATTTTTTCAAGGGTTTTTGTTGTTGGATTTCTATTTATTGGAAACATTTTGAACATTTTTGTAGCCTGAAGCCTGCTCAGGAACACAGGCTACCACTACCACTATGCCAAGTTTTATCAAATTCCATCCAGTAGTTTTCACGTGATGCTCTATCAAACAATCAAACAAGTGGAGTCTCCAAAGTCATTCTAAAGTACTCAATTACTGATTCTGAGTCGCCCTAGATATTATTTTTTTTGATATTTTCAATGTCAGATTTTTTTTGGTTTACGATCTTATTATAATAATAATAATAATTATAGATTATTGAATAACATAACGCTTTTAACAGTCGGGACCCATTGAAAATCCGGCTTCCTAATAAATGGCTCCCGATTGTTAAAATTGTTATATTATTAAATAATATTCAATAACAAATGTCTCGACTACTGGACTTACTTGTTTTTTTCTTTTCCGTTTTTATTACGCAATCGGGTTTTTAATTATATCCTCATATCAATCCACTCAACCGCATTAAACACTCTTGTTTGGTATCTCGTGAGATAATGTCTGTTGCCAACATAGATAAATAATTGGGCCAAGTGCGAGCTATACTCTCGCATTGAGAGTTTTTTACCAATTAAAAAAATACAAAAAAGGATAATGTCGAAGAGGCGGTGTAAAGTAATAGCATGGAGAAATCAGTTTTCTGTACATGTATAAAGGCCAAATACATAATGTATTTGTTTAAACATCTATTACTAAAAGTGACACTTTGCCTTGTAACGGAGATTTTGTGTAAAATTAATACATTTTACTTTAGATTTATTGAGTGATAGCCTTTTCCCGCGGCTTTGCTCGCGCAAAGAACATTTTTAGTCACCCATTTCATTCTTGACCCCTGAGGGGATGATTTCTGAAAAATCGCGAAACACGTGTCCGTTTATTTCCTTCAAGGTATATTTTGACGAAGTTTCGAGTCAAAATGTCAACAAAAAAAATGTTTTCTCCATACAAACTTTGAACCCCCATTTCACCACTTTAGGAGTTCAATTTCAAAAAATCCTTTCTTAGTGCTTGCCTATGTCATAAAAGACACATTTTTGCCAAATTTCAGCTTTCTAGGTCTAAGGGTTTGGGCTCTGCTTTGATGAGTGAGTGAATCAGGACCTCCAATTTTATATACTTACAGGGTAAAAAAAACCTCCTAGCTATATTCAAAATCCTGAACCAGTATCAGTTACAAGACACTTTTTTTTATTTTCTTATTTTTCGGTGGGTTTTTTTTTCCTAAACATAGACACCACTCGGGTGCACCCCCCGTGCGCTACCCGCACCCCTCGCGTGCCTGGTGTAGGAGTAATGTCTACGTTTAGGCAAAAAAAGAATTATTCACATTGAAAAAATATTTCAAAAAAAATTTTTTTTAACGTAATCTTTGAGTAATACTGGTTCAGGATTTAGAATATAGTTAGGAAAACGAAGCTCTAACATAGCTCGTTTCATCGGTTGTGCTTATTTTTGCTGTACATACCATTGTTACACTTGTCGCTTTTGATGAACTAACACTGCCAAAAATCGTCCCAAATTTTTTCTGGATTTTGCATTCCCAACGAAAAATCTATCCAAAAACGTTAAAATGAAACTCACTCCATCGTCGACCTCATCTTTGACCTTTATGGTCAAGATTGAGGCCAAGAGTTTACCCATCTTTTATAAAAAAATAAAAATAAATTTGTTTTCCTGAAAATCCAATTTATAATGAGATAACGACCTTGGATGTCTGTCTGTGTTGCATCCGGTTTTATATATAATTATTGATTACAATTGCTTATAATAAGAGTTTTGTCTTATTGTACGAAACTCTGAAAATTGATAAGAAAAACGCTTGTTAAAATATATTTTAACGCAGTTATCTATCGTATTTTCTTGTTTAGTGTTTCTTCAGCAGACGTACACTTGCATTTACACTAACTTAGTAGATAAATTATAAATTCAATATTTACTCACAAAAAAGGAAATAATAAGTAAGATGAGTTTGTCGAATAAGGTGGCTATAGTGACTGGATCCAGTTCAGGGATAGGCGCGGCAATAGCAGTGAAGTTTGCGGCAGAGGGAGCCAAGGTCGTCATAGTCGGCCGCAACGAGAACAAACTAGCCAACGTGGAGAAGGAAGTCGCGCAGCGGGGCTTCAGGCCGCTGGTCATCGTTGCTGACGTCACTAGAGAAGAGGACGCAAAGAGAATCGTGGAGGATACTCTGAAACACTTCGGGAAGATCGACATACTAGTCAACAACGCGGGTATACTCAAAAAAGCTAGTATCCTCGACCCAGGTTTTATACAGCAATTCGACGAAGTGCTAAATACAAATCTTCGCTCGGTTGTCTACTTGACACATCTCGCGGCACCACATGTGATAGCAACCAAAGGAAACATCATCAACATGTCCAGTGCTGCCAGTTTTGTCGTTTTCGATACAAACATCTTCATGTATAGTACCACAAAAGCTGGGTTGGATCATTTCACTCGATGCATAGCTCTAGAACTCGCAGAAAAAGGTGTTCGTGTCAATTGCATCAATCCGGGTCCAGTGAAAACTGATATTTATGCGAATGCTGGTATGGATGCGGTAACAGAGGCAGCTTCTTTTGAGTTCGTGAAGATAAATACGGCTTTGAACAAGATCTCAGATGCTGAGGAAGTGGCTGACCTGACGGCTTTTGTGGCGAGCGACAAGGGAAGAAGTATCACCGGCGCTACTTTGGTTATCGACTGCGGATTTGTTATAAAGAATTGAATAATAAAAGCATTGCCTACCATAGAAATCGTTAATTCTGAAATCAAATTAATGGGTTTGCTGTGAAGAATACGAATTATTTGTCATACAATCATTTAATTTAAATAAAAGCTTGGTTTAAAAATGTTATTTAAATCATTAATTTCTTTGTTTTGTTACGCTACTATTATTGTGACAGTTAACCTTTACGTTGCCTGAAATAGTAATAATTTAACCGCATGAATCACATAAGCAGTATAAAGTAATTTAAAAAAATATTCCTCAATATAAATTGCGATTTTCCCTCTTACATTTTTCGAGTTCTTGTATAGAATACTAGCTTTCCGCCCGGGACTTCATTCCCGTGGGATTCTGGAAAATCATGTACCCTATTTTAATCACGGATAATGTAGGATTCTAATGGTGAAAGAATTTTCCAAATCGTTCCAGTAGTTTTGGAGCCTATTCAATGCATACAAACAAACAATCAAATCTTTCCTCCTTATGAGTATTGTAAGGTTTCGTTACTTATTTTAGCAATGTTTGCACTTTTTAAAATATTTTTAAATGATTATTTTAAAAATAGTTCGATGAATGACTTTTTCCGGACAACTACTGACAGACAAAACAGTAGCAAGGTTTAGTGGCTAACATCATGCGAAATTTAAAAAAGGGAAGGAGAGTTTGGCTGACGGGGACATTCGTTGCTTGGCAGTTGAGAAGAGTGGTCGTGCCCTTGGAAAGTATAGTTTGCGGAAGTGTTCGTTAAAATAGTGAGATCTAAAGTACAATTGGGTTGTACATTGCCATGAGGTTGAAATATGCGTTTGGAGGTTGGCTGGAGTTTCTTTTGGACAGAACAACGCTTACAATTGTTTCTTGTGATGCGAGGTATGGGGCGGCTGTGAGGGGAGTAGGGAGGCCGTTCGGGCGTGTAGCCCGTATTTTCCCAATGATGAGTCCAACCTCTGAAAGTGTTTCTGAGAGTTTTTGGTCATGTACGTTGGCAACGCTTACATATCAGAAGCGGGATTGGACGACGCATAAACGCGTAAGTAACACGCCTTAATTGTTTTAAAGGAAACCCTTTTGATGTAGATATTTTATGATTCATCCGATACAACGGCAATAACCGACCAATCATAAAAAGGAATCGTTATGAAGGTAGATGGATAACTATTTTTTTATAATTCTACATTTTGGCAGAGCTATTTTTATAGCTATTGGGTACAATTAGTAGAATAGTCCTTCTTTTACATAGAATGACGTCATTGAAATTTTCTCTCTACCTACATTCAATCTATGCTCGGGAACAAAACTATTACCGAGGGAATCAAATATGGTGGCACCGGATTACTCGAACTGTGTGCAGGGGCTTCTAAAAGGGGGCGCGAAAACCTCCTCCATGCAATCCATGCAAACTGCCACTCCCATGCAATCCAGGATTACATGGGCGACTGTTTCATCAGCCTCTAGGCAGCCCCTACAGAGGGGTCTGTCGGTGACGTTTAGTACGAATAAATGCTTGTTCAGAGCACAATAGCCCGTAAGGGTACCCACCATTATTCGTAGGTTATCTCTGGATAGGTTTAGCAGTCTACGCGTCAAACGCGGGGAGGGTCCTGTAAAGGCTTCCTTCGACTGCCGACAAGTGGTTACGTTTTCCCACCTGTCTTTGTGTTGCATAAGGGTGCGTGCTTGGATCCAAGTCCGTATTTGGCTAAATGGAATCGGGATGGTTGGCACAGGGCCTGCCAAGATGGTGTTTGATCCCTTCCTAGCCAGTTCATCTGCCGCATCATTACCTATGGAACCGCTATGCCCCTTAATCCATTGCAGGACGACCCTGTTGGCTGAAGATATTTCCTAGGAAATGTATCAAATATAATTTATTTCACACATTTCCGGGCGATTTTAGGAATTATATACATTTCCTAGGAATTGTATACAATGACGGATTTCATACATTTTCGTTAACATATAGATGGAGTAAAAATAAACGATAATTTTATATTTAAAGACCTATAAATATAATAAATAAACACACGAATTCATAAGTAGGTACTTATTTTTCATTTTCAGTGGAAGTTTTTAAATATAGTCCACCTAAGACATATGTCAGTATCTAAGACATTTGGAAAAGCAGCGTGCCTGCTGAAATCTAAAATGCAATACCCGTGCATTTTAGACTTCAGCTAGCACGCTGCTTTTCCTAATGTCCGGCTGCACGGACATAGATTCCTTTGCGAAAAAAGATTAATCAAGAAAAAATCTTATATTTTTCAAAACGTGACATTCTAAAAATTACTTTAAAATGTATGGCTGTATGGCTCCGTGCTTTGCCTATTCTGAAGGATGGAAGAAAACTACTAGGTACTCATTGTCATTTCGTTTCTCAGAAAGAACGCTAGTGTTTATAATCTCTTTGTCAGACAGGTCCGAAGTAATGGACCTTCCATTTAGTTTATTAAATATTGATTATGTATTTAGTTTTGGTTAGTTAAAAAAAGTAAAACTGCCATAATAAATGCGGATGTTGACAAAAGTATCGATATTTTAGATGTTACTTACACTTACGCCTATAATCCCTGTTGGGGTAATCAGGACATAATATGAGTTTACAGTCACATGACTCCACATTTGACGATTCAAAGAGTCATAAAATTGACGGCATGTTAATTACAATTTTCGCGTCCCGCTTACTGGCGTTTGCAATGTACACTCAAGAGCACGTCAACCTTGACACTTTTGACTTTGGACCGGCCCTGCATTGTATGGCGCGCAGTATAAATCAGAGCTCAGCAACTGGTAGTGTAAAGCGTGACCTGCTCTTGACTGTACTAGGAAATTTATTTTGAAGGGCAGCAGCTCTAGTACGATAATGACAAACTCGCGCTCGGCTCATGCTGAAACTTCACTTTGATAGCGCGAGGGTCCCGCGCAAAGGCTTGCTCGCCCTATGGCGTTGTAAATGTTGACATTTTGACATAGGACCGCGGTGTTGTCGCAGCGCTGTCACTATCGTACTCGGCCTGCTGTTACTGTAATTTTAATTCCTTCCGTGTCACTTGAGAGAAGCTTTTTCTAGCAGTCGAAACTCAGTAACTTACTATAAAAACAACGGGTTGCACTCCGGGAGTGCCGGCAGAAGTGAAAACTTGAACATTAACGTTGTGCATTAATATGGAAATAACACAAAATACACCAAAAGAGTACATTATTCTCTCAGGATTCGAACCCTCGACCTGTTGCTTACAATCTGGCAACTTTTCCACTCGACCAAACTGTCTATTTTCAATTCAGTAAAATAGTCTATCGGTATTTGCGCACTATGTGCGAATAATCGTTGACATCTGTCACAGAAATAATTTTACCGTAGGGCTGCCATCCGTCCGGGTTTCCACCCATACTTCAAAGTACACAACGCTGCTAAAGAAGTCCTAACTATGATCATACGCTGTTGTTGGGTGATTTTAATACTTGTTTGCTCAAAAACGACTCTCGTTCACATAAGCTTAAGTTTCTCTTGTCTTCGGTCAACCTTCACATTCTGCCTTTGTCCGCTACGCATCACGCTCCCAACTATGATCCTTCTCTTCTTGATCTTTTAGTAACCTCTTCTCCTGACCATGTCGCTGCGCATGGCCAATTTCCTGCAAACTTTTCTTATCATGACTTAATCTACCTATCTTACAAAATTCGTCCTCCCCGGCGTAAGTCTAAATTTCTCAATTTGCGCAGTTTTAAGGGTGTTGATTTGGAGGCTCTCAGGAGAGATGCAGCAAACATCGACTGGTCTCCTGTTATGGATGCAGGACAAATTGATACAAAAGTTGAACTCTTTGGTCAGACTATACTTAAACTTTTCGACGTGCATGCACCAATTAAAAAAGTGAAAGTCAGACATGCTCCAGCACCCTGGCTTTCGCCTACTATTACCAACTTGATAGCTAGACGTAATAGGGCTAAAAGACGGTATAGAAAGTGCCCGCTACAAGTATCTTAGGAATCGTTGTAGTCGTCTGTGTAGAGATGCCAAAAGACGTCACATTCATAAGTCGATAGACTCATGTGAACCAGCGCAAGTCTGGAAATTTCTGAGATCACTTGGTATCGGCAAATCCTCAGTCCCTTGTGATCATCATCAGCCTGTATCAGTCCACTGCTGGACATAGGCCTCTCCTATGGCACGCCACTGAGCTCGGTCTTCAGCTCTCCTCCTCCAACCACTGCCCGCTACTTTACGAATATCGTCACCCTACCTAGTAACAGGGCGCCCTACGCTACGTTTGCCGATTCGTGGTCTCCATTCTAGAACTTTTCTGCCCCAACGGCCATCGGTTCTACGACAGATATGACCAGCCCACTGCCACTTAGGCTTGCTAATTCGCCGGGCTATGTCGGTAACTTTGGTTTTCTGACGGATTATTTCGTTTCTGATCCGATCCCTCAAAGAAATACCGAGCATAGCCCTTTCCATAGCTCGCTGAGCGACTTTAAATTGGTGGACTAGTCTTACTGTGAGTGGCCACGTCTCGGCTCCGTATGTCATCACTGGTAGGACGCACTGATTGAAAACTTTCGTTTTCAGGCTTTGAGGTATGGGTGACGTGAAGACTCGGCGGAGTTTCCCAAACGCTGCCCAGCCCAGCTGTATCCGTCTCTTAGCTTCCCCATCGAAGTTGTTTTTACCTACTCGGAGCATCTGTCCCAGGTACACATATTCAGAAACAACCTCGAGGGGGACTCCGTTTACCGCGACCGGCCCCGGGTCAACATGTTCGTTGAACATGACTTTGGTTTTATCCAAGTTCATCCGGAGCCCTATACGCTGAGACGCATTAGCTAGACTGTCCAGCATCCGTTGAAGATCCTGCAGCGTTTCAGCCATAATGACGATGTCGTCTGCAAATCGTAGGTGCGAGATGTGTTCACCGTTTATATTGATGCCGTACTCTTTCCAGTCCAGCATCTTGAACATATCCTCCAGAGCGTTAGTGAACAGTTTCGGTGATATGACATCACCCTGTCGCACTCCTCGACGCAGGTGGATATGTTCGGTCTGCTGATTCTGTATTTGGACGGTCATCGTTGCGGCTTCATAAAGACATTTCAGCACCTCGATGTATCGCCAGTCTACTTGGGATCTCTGCAGGGATTCCAGAACAGACCAGGTTTCGATTGTGTCAAAAGCCTTCTCATAGTCCACAAAAGCTAGACACAGGGGCCGATTGTACTCTTCAGTTTTCTGTACAACCTGGCGCACTGTGTGGATGTGGTCTATGGTTCCGTATCCACTACGAAATCTGGCCTGTTCGGGAGGTTGAAACTCGTCGAGTCTTCTCGCAAGACGATTCGTGATGACCCTTGAAAACAGTTTATATACGTGGCTCAAGAGCGATATCGGCCTGTAGTTTTTCAATAAGGTTTTGTCACCTTTCTTGAGAAACAAGATGACTACGCTCTTGTTCCACGCACGCGGAGTTCTCCCGGTAAAGAGAACGGTGTTAAATAGCTCCTGGAGCTCCCTTAGTACGGGAATTCCCCCTGCCTTTAGAAGCTCAGTTGTTATACCGTCCTCACCTGGGGCTTTTCCATTTTTAAGCTGTTTAAGGGCCAGCTCGATCTCGTTCAGGCTGATTTCGGGCAGGTCTTCTGTGAAGTGGCGTGTGAGGGTAGCTCGATGGTCGCTATTTCGAGATTCAGGTCGAGGTGCGTAGGAGGCGTAGAGCTGACTGTAGAAGTTTTTAACTTCCGAGAGGATCTCCGGCTTTGAGGTGACCTTCATCCCCGTGGCTGTGGTCAACTTCGTCAGGTGGCTTCTCCCGAGTGACTGGACGAACACTTTCGACCCCCGGTTTTGCTCAATTGCTTTTTCAACCAAGAGCATATTGAAAGCTCGGAGGTCACGTCGTACCAGTTTCGTGATTTGTTTGTTGAGCGCCCGGTGTTCTGACAAAGTTGACGGGGGATTTTCTCGTCTTTTACTGATTAGCTCTAAAGTCCCTCTCGAAAGTTTTGACTTCTTGCCTGTACGCCTCGTTTGGCAGAGCTTTGTGCCTTCCTCTCGAAGAGTGCTCAGTACTTGATCGAGCTTCTGGTCAACATCACCTGTGGCTTCAAAGGCAGCGAATCGGTTTTCCAGTTTTATACGGAACAGTTCGGAGCCCATCACGGTTTGGAGCGTATTTGGTCGGAGCCTAGACTTCATCAAGCGGGTTCTTTCGCATTTGAAATCGATATTTAGAGTGCCCCGGACAAGATCGACGGACGGACGGATCGCTTCCGGTTTTAAACCTAGCAATCACTGAGACATCTCTGAATATGCGCCTTTTATCCGTCATGATGAAGTCAATCTCATTTTTGGTTTGACCATCGGGGCTCTGCCACGTCCACTTCCTTTGGGGCTGTTTTTTGAAGAACGAGTTCATCATAAAGAGCCCCTCTTTTTCGAGGAAGTTAACAAGCATTTGCCCCCGGTCATTTCTGCTCCCATAACCATGCGGTCCAACTGAGCGTTCGCTGCCGGACTTTGTTCCCACTTTGGCGTTAAAATCTCCCATGACAACGTTGTAGTGGGCCCTTGTGATGGGGCTGTTGATTTAAATGCTCTGAATAGGCACTTTTCTCTCCTTCCTGTAGTGCTTGATGTCTGCATGAGGGCGAGAACTGTTGCTAGTCTTCAGAGCCAACCTTTACCAACGTGCTCATCCTTCTATTTCAAAACAGTAGGCGAAGTGGATGTTAGGAAACACATTCTTTCTATTTCTTCGACTGCTGTGGGCAATGATCAGGTTTGTTCCCGAATGATATCCCTTATCCTTCCCGAACTATTGTAAGTATTGACTCACATTTTCAACTTCTCCCTGTCAAGTAGTTTATTCCCTGAGGCATGGAAACGTGCCTTCATCATCCGTCTCCCTAAAACTCCTAATCCATCATCACTATCACACTTTAGACCTATTTCTATTTTAAAAATATTATTAATATTATAAAAAGGGCTATTATAGCATTTCGGGTTATCTGTTAGACAAGCAACCATGGGAATAAATTGCTCAGCTCCAGAGTTATTCAGATATTAATTAAATTAAAATTAAAAGTAAGAAAATTTATATGATTGACTTAAAAAGAGCGACCCTCGGAGTTTCTTACCTTTTCTTCTCCTGAGGAAGACTGCACCTTTGCGAATAGGCGCAAAGTCAAAAGTGCTAATGTAATTCCTAATATTGACGTGTTCAAGTTTCATTTTATATGTTCAATTAAATAAACTCTTTTAACTTTTGAAAGAATACTTTATGCTCTCTCTTATTTACCTACCACTCCAATAGCATTAGACAAAGAGAAAATAAGATAAATTTGACCTATTTCAGGCGGTAGCATTAACGTATACATCTATACGCGTTCCGAGCTTATGGTAGGAAGTAATGAACGTATACATGTATACGCGTTCCGAGCCAAGTGGCATCCTGAATGTCCTATAAAATAGAATTTTTTCTATTCTATTCTGGAGTATACTCTTTCGAAGAAAAACAGAATTTCGAAAATCGGCCCATAAATCGGTGAACTGAACACACATAATTAAAAACAAAAAAGGTACATACAGTCGAACACAGAACCTCATCCTTTTTTTAAGTCTATTAAAAATGGAGAAAGGATCTACCATACAAATATTCCATAAAGCTTAATCCGGCGCTTTAACGCGCGACGGGTTTATCAAATGCTTACGTTATCTTATTATAGGTTATTGAATAACATAACGATTTTAACAGTCGGGACCCATCGAAAATCCGGCTTCCTAATAAATGGGTCCCGATTGTTAAAATCGTTATGTTATTCAATAATATTCAATAACAAATGTCTCGACTACTGGACTTACTTTTGTTATTCTTTTCAGTTTTTATTACGCAATCGGGTTTTTTATTATTTTATTATATCCTCATATCAATCCACTCAGCCGCAGTAAACACTCTTGTTTGGTATCTCGTGAGATAATGTCTAGTGCAAACATAGATAAATAATTGGGCCAAGTGCGAGCTATAGTCTCGCATTGAGAGTTTTTACCCAATTAAAAAAATACAAAAAAGGATAATGTCGAAGAGGCGGTGTAAAATAATAGCATGGAGAAATCAGTTTTCTGTACAGGTATAAAGCCAAATACATAATGTATTTGTTTAAACATCTATTACTAAAAGTTATACTTTTAGTAGTAGATGTTTAATTTGCAAAACGCATGTGCTAGGTTTTATTTTCACATACCACCAAGATCGCACGTTACGCCCTACTTGAATCAGGCAAAAATGTTAAAGATTGAAAACCGAATCAAGCTTTAACTCGCCACTTTGTTATTTGGTGTCATTAAAAACAAACAGTACCTGAGTACCTTTGGACTAAGCTCACTTGGCGTTACAGTTCTCATGGCTACACAACTAGAGCATGCTCCATTCAGCTCGCAGTGCCTAAGCACCGAACCACACTTTTCCGTGGGAGCTTCAGATATGCAGCAACAAAAATCTGGAATGATATTCCTCCACCACGTAGATCAAAAACTTCTACAAATACCTTTAAAACAAGCTATCGACAATATTTATTTTCTCTCCGACTATCCGGTGGTATATCTGAGCAACACCACAAAATTTAATTCATTACAATATTTTTTCATATTTATCTACTATTTTTATTATATTCATTGTATACATACGTCAAAAATACAGTAACATACACACGCGCGCAGTGAGCGCCTCCGTCCACTTAGGTCCTGGCAGAATAACAGCGTTGTGGTTTCTTACCACAACAAATGCTGAGCCAGCGCCATTTTCACTGACACGATACATGCAACACCAACCACTCACACACACACGCACACACACACACACACACACACATTCCTACTCACTCTCAAACACACACTTTACTCTTCCAAACACATTAATTTTAGTTAATAGTTAAGATACAAATGTTTTAACTTTATTTTTTTTGTTTTTATAATTGTGTGTGTAATGTGTCAGTTAAATAAAGGTTTTATCTATCTATCTATCATATTACTTTAGACTTATTGAGTGGTAGCCTTTTCCCGCGGCTTTGCTCGCGCAAAGAACATTTTTAGTCACCAATTTCATTCTTGACCCCTGGGGGGATGATTTTCGAAAAATCGCGAAAGATGTCTCCGTTTATTTCCTTCAAGGTATATCTTGACGAAGCTTCGAGTCAAAATATTCAAAAAAAATGTTTTCTCTATATAAACTTTAAACCCCCATTTTACCCCTTTAGTAGTTGAATTTCGAAAAATCCTTTCTTAGTGCTTGCCTACGTTATAAAAGACACCTGTTTGCCAAATTTCAGCTTACTAGGTCTAAAGGTTTGGGCTCTGCTTTGATGAGTCAGTGAATCAGGACCTCCAATTTTATATACAGGGTAAAAAAAACCTCCTAGCTATGTTCAAAATCTTAAACCAGTATCACTTACAGAACACTTTTTTTTCCTAAACGTAGACACCACTCGGGTGCACCCCCCGAGCGCTACCCGCACCCCTCGCGTGCCTGGTGTAGGAGTAATGTCTACGTTTAGGCAAAAAATGAACTATTCCCATTGAAAAAATATATAAAAAAAATTTTTTTCATAATTGTCTTCTTTGAGTGATACTGGTTCAGGATTTTGAATATAACTAAGAGGTTTTTTATCACCGTGTATAAGAAAACGAAGCTCTAACATAGCTCGTTTCATCTGTTGTGCTTATTTTTGCTGTACCATTGTTACACTTGTCGCTTTCGTTGAACTAAGAATGGCAAAAATCGTCTTAATTTTTTTAATGGATTTTGCATTCCGTATAAAAATCCAAAAACGTTAGTATGAAACAAGTAGTTTGCCTGAAAATGGAGACTGGTAATATCATATTTAAAGACTGAAAATTACAATGTAAGCCGTTCACAATTTATAATGACATAACGCCCTTGGATGTCTGTCTGTGCTGCATACGGTTTTATATATAATTATTGATTACAATTGCATAAAATAAGAGTTTTGTCTTATTATACGAAACTCTGAAAATTGATAAGAAAAACGGTTGTTATAATATATTCTAACGCTTGTTATAATAATATGTTATTATCTATCGTATTTTCTTGTTTAGTGTTTCTTCAGCAGACGTACACTTGGCATTTATACTATAGTAGAGAAATTATAAATTCAATATTTACTCACAAAAAAGAAAATAATAAGTAAGATGAGTTTGTCGAATAAGGTGGCTGTAGTGACTGGATCTAGTTCAGGGATCGGCGCGGCAATAGCGGTGAAGTTTGCGGCAGAGGGAGCCAAGGTCGTCATAGTCGGCCGCAACGAGAACAAACTAGCCAACGTGGAGAAGGAAGTCGCGCAGCGGGGCAGCAGGCCGCTGGTCATCGTCGCTGACGTCACTAGAGAAGAGGACGCCAAGAGAATCGTGGAGGACACTCTGAAACACTTCGGGAAGATCGACATATTAGTTAACAATGCTGGGATAGCTGGAAAGGGCAGTATTCTAGACCCGGAATCTATCCAGAAGTTTGAAGAAGTGCTGAATACAAATCTACGCTCGGTTGTCTACTTAACACATCTCACGGCACCACATGTAATAGCAACCAAAGGAAACATCATCAACATATCCAGTGCTGCCAGTTTCGTCGTTTTTGATACAAACAACTTCGTGTATAGTACCACAAAAGCTGGGTTGGACCATTTCACTCGATGCATAGCTCTAGAACTCGCAGAAAAAGGTGTTCGTGTCAATTGCATCAATCCGGGTCCAGTGAAAACAGATATTTTTGCGAATGCTGGTATGGATGCGGTAACAGAGGCAGCTTCTTTTGAGTTCGTGAAGAAAAAGACGGCTTTGAACAAGATCTCAGATGCTGAGGAAGTGGCTGACCTGACGGCTTTTGTGGCGAGCGACAAGGGAAGAAGTATCACCGGCGCTACTTTGCTGATCGACTGCGGATTTGTTATTAAGAATTGAATAATAAAATCATTGCCTACCATTGCGAACTCGTTAATATGGAAATCAAATTAATGGGTTTGCTGTGAAGAATACGAAGAAAAGAAAAAACATAATAGCTGATTCATACAATTTGAATAAAAGCTTGGTTTAAAAATGTTATTTAAATAATTAACTTCTTTATTTTGTATAAATAATTCTTATGTTTTTATGTTTTTACTATTATTGTAACAGTTAACCTTTAAGTTGCCTGAAATATATTAATAGGCATTATTATATAAGTATAGAATAGACAATAGAAAAAAAAACTCCTCTCGGTACATACGTTATCGTTACTTTTTCTCTTAAAGTAGGTTATTCGGTCCTTATAATACTTCAATGAGTTTTCCTTATCTCTTTCACAGTTTCTAAAATCACTGTTGAATGAAAAGACTTTGTTTCACAATTAATGTGAAACTATTTCTCATTTCTACGTTTAAAACATTCAATGAAGCCATCAATTCGCGAGTAGAACGCAGTTGAGCGAATAGCTAACACCCGTTGAGTAACCACCCTTCAATTTGCCTCGTTTACCGCCATAGGCAAGTACGAGTAGGTGCTGCTAAGTGAAAGGAATTATTTTGAAGAATAATGTCAAGTGGCAAATTAGGTATCAACCGATCAGTGACTGCTAAATGCTCTCAGATATATATAATCGGATAGCATTTAGTAGTCGCCGGTGCCATGTCAAGGTTTTCAGCAGGTGTATTGCAACCATGCGAGTCCCGCCACTCAGAAGACGACGCGACGGGCCTTCCATCTTGACATTTGATAGTTTTATTTTGTTATATTTTATTTCTTTAATTTTGACATTTGATATCTTCATTATTATTTTTTAAATTTTTTGATATTTTTGTATTAATCTGTGACATATTATTGATTGAAAACATCTACTTGACGTAGACTGAATATTATTATTATACTTATTATATTAATTTATTGTAATTTTGACGATCACATTATACTTTGACATTGCTTTAGACATAATATTGTAACTGGAATTGATAATGTGAAATAAATGAATCCAATCTAATATTATCTTTCTTGTCGTATAGGTATACTCAAGTATGTCGTGTAGGTATACATTGCTAATTGGCGTTGAGTCAGTAAGGTCAAAAGAATGAATGTGCCATTCGTTCTGTTGACCTCGTTCTTTTGCCACCAATATGTAATTTTTTTTAAATCCGTTAATGAATGTTTGTATGTATTTAATGTAATTTTGACTTATTTTTAGTAACATCCTCAATCCTAAATGCGAATGTAATTCTGTCTGTCTGTCAGATTTTAATGTAATTTGGCACGGATATAGATCAGAGCCTAGAAAAGGATATAGGCTACATTTTATCCCACAGTCGGGCACGATATAACCTGTAGTCCACGCGGGCGGAGCCGCGGGCGGAATAAAATAAACATATTTTGAGTTTATGTGGTTAATAGACTCAAAATATCTTGGTTAACATGCCCTCCGAAGCACGGAAACACTCGGGATAAATTGCCACTTTGGTCACCCATTAGGTTCCCTGCCTCTGTGTAAGTTGCTTAACCTCACCGATCGGTTCAGATCAGCGAGCACCGCTGGGCAACGAGTGCTTCATGATGACAGTACAACTTTAAACGTCACGGTAAGGTCGCAATCGATACGCGGTTAAAGTGAAATTCCACCGCTATTTGAATGGTTGCGATTTGCCGGTTGTGCTTGTGGTGTAGCACAGTAGAATAAGATCTCTCTCATTCTTACGGCCTAATGGCCATGCATAAAAGAGGAAAAGTATAAGTTAAAAAAAACCCTGAATAAATAAATTAGTTTGCCAAGCGTGGTGAATACAGTAGTCTTACAATCGTGACAACAACAGCACTAAAAACGACTTCAAATTTCCAAAGTACGCAAATCAATGCACAGAAAAATCACAAATTAATGCTATTCGCACACAATTTCAACTTTCTAATAAAATTGACATCAAATATTAAGTGCCACCAATATATTAATTATTTAAAATTAATCAAGCGGAGAACAATCGACTCCAATGGAGTGGAACTTGCGGCAAATTCAACATATTTCGTCTTAAGTCTAAACGAGCTAAAAAGCTGAAAAGCAAGCTCTCTTTCACTTCCTCAAGAATGCGTGTCAATTAACGAATAAATGAATCTATTTCGTTTCATCTGTTTCTTGATGCCGGAGACCACGTCGACGTCGTCGAGAAATCAACGGAACGACATTAAACCATAACGACAAAATGTTAATACTCAAGCGAACTTGATTCTTTAGTCGAGCAGAATTAGCCGATCACAGCGCTAAAATCTGGGAAATTGTAACCAGCAATTAAAAATGTTTTCCTATAGATCTTTGCGTTAGTATAAACATATTCATTTTGTACAACTTTAGAGTTGCAGCGCGGCTCTCAAAAAAAATGTCCAAAACTGTCAAAACAGGTTTTTTGCGAGCAACGAGTAAACTACGCGACTATTTTTCAGTTTTAACGCGGTGTTTTGCGGATTGCGCAAAAACTACCAAACCGATCGGGACTCAACAAAACTCATTTTGTTCGTCTTTTATTGCGGTTTTTTGGTTATGTAAGGCTTAATGATTAGTTTTCTTATTGTTTGATTCATTTATACAGGCAATTCTATTTGAAATGTTATCTTAGGTTATGATTTCGTTTTGATACTGCCTTTTATTTGTCTAGTCGTGAGTTGGCGGTATCGTACAAGGCCGAATTATGTTTAGTTAGTAACTAGTTACGTAGCTCCGGTTACGTGGGCGGCCGAAGGGATTTGAAAATGTTTAAAAAGTATAAAAGCCGTTGCAATGACTGTTAAGCTCTCTTTTGCATTTAGAATTTTGTCATGATAACATTGTACCAAGTTTATTCTGTAATAAACAATTTTATAAGGCTATCGAAGTTTCCCTTCTGAATTCCCTATAATTCAGAAGCGGGATCTTTCCATGCGCCTAAAGTTTGAGCCATTCCTAGACTACTTTTTTTTTATACCGTAACGTGCTTCCGAAAGTATTTCTAGATCTAGGTCGAGAGCCGTACAACGAGGAGTTGTCCACGTGGTGCTCCCATCGGCGCTCCCGGACCTGAGCGAGGGTGAAGCCGATCATGCCACAGGCAGCTTTCTACTCACACTCCCTGTCCGTCACGACACCATCGGTGCTACAAGAGACAGCGCCGGCGCCAGAGGAAATAATAGTGTGGTGAACTCAATAAAGAAGCAGTATATCTTGATAATCTTGATTTATTTCTTCAAATTGTCTACTAGTAAAATTACAACTTTGGTTCATTTCTTAACAATATAATGTCTTTCTAGACAACTGTTCGACTCGTGTGCTCGCTAAAAACTGACTGCTTGGGCTCGGCCAGCGGCCGTATTCCCTCTCCCTTTTTACTCCCTTCTTCAAAATGGCGTTCTTAGCACGTGGTTGGTCAACGTTTTACCAATCACGAGCCAAGAACTGTGCCTATGTTTAGAAAAAATTGTCACGAAACACATTGAAAATTAGGAATCACGACATTCGGCCATCCGACACAATGCAACCTCCCGGTGCATTAGTAGATCCAATCAGTCAGTTTTTAACTTATTTCGAAATCAAAATGGTTCTATTTTAAAGAATGTTTAGGATGTCACTTGAAATAAGTCAAAGTTTGACCCTACTGACTCTACGCCTGTTCGCAAAGGTGCAGTCATCCCCGAGAAGAACAGGCAAGAAACTCTAAGGGTTGCTCTTTTAAAAAAAAAAACTCATTACAAATGTTCTTAATTTCTAATTTAGACTAAATCTAAAATATCTCTAGAGCTGAGCAGTTTATTCCCTTAGTTTGTTAATTAATTTCTAAAATTCTTCCATAGGTAAATTTTTAATACACATGAGAATCTTATTATAAAGACGTAAAAACATTGATCAGAGTTTGTGATTTTGTGAAGACGACTGTCTAATACATCCAGTTTATGCTTGGTTCTAGAACCATTATATGCCTATCACTAATTTTCTTAAACAAATGTATATTTTTCCTTTAATTTAAAAGAGTTTAAGTTAATAGTTATTTTAATACATAGATTGGAATACTATACAATAAAATGATGCACTTTAGACTTACAAAGAGACAAGGGAATAAAGGCATTGCAAATAAATAATGTTACATCGAAAATTACAAGATTAAATTTGTAAAGATCTAGACTTTCTATTACATCGCTAGGATTGCAAATTAAAATGAACTTAAAAATAAACGGGTGCAATAGATGATGTCGACATTAAACTAATGTCTGTTTTAAAAACATAAATGCTTGGTCTAAATACTATCTAAACAATCACTTACGTCCTAATTTTTTTATGAACTGCGGTCATACTTTTAACACAAGATTTTGGTTGTATAATAATAACAACACAAAATGGATTGTAATTATCAGAATAAACATTATTTTTTAAATTTCAATTAAAGGCTTAATTAACCATAACAACAACCATATTTAACAATTATGGAAATCACGACATTCGGTAAATTGTGTTTTCCTCAAATAATAAGAATGAATACAAATCAGTAATTATAAAAATATTCCTGCTAGGACCTTGGTAAACAAATGACCTCGGTCTTTGGTAAACAAATGAAACGAAACTTCGCAACCCGGTTAAATTACCAATAAATTGGGTACATAAGTTAATAAGGTATTAATCACTACTTAACACTCAAACATTTTTCGAAACAACGTACGAATACTTCATTAAGTGGGTAGGTAGTGACTATATTCCTAGATTATTCCTAACACAATTAAGATAAGTCTTTGTTGATCGATACTATGTAACAAAACACGAGGAATTAAAATATAAACATTAATTAAATAGCTTACATTTCCACCTTTATAAATTTCATAATGTATTTGATGTACCAAAATGTTAATAGAATAAGATCAAAAACATCAGAATTATATTTGAATGTACTTAACAATCATTATGACTGCATTTGTCTCACTGAGACTAATTTGAACAGTAGTGTTTTTAATGGAGAAGTATTTGGCCCTCGATATACCGTTTCGCAATACTTTAACAACTCATTTCGCAATACTTTAATAAAAATTACCGAGAGTTTGAAATTATCTCCTGCATGATACTTCTCCTGCACTAGTAAAATACATCTGCTGAAGTTTATGTCTTGTTTTGCGCTGTTAAAACCTAAAACATGCTGTGTGTACTACTTTAGGTTTATGGTTTAGTTAAAAACTAATTAAACTATGTCCTTATCTTTTTAAGATTGTAAACTGTTTGTACTGTACACCTATTAAATAAAAAAATAAAAATTAGGTACACACTTTTGCGTAGATTGCATGTCCTTACTTGAGATGTTACTTCCTGAACTAAATACTCGAAATAAGGGCTTTTCCAATCATGGAAGATTTCGAAATTCCTATGGACATAAATGGTACCGAAGCAAATTAATCTGCTTGGTGATGTGATCTCGTTTTTCATCGTTTTGTTTGCATTTTTTTTTTGTAAAGAGTTTCGTACAAATACGAAAAAGTTAATTACTTATAAGGCACTCTTCTTTTTACATTTCTGTAACAGTTATAGGTACCTCTTAGAAACTACTACGCCTATTAGTATAGTAATGTGCTAACTCAAATCAATTCAAAATTCAAAATGAAAATTCTTACAGGTCTCTGGGTCGTGTGGGATAATTTATAAAGGTCTTGCACGTTAAGAGAATTTATTCATAAATTTACTTTTATAATTTTACTTCTAAATTTTTATTAAGGAACATTGTTCTGTAATGCTGAAACTTGACTGGCATTAAAATCATCATTGCAATAAATATATTTGAAGTTTGAAAACACCACATGTTTCACAATCATTCATTGACAACAAGAAAATCAACAACTTGAAAGAAACTTGATGACCTCATTTAATTTCAACCTGCAAAATTGTTAACTGAATTCTTACTAACTCTGTAGCACTTATACTGTGGTCGGAACACTTCGGTACCGCGTTTTGGAATACACGTAGCCATTGAGTAGTATGTCATTAGATGGTTAATTTTTGTGCAGCTTTGGTTACACTACGGATTGTTATGAACGCAATACTTACTATCACCTTCATATTCGTAATGTTATGTGTTACTGGAAAAGGCAGACTTGAAATGTGTTCAATATCACTAAACATTTGAATTTTTATTTGCATGAGTACCCACTTTTAATTTCGGATTAAAAAATATGTTTGAGAAAAGCATTTAACTTAGTTTGCCAAACGGCATACACTAACATTTAATCCGTATGGTTGTCGAGTGGTTTCAGTTGGTCCCGAAATATTATATCCTGGACTCGTAAATAAAAAAAACTAAGAAATAATTATGACATTGTAATACGCAATCAGATGACTGTAATTCATTGAACAAGTAACACATTTCCAACGTAGCAAAGACAGAAATTTAAAATAGTTTTAGTAAAATCGACATAAATTATATACCGATAACATTGGATGTGACAGAATATGACCATTCGTGTTGTTATAAGCTTACGAGTTTTATTTTGGTCAAACTATTCGGCCAAGTTATGATAAAGACGAATTGACAAAATCATTAATCTCATCCGAAAGTAATTTTAAATGAAGTTTTAAAACAGTTTAGAATGCGTTATTGGATGTCGCATAGATTGAATGTAGTTTAAATGAGTGATGCATCGGTTTGATCTGACAATATTACATTACACTCTTGAACTAAGACTTATTCTGAAGATAAATTTCTGCTATGCTCGGTATATATACTCCTTTATTCTACGAAAATATTCTACTGTAATAATTGACTTCAATAACAGCTCAAGTTCAACGTGCTTCTTAGTGTAATGCGTCGCATTCAAATATCGAACTTACAACGCCAGAGGGCGAGCAAGCCTTGGGCAGTGCCCTAGGTAATATTACCTGTGTCCCTAGTATAATATCACCGTCATCCAAGGAACGCGAAGCGTGAGTTCGTCGCGGGCTATGCTAGCTATGCAGTACTGCTACTACTAACTCAGTAAAGTTTTGTACAAAGATATTGTGGAACGTGGGTTGTACTGATTTTCAACTCAAATGCAACTCGAAATGTTTACACGGCTAAAACTGCAAACTACAGGTCTTCACAAAAGATGAATGTTGTTGCAACCCGTAAACAATAAAATAGTAAAAATGGTCGCATAAATTAAATTAAATTAACGTTACACACTCAAAGCCCACACCAAGGTTTTCCCTTGTGTCGTGGGTCCCTCGGAACATACATAAAGACAAGACACAAACACACATAACCCGAGAACAAACATCTTTTTACACAAATGTTTGCCCCGACTGGGAATCGAACCCAGGCCGCATGGGCAAGAGGCAGCGCCACTAATACTCGACCAAACCGGCCGCATGAGCAATTCTTAACATATTTATTGACAATACTATAAATATACAAAAACTTAGTACCTTTACGTTGTGACTTATCGTTGAAATCACAATATATCTGCTTTGTTTACAAATGAACTATTAAAGATAAAGCATAATTATACCAATTTCGTATTTGATAAAATTTAGTTAGGTAAACATATAAGATAGATGACAAGAAACCACTTAATAAAGTAAACTAAAGTACAACTCTTCTTTTAAATAACTTTGTTAAGCTAGATCTTATACCTAATTTTTTTTTCTTTTTTTTTTTCTTTAATGAACAAAGTTGGGCATCAAACTTAGTCTATCTCTTTGATGCTGATTATTACCAAAACTCTGATAAACGATAACTTCCGCTAGTTTTCTTCAAAGTAGGCCAATGACTGCGCATGTTCCCTCCTTTGCGTGCTTTTTTCATTGGGTAACTTATTGAGAAACCTCCGTTCCTGATTGATATATCGTCATCGCCGCGTTCATCTCACCTTACACTGGGCAGCATTATACTCTGAAATCATACACTCCTCTGAGTAGATATCCATTCCAATAGCTGACCTGAAGACCTTCAAGATCTTGTAAGCCTAAAGTAGTAACTAAACTCGTTCAAACAGTAAACTGACTGAGTATCAAAGCTGCTTATAACAATCGTTTTTTTTTATGTACTGCGGGTATTATACTAAAGTAGCTACTCATTCTGTTCCCAAGCGAAAGAATACTCGTAACAAGGGCAAAATTTAACTCGTACAATCTCAATCCTGCTAAGTATAAGTTTATTGAGCAAGATTGGCTGATATTGCTTTTCTTGTCACAAACGATATATCTGTCAGTACTTAATTAAGTAACTTTGTCGAATAATGTAGTGAAAATAGATTCTGTGTCAGTATAAAATTATAGTGATTTCCCAATAAGTATCGTTAAATTGTGCGTCGTTTTTAAAATCTTGACGACACACAGTCTTTAATCAACAAAGAAACTGACTGTTTTCACTGGCGCACGTGGCCAACCTCAAATGGCACACAGGACCGACTTGATTCAAGTAACTGAGCTTACCCGAACATAAAGAGGTGGTTAAACTACAAATTCTACATCCCCTTTTTATGTACTGATTACGTAATCTCACAGCTTATTTGACTATATTTATCAAGTAAATAAGAGAAATACAAAGCTCTTTTAAACACATAAGAGGAAGAGACACACTTAGTCCCTTATCAATAAGCAAGAGACACACTTAGTCTCAACTATTACTAAGCATAAGATAGACTTAGTCTCGACTATCACTAAGCATGAGAGACACTTAGTCTCGACTATCACTAAGCATGAAACACTTTGTCTCGACTATCACTAAGCATGAGACACACTTAGTCTCGTCTATCACTAAGCAAGAGACACACTTAATCTCGTCTATCACTAAGCAAGAGTCACACTTAATCTCGTCTATCACTAAGCAAGAGACACACTTAGCCTCGTCTATCACTAAGCAAGAGACACACTTAGTCTCGTCTATCACTAATCAAGAGACACACTTAGTCTCGTCTATCACTAATCAAGAGACACACCTGGCCTCCTCTGTCACTATGTAAGAGACACACTTGGCCTCCTCTAATTTCGCCTAGCTACACAATTATATAAATAAGTACTGGAAAACTGTACCTCGCATAGACTAATTTACATTCTCTGAAAATGTTACTGTAAATAATAATTAAGAAATAGATGAGGTCGTAAGAATGTTAAACGTTGTCATACACTTCTAATTAAAACGACAAGGGTTTCGTACTCAAGTTCGAATGATGGTAGCTCGATGCAAATAACCTCAAGTGAAAACATTATTTGGACCGCACAAGGCGATTAAAAAAAATGTTCAATCACTATTATGCAGCCCAGTATAGCATTGTCAGAGGGTAGCCCTGACCGAAATGGTACAACTGGTCATGCCGGTTATAGAACTGTATTAAAGAGAAGATTACAATTATTAGATATCGCTAGACTAAGTTATCCGGGAGTAGCCCGAACCAAACTGTCTTAACGAAGGTCTAATAATGCTTATCAGGTTAACATTTCCGGGTCATGCCTTGGGAGAATGCCAAACCGATTTATTAATTGGATTTCTATACTGGGGTAGTATGACAACATTTAACATTATTCAAATTTTAAATTATGTTCACATATCTTGTACACTGTACAGTACTAGCAAATTAATATGAGTAGGTACGCCTATAATACGTAATACCTGTATCGTGTAAGTAACGAACATAATTCGAATTTTGAACAGTTATTCTTTAAGCCACAATTTATACGTTTTTACTTTACGAGAGAGAAGAAAAAAAAAACGGACACATGATAACCGACTGAATTTATGATTGCAACCAACTTAATGAATTTTCTGCTACCCCAAATCATTACACGACAACATTATCAAGGAGTAGCCTTGACCCAATGGTGTATGCAATGAATTGACGTAATTGTACTGGAATAGCACTACTAAGGAGTTGCCTTAACCGAATGCTATTCTGACAAGAAGATATCGTTTGCAATCAGTACAGCGGTGTAAATGCGGCTGGCTTCTAACAATTTATCGCATGAAAACACTGCCAAAGAGTAGCCCTGGCCGAGTGTTTTCAGCAATTCAATCAAATTGGCATTAGACAGACATGACCTGGCCATAGCCGCAATACCAATCCAATGTTCAACTAGGTGCCGCGAAACAAATTCTGATTATATGATCGTAATAGGTGACTTAAAGAACAATTAGTAAAATGCATGAATTTAAAACTGCATTAAAAACATACCCTCTTTTTCCTTAGTGATGTGAGCGTAGTCATCCCGCTGCTGAATTGTGGTGAACTCAATAAAGAAGCAGTATATCTTGATAATCTTGATTTATTTCTTCAAATTGTCTACTAGTAAAATTACAACTTTGGTTCATTTCTTAACAATATAATGTCTTTCTAGACAACTGTTCGACTCGTGTGCTCGCTAAAAACTGACTGCTTGGGCTCGGCCAGCGGCCGTATACCCTCTCCCTTTTTACTCCCTTCTTCAAAATGGCGTTCTTAGCACGTGGTTGGTCAACGTTTTACCAATCACGAGCCAAGAACTGTGCCTATGTTTAGAAAAAATTGTCACGAAACACATTGAAAATTAGGAATCACGACAATAGTATTTCTTACATATCTTCAATGTACCGAGAGCGATCGGTTACATTTTTAAAAAAGTATGTATAATTGTATACACATGTACAGATTACATTACAACCAAGCCGGTGTAGCTGTTCGAAAGTCTGTATATTTCAGTTTATAAAAGAAATGTGTGAAACTTGACAATTTGTCACGATTTTAATTACCTACGTGTCTTCTAGTTCAAATTTCCCTACTAGACCAAGTCTAAACCTAAAGTGTACTGTGCTCTAATTGGCTGTAACTTAATGTTGTTCGAGGTAAAGTTCAAATCAGTGTATGACTTTAATGGAGCTGAAAGTGAATTGATTTTGTTTAATGGTAGTTTAGTTTTAAGTGGTGGTTAAGCGAGTGGTTAAGGTTAGTTGAGTCCAGATTAAGATACAGTATTAAACTGTGGGGCAACAGTTATACATACAATATAAAGAAGGCTTTTGTTGCACAAAAAAGAGCGATTCGCACTATAGCACGCATTCCACCCTGGGAGTCTTGTAAAGAGTATTTCAGGACCTTGGGTGTTCTTACAGTCCCGAGTCTGTATATCATGATCATACTCACAGATTTGCTAAAGCGTAGTTATAGGTTTGAGTCGGAAGAGCAAAAGCAACAAAGATATGCCACTAGAAGAAAAGATATGACACATGTAATACAACCAACTTTAAAAGTGGTGGAACACTGTGCGCTGTATCAGGCAGTAAAACTGTTTAACAGGTTGCCTATTGAGCTAAAAAAATACATTTAAACATAGACTTAAGGTTCTTCTTTTGGAAAGGTGCTGTTATGACATTGATGAATTTTAATTATATTTGACATGCATGAATTAATTATAAGTTTTTAAATGTTTTATATTGCTAGATGAGTTTTTAATTATTTAATTTGACATTCATGGATTATTGTTAGTTATTTTAATATGTACTTAATTTCGAACACAACGACGATGTTGTAAACGAATAAATGAATTGAATTGAATTGAACCAAGCTTCAATTTCTTTAGTTATGCTGGACGGTGTCTGTCAAAAGCAAGCTATTCTTTTGTGAATTAAATGTTGATGATTATTATATTATGTCATCTGCGTAGAGGTTGCTGTTATTGTTCATTATTTTGGTAGAAAATTAAACTTGCGAGAGGTCGCTTGACTGTGGGATTAGATGAGACATTCAACTTTTTTTATAGGGGCCACAAACACGTTTCAGTCATGGTATCGATGGCCGCAAGCAAAAATTATTTAGGTTTTAATTTAAACGTGATTCCAACTTAACGATGCATTTACTTTATGAATGAAAAAGTTTTAACAAAGATGTTTAAATGCGATTTTTGTTGTGACTTTTTCAAAACTTGATCAAGACCTGGGTTGTCGCTACATGCTATCCCTATTACATAAATATCTCTCATAGTATTAAGGTAGTCTGTGCCTAGGATTTGACCTTTCGTTGGTATGAATCTAAAAAAAATGTGTCTAAATGTATTTCTTAAAGAAAAAAGCTGTGCCCTTTGTGTTCGTTTTTTCTATTTGTTTGTATTAAATGGTTTTTGAAAAATATCTAACAAACATAAAGTATTGCTCAGATGGGCGCGATATTTAAAATGGTTCACAATAAGTTTTTAACTTCAAATGGGCCAATCACAACGGCCAGCGGGCAGCAGGTTGAGTGTAGCTGGATTAGATGATTCATAGTGACGCTACGTGACCTATACTTGTTCTTTTTTTGACTAGATCGCAGTACCTATTCTATTTTAACTATTTGCTCACGATTATCAAATATTAAAGACACTTGTGCGACCGACCGCAAATTCTGTATACAACGTAATAAGATTCCATGGAAAGACGTTCACGCGCTTTCTCATTAATTTGTAGGTGGGTACTTAATGTTTAGTTTTGTGAAAACTTCGTTCATAAAACATATGCCGCTGAGGAGCTTTTAGGGAGCCCCTTTTTGAAGTCCATACAGATCTTTTGCTAATAAAGCGTACTTTTTAGAGAAAACTTTTTATCTATTTGCCATTGCACTTTGTATCTTTGCCAGTGTAGATGATAAACTTATACTTAGGTTAGCAATTATTGGGATTCGAGGTTTCACTTCTTTTTTTTAGGAAAGGTTTTATGAGGAAAGTTTTTAACTGACCTTGAAAGATTCCTTCCTCAAGTGATTGATTTATGAGTTGGGTTCGAGAATGGTCGAATCATGCATCGATACAGTGTTTTATTAGTATAGGTGGTAAGTTGCATGTGAATCGTTTATTTGAGAAACCCCATAAGTCACTTTTTCAACGAGGTTGATTTTTTTAATGGTACAAGTTGAATAATTGAATTTTTCTACATGTAATCATTTTAACCGATACTTACATTACTATTTTATAGCATTTTTGAATAATAAATATGCTCAGTTTTTTCAAAAAATGATTTTTTACCCGACTGCCAAAGAAGGAGGGTAATGTTTTTCGAGTGTATGTAAGTATGTATGTATGTCTTTTCCTTTGTGACCTCCTGTAGCCTAAACGGCTTGATGGATTTTGATGTATGAGGTATCGTTAGATTTGTCTTGATTACGGGAGTGTCATAGGATACATTTTATCCTAAAAGTCCCACGGGATAAAGACATAATAATATTTTTTAGTGTGCAGTCGGGTATTTTGTTTTTTTAATAATTAATAGTTATTATGTTTTTAAAATCATCCGACGATTCTGACTTATGGGGTTTCTCAAATAAACGATTCATGTAATGTATCAATTTTTCCCAATATTGCTCATACTGTCGGAAACTGACGTTGCTACAAAGACTTCTTAAATTCTTTAGTTCTTGCTTGTAGAGAAGGAACTATATCGATTAGCTAAAAAAAAGCTGTACTTATGTGAAAGAGTTAAATCAGATAATGTTGCTTATCATTACATTATTTTATTACAAACTAGCTTTCCGCCCGCGGCTCCGCCCGCGTGGACTACAGGTTATATCGTGCCCAACTGTGGGATAAAATGTAGCCTATGTCCTTTCCCAGGCTCTAATCTATCTCTGTACCAAAATTCATCAAAATCGGTTCAGCGGTTTAGGCGTGAAAAGGTAACAGACAGACAGACAGACAGACAGAGTTACTTTCGCATTTATAATATTAGTAGGGATAGTAGGGATTGCCTATTTTAAATATGCGATTATGTTATTAGAAGAAGAACACTACCTAGTTGTTTTTTTTCAAGTGAATAGAATGAATTAATAAATTTCTTAATGCACACATAAAAAAGGGGAAATAACGACAACTGCAAAAGGCGATCTAATCACTCCAAGTGATCTCCTCCAGAGAAGATATTCATTGCAGCCTATACTTAAAAATAAAATAGTTTCATGCAATTATTGATACCTCATTATTACAGAAAATTAAGAAAATGATGTACGAGTAAACGAAAAAACCGTGATCGTGGTCTGAATAAAATAACGTGAAATTAGTTTATTATTTGTCGTACTACTTATTCATTGATTAAGTTAATGTGAACTATTTATACAATTGATTTGGTGTTGTTAAGAGGCTTCAAATGGTTTTAGAACTACATGACGATCTGCCTACCGCAAATGAGATTAAAGGCAAGAGTGTATGAATGTATGATAATGAATATATAAAAATTTTAGAACATAAAAGTATATTGCTTAGAACAGAAGTCCCTATCAGACTTAAGAACTACGGATACTGTATTCTTTATTTTTGTTCCCAGTAATTCTGCGGAATCTGCAACCCATCTTGGTCTGCAGGCCACTGCGATTTTGCTGCGGAGACTGCGGCTATTGTGATTTTGCTGCGGAGTCTGCAGCTATTATGATTTTTCTGCGTAGTCTGCGGATATCATGATATTCCTGCGGAAACTGCGGGCCAATAGATCCTTGCTGCGGAAACTGCAGCTGACCGAGTTTGAAAACTGGCGGACTCTGCTGGATACTCGTATACTGAAAGTATTATCAAACATAGACTAAACAAAACCTATAGCTAATTATATACAACGATTCAGGTAATTTTGAGAAGTAATGATCGTGTACTTATAATTATGGAGAGAAAGTATTCAGTGCGAAAGTAATGAATGCCCTATAGTTATTTATATCCTAAAATGGCTGGTTTCGTCTCGTGACGCATACCGCTGCCTCTGTGTAAAAAGCAGATGTTTGTTCCCGGGTCTAAGTGTTTGTGTCGCAAAGGACCCACGAAATAAGGGAAAGTTTTATGTGGGTCTTTCAATGTATGTTGTTTAAATTGCAAAGCCTTGATAAATAAATATAAATGTTTATATTAGTGATCACATGATAATTTTTATCAATAAATTGCACTAAAAGTTTAAATTTCACATAACAGTAATTGATTGCTACATATTCTATATTATATATTTTAACGCTCGTCTGAAAATATCAGTTAATTGGTAAATTAGAGTTAGACTGCCTTACTATGTAAGACGGCGATTTAAAAGAAAGTTTTAAACCTCTGTTCCCTCGTATAAAAAGATACTTAACCGGAGTTAGACATAGTTTAAGTTGGGTATTACAATGTTTTGTAGTAAGATCCACCATTTGTTTTATTATTCACTAGCATCCCGCTCGGGACTTCGTTCCCGTGGGAATTCGGGAAAATTATGTAACTTTGTTACTCAGGGATAATGTAGCATCCTAATAGTGAAAGAATTTTTGAAATCGTTCCAGTAGTTTCGGAGTCTATTCGTTACATACAAAGATACAAGTCTTTCCTATTTATAATATTACTAGCATCCCGCTCGGGACTTCGTTTCCGTGAATATTCGGGCAAATTATGTAGCCTATATTACTCAGGGATAATGTAGCATCCTAATGGTGAAAGAATTTTTGAAATCGGTCCAGTAGTTTCGGAGCCTATCGTTACATCCAAAAATACAAATGTTTCCTCCGTATAATATACTAGCTTCCCGCGCGGGACTTCGTTCCCGTGGGAATTCGGAAAAATCATGTACCCTATGTCCATCCTAGATAATGTAGGATTCTAATGCTGAAAGAATTGTTCAAATCGGTCCAGTAGTTTCGGAGCCTATTCGATGCAAACAAACAAACAATCAAATCTTTTCTCTTTATATTATGTACTAGCTTCCCGCGCGGGACTTCGTTCCCGTGGGAATTCGGGAAAATCATATACCCTATGTCCATCCCGGATAATTTAGGATTCTAATGGTGAAAGAATTTTTCAAATCGGTCCAGTAGTTTCGGAGCCTATTCGATGCAAACAAACAAACAAACAAACAAACAAACAAACAATCAAATCTTTCCTCTTTATAATATGTATAGATAGATAGACTAGCTTTACGCCCGGGACTTCGTTCCCGTGGGAATTCGGGAAAATTATGTAGCCTATGTCCATCGGGGATAATGTAGCTTTCTAATAGTGAAAGAATTTTTCAAATCGGCCCAGTAGTTTCGGAGCCTATTCGATGCAAACAAACAAACAAACAATCAAATCTTTCCTCTTTATAATATTAGTATAGATATAGATATATCCTGCTGCAAGCTAACGAGACCGGGGAGCTCCTAGAAGTCACGACATCGCAGATCCCACACCGGCTGCCAAGAGTGCTTAGAAGGACGGACCCATCACTGGACAACGGACACCACAACAGCTAACACACTTTCCCGAGAATTCTAGCATAGAGTCCACCCACCCATTTTTACCTGTTGCCCCCCCCCCCCCTAATTGTATTTTTTTTCTCTCTCTTCATCCCTTCCTTGTTTGTACATAAATGATCTGAATGTAAGGTGTTTCTGTAATGTAGAAAGTTTGCGTGTATGAGGACGTGTATTGTATACAATGACGGATTTCATACATTTCCGTTAAAGGGTTGGTTGGTAGGAAAAGTATACATTTCCTAGGACATATTGCAGTATTACCGCATGAAATTCGTTGGTTAACTTTCTGAATTACATGAAATCTTTCAATTTCGAATTCCTTTTTTGGCTTTGTTTGAGGAAGACTACACCTTTGCGAATAGGCGAAAAGTCAAAAGTGCTAATGTAATTCATAATATTGACGTGTTCAAGTATCATTTTATATGTTTAATGAAATAAACACTTCTGACTTTTGAAATAATACTTTATGCTCTCTCTTATTTACCTACAACTCCAATAGCATTAGACAAAGAGAAAAGATAAATTCGACCTATTTCAGGCGGTAGCATTAACGCATACATCTATACGCGTTCCGAGCTTATGGTAGGAAGTAATGAACGTGTACATGTGTTTAATAAAATAAAGATTTTTCTATTCTCTTCTATTCTGGAGTATACTCTTTCGAAGAAAAACAGGATTTTGAAAATCGGTCCATAAATCGGTGAACTGAACACACATAATTAAAAACAAAAAAGGTACATACAGTCGAACACAGAACCTCCTCCTTTTTTGAAGTCTATTAAAAATGGAGAAAGGATCTACCATACAAATATTCCATAAAGCTTAATCCGGCGCTTTGACGCGCGACGGGTTTATCAAATGCTTACGTTATCTTATTATAGGTTATTGAATAACATAACGATTTTAACAGTCGGGACCCATCTAAAATCCGGCTTCCTAATAAATGGGTCCCGATTGTTAAAATCGTTATGTTATTCAATAATATTCAATAACAAATGTCTCGACTACTGGACTTACTTTTGTTATTCTTTTCAGTTTTTATTACGCAATCGGGTTTTTTATTATTTTATTATATCCTCATATCAGTCCACTCAGCCGCAGTAAACACTCTTGTTTGGTATCTCGTGAGATAATGTCTAGTGCAAACATAGATAAATAATTGGGCCAAGTGCGAGCTATAGTCTCGCATTGAGAGTTTTTACCCAATTAAAAAAATACAAAAAAGGATAATGTCGAAGAGGCGGTGTAAAATAATAGCATGGAGAAATCAGTTTTCTGTACAGGTATAAAGCCAAATACATAATGTATTTGTTTAAACATCTATTACTAAAAGTTATACTTTTAGTAGTAGATGTTTAATTTGCAAAACGCATGTGCTACCACCAAGATCGCACGTTACGCCCTACTTGAATCAGGCAAAAATGTTAAAGATTGAAAACCGAATCAAGCTTTAACTCGCCACTTTGTTATTTGGTGTCATTAAAAACAAACAGTGCCTGAGTACCTTTGGACTAAGCTCACTTGGCGTTACAGTTCTCATGGCTACACAACTAGAGCATGCTCCATTCAGCTCGCAGTGCCTAAGCACCGAACCACACTTTTCCGTGGGAGCTTCAGATATGCAGCAACAAAAATCTGGAATGATATTCCTCCACCACGTAGATCAAAAACTTCTACAAATACTTTTAAAACAAGCTATCGACAATATTTATTTTCTCTCCGACTATCCGGTGGTATATCTGAGCAACACCACAAAATTTAATTCATTACAATATTTTTTCATATTTATCTACTATTTTTATTATATTCATTGTATACATACGTCAAAAACACAGTAACATACACACGCGCGCAGTGAGCGCCTCCGTCCACTTAGGTCCTGGCAGAATAACAGCGTTGTGGTTTCTTACCACAACAAATGCTGAGCCAGCGCCATTTTCACTGACACGATACATGCAACACCAACCACTCACACACACACGCACACACACACACACTCACATTCCTACTCACTCTCAAACACACACTTTACTCTTCCAAACACATTAATTTTAGTTAATAGTTAAGATACAAATGTTTTTACTTTATTTTTTTTGTTTTTATAATTGTGTGTGTAATGTGTCAGTTAAATAAAGGTTTTATCTATCTATCTATCATATTACTTTAGATTTATTGAGTGGTAGCCTTTTCCCGCGGCTTTGCTCGCGCAAAGAACATTTTTAGTCACCAATTTCATTCTTGACCCCTGGGGGGATGATTTTCGAAAAATCGCGAAAGATGTCTCCGTTGATTTCCTTCAAGGTATATCTTGACGAAGCTTCGAGTCAAAATATTCAAAAAAAATGTTTTCTCTATACAAACTTTAAACCCCCATTTTACCCCTTTAGTAGTTGAATTTCGAAAAATCCTTTCTTAGTGCTTGCCTACGTTATAAAAGACACCTGTTTGCCAAATTTCAGCTTACTAGGTCTAAAGGTTTGGGCTCTGCTTTGATGAGTCAGTGAATCAGGACCTCCAATTTTATATACAGGGCAAAAAAAACCTAGCTATGTTCAAAATCTTAAACCAGTATCACTTACAGAACACTTTTTTTTCCTAAACGTAGACACCACTCGGGTGCACCCCCCGAGCGCTACCCGCACCCCTCGCGTGCCTGGTGTAGGAGTAATGTCTACGTTTAGGCAAAAAATGAACTATTCCCATTGAAAAAATATATAAAAAAATTTTTTTTCATAATTGTCTTCTTTGAGTGATACTGGTTCAGGATTTTGAATATAACTAAGAGGTTTTTTATCACCGTGTATAAGAAAACGAAGCTCTAACATAGCTCGTTTCATCTGTTGTGCTTATTTTTGCTGTACCATTGTTACACTTGTCGCTTTCGTTGAACTAAGAATGGCAAAAATCGTCTTAATTTTTTTAATGGATTTTGCATTCCCTATGAAAATCCAAAAACGTTAGTATGAAACAAGTAGTTTGCCTGAAAATGGAGAATGGCAATTTCATATTTAAAGACTGAAAATTACAATGTAAGCCGTTCACAATTTATAATGACATAACGCCCTTGGATGTCTGTCTGTGCTGCATACGGTTTTATATAATAATTATTAATTACAATTGCATAAAATAAGAGTTTTGTCTTATTATACGAAACTCTGAAAATTGATAAGAAAAACGGTTGTTATAATATATTCTAACGCTTGTTATAATAATATGTTATTATCTATCGTATTTTCTTGTTTAGTGTTTCTTCAGCAGACGTACACTTGGCATTTATACTATAGTAGAGAAATTATAAATACAATATCTACTCACAAAAAAGAAAATAATAAGTAAGATGAGTTTGTCGAATAAGGTGGCTATAGTGACTGGATCTAGTTCAGGGATCGGCGCGGCAATAGCGGTGAAGTTTGCGGCAGAGGGAGCCAAGGTCGTCATAGTCGGCCGCAACGAGAACAAACTAGCCAACGTGGAGAAGGAAGTCGCGCAGCGGGGTTTCAGGCCGCTGGTCATCGTCGCTGACGTCACTAGAGAAGAGGACGCCAAGAGAATCGTGGAAGACACTCTGAAACACTTCGGGAAGATCGACATATTAGTTAACAATGCTGGGATAGCTGGAAAGGGCAGTATTCTAGACCCGGAATCTATCCAGAAGTTTGAAGAAGTGCTGAGTACAAATCTACGCTCGGTTGTCTACTTAACACATCTCGCGGCACCACATGTAATAGCAACCAAAGGAAACATCATCAACATATCCAGTGCTGCCAGTTTTGTCGTTTTTGATACAAGCAACTTCGTGTATAGTACCACAAAAGCTGGGTTGGACCATTTCACTCGATGCATAGCTCTAGAACTCGCAGAAAAAGGTGTTCGTGTCAATTGCATCAATCCGGGTCCAGTGAAAACAGATATTTTTGCGAATGCTGGTATGGATGCGGTAACAGAGGCAGCTTCTTTTGAGTTCGTGAAGAAAAAGACGGCTTTGAACAAGATCTCAGATGCTGAGGAAGTGGCTGACCTGACGGCTTTTGTGGCGAGCGACAAGGGAAGAAGTATCACCGGCGCTACTTTGCTGATTGACTGCGGATTTGTTATTAAGAATTGAATAATAAAATCATTGCCTACCATTGCGAACTCGTTAATATGGAAATCAAATTAATGGGTTTGCTGTGAAGAATACGAAAAAAAAAACATAATAGCTGATTCATACAATTATTTCATTTGAATAAAAGCTTGGTTTAAAAATGTTATATAATTAATTGACTTCTTTATTTTGTATAAATAATTCTTATGTTTTTATGTTTTTACTATTATTGTGACAGTTAACCTTTATCTTGCCTGAAATATATTAATAGGCATTATTATATAAGTATAGAATAGACATTAGAAAAAAAAAACTCCTCTCAGTATATACGTTATCGTTACTTTTTCTCTTAAAGTAGGTAATTCGGTCCTTATAATACGTCAATGAGTTTTCCTTATCTCTTTCACAGTCTCTAAAATCATTGTTGAATAAAAAGACTTTGTTTCACAATTAATGTGAAGCTATTTCTCATTTCTACGTTTAAAACATTCAATGAAGCCATCAATTCGCGAGTAGAACGCAGTCGAGCGAATAGCTAACACCCGTTGAGTAACCACCCTTCATTTGCCTCGTTTACCGCCATAGGCAAGTAGGTGCTGTTAAGTGAAAGGAATTATTTTGAAGAATAATGTCAAGTGGCAAATTAGGTATCAACCGATCAGTTGACTACTAAATGCTCTCAGATACGAGTATATATAATCGGATAGCATTTAGTAGTCGCCGGTGCCATGTCAAGGTTTTCAGCAGGTGTATTGCAACCATGCGAGTCCCGCCACTCAGAAGACGACGCGACGGGCCTTACATCTTGACGTTTGATAGTTTTATTTTGTTATATTTTATTTCTTTAATTTTGACATTTGATATTTTCAATATTTTTTTCTTAATTTTTTTGATATTTTTGTATTAATCTGTGACATATGATTGACTGAAAACATCTACTTGACGTAGACTGAATGTTATTATTATAATTATTATATTAATTTATTGTAATTTTGACGATCACATTATACTTTGACATTGCTTTAGACATAATATTGTAACTGGAATTGATAATGTGAAATAAATGAATCCAATCTAATATAATCTTTCTTGTCGTCTAGGTATACTCAAGTATGTCGTGTAGGTATACATTGCTAATTGGCGTTGAGTCAGTAAGGTCAAAAGAATGAATGTGCCATTCGTTCTGTTGACCTCGTTCTTTTGCCACCAATATGTAATTTTTTTTAAATCCGTTAATGAATGTTTGTATGTATTTAATGTAATTTTGACTTATTTTTAGTAACATCCTCAATCCTAAATGCGAATGTAATTCTGTCTTCTGTCCGATTTTAATGTAATTTGGCACGGATATAGATCAGAGCCTAGAAAAGGATATAGGCTACATTTTATCCCACAGTCGGGCACGATATAACCTGTAGTCCACGCGGGCGGAGCCGCGGGCGGAAAGCTAGTGTTCTATAAAATAAACATATTTTGAGTTTATGTGGTTAATAGACTCAAAATATCTTGGTTAACATGCCCTCCGAAGCACGGAAACACTCGGGATAAATTGCCACTTTGGTCACCCATTAGGTTCCCTGCCTCTGTGTAAGTTGCTTAACCTCACCGATCGGTTCAGATCAGCGAGCACCGCTGGGAAACGAGTGCTTCATGATGACAGTACAACTTTAAACGTCACGGTGAGGTCGCAATCGATACGCGGTTAAAGTGAAATTCCACCGCTATTTGAATGGTTGCGATTTGCCGGTTGTGCTTGTGGTGTAGCACAGTAGAATAAGATCTCTCTCATTCTTACGGCCTAATGGCCATGCATAAAAGAGGAAAAGTATAAGTTAAAAAAAACCCTGAATAAATAAATTAGTTTGCCAAGCGTGGTGAATACAGTAGTCTTACAATCGTGACAACAACAGCACTAAAAACGACTTCAAATTTCCAAAGTACGCAAATCAATGCACAGAAAAATCACAAATTAATGCTATTCGCACACAATTTCAACTTTCTAATAAAATTGACATCAAATATTAAGTGCCACCAATATATTAATTATTTAAAATTAATCAAGCGGAGAACAATCGACTCCAATGGAGTGGAACTTGCGGCAAATTCAACATATTTCGTCTTAAGTCTAAACGATGCTTTTCAGCTCTCTTTCACTTCCTCAAGAATCCGTGTCAATTAACGAATAAATGAATCTATTTCGTTTCATCTGTTTCTTGATGCCGGAGACCACGTCGACGTCGTCGAGAAATCAACGGAACGACATTAAACCATAACGACAAATGTTAATACTCAAGCGAACTTGATTCTTTAGTCGAGCAGAATTAGCCGATCACAGCGCTAAAATCTGGGAAATTGTAACCAGCAATTAAAAATGTTTTTTTCTATAGATCTTTGCATTAGTATAAACATATTCATTTTGTACAACTTTAGAGTTGCAGCGCGGCTCTCAAAAAAAATGTCCAAAACTGTCAAAACAGGTTTTTTGCGAGCAACGAGTAAACTACGCGACTATTTTTCAGTTTTAACGCGGTGTTTTGCGGATTGCGCAAAAACTACCAAACCGATCAACAAAACTCATTTTGTTCGTCTTTTATTGCGGTTTTTTGGTTATGTAAGGCTTAATGATTCGTTTTCTTATTGTTTGATTCATTTATACAGGCAATTCTATTTGAAATGTTATCTTAGGTTATGATTTCGTTTTGATACTGCCTTTTATTTGTCTAGTCGTGAGTTGGCGGTATTTAAAAATGTTTAAAAAGTATAAAAGCCGTTGGAATGACTGTTAAGCTCTCTTTTGCATTTAGAATTTTGTCGTGATAACATTGTACCAAGTTTATTCTGTAATAAATAATTTTATAAGGCTATCGAAGTTTCCCTTCTGAATTCCCTATAATTCAGAAGCGGGATCTTTCCATGCGCCTTAAGATTGAGCCGTTCCTAGACTACTTTTTTTTTATACCGTAACGTGCTTCCGAAAGTATTTCTAGATCTAGGTCGAGAGCCGTACAACGAGGAGTTGTCCACGTGGTGCTCCCATCGGCGCTCCCGGACCTGAGCGAGGGTGAAGCCGATCATGCCACAGGCAGCTTTCTACTCACACTCCCTGTCCGTCACGACACCATCGGTGCTACAAGAGACAGCGCCGGCGCCAGAGGAAATAATAGTATTTCTTACATATCTTCAATGTACCGAGAGCGATCGGTTACATTTTTAAAAAAGTATGTATAATTGTATACACATGTACAGATTACATTACAACCAAGCCGGTGATGCTGTTCGAAAGTCTGTATCTTTTCAGTTTATAAAAGAAATGTGTGAAACTTGACAATTTGTCACGATTTTAATTACCTACGTGTCTTCTAGTTCAAATTTCCCTACTAGACCAAGTCTAAACCTAAAGTGTACTGTGCTCTAATTGGCTGTAACTTAATGTTGTTCGAGGTAAAGTTCAAATCAGTGTATGACTTTAATGGAGCTGAAAGTGAATTGATTTTGTTTAATGGTAGTTTAGTTTTAAGTGGTGGTTAAGCGAGTGGTTAAGGTTAGTTGAGTCCAGATTAAGATACAGTATTAAACTGTGGGGCAACAGTTATACATACAATATAAAGAAGGCTTTTGTTGCACAAAAAAGAGCGATTCGCACTATAGCACGCATTCCACCCTGGGAGTCTTGTAAAGAGTATTTCAGGACCTTGGGTGTTCTTACAGTCCCGAGTCTGTATATCATGATCATACTCACAGATTTGCTAAAGCGTAGTTATAGGTTTGAGTCGGAAGAGCAAAAGCAACAAAGATATGCCACTAGAAGAAAAGATATGACACATGTAATACAACCAACTTTAAAAGTGGTGGAACACTGTGCGCTGTATCAGGCAGTAAAACTGTTTAACAGGTTGCCTATTGAGCTAAAAAAATACATTTAAACATAGACTTAAGGTTCTTCTTTTGGAAAGGTGCTGTTATGACATTGATGAATTTTAATTATATTTGACATGCATGAATTAATTATAAGTTTTTAAATGTTTTATATTGCTAGATGAGTTTTTAATTATTTAATTTGACATTCATGGATTATTGTTAGTTATTTATTATTATTTTAATATGTACTTAATTTCGAACACAACGACGATGTTGTAAGCGAATAAATGAATTGAATTGAATTGAACCAAGCTTCAATTTCTTTAGTTATGCTGGACGGTGTCTGTCAAAAGCAAGCTATTCTTTTGTGAATTAAATGTTGATGATTATTATATTATGTCATCTTTGTAGAGGTTGCTGTTATTGTTCATTATTTTGGTAGAAAATTAAACTTGCGAGAGGTCGCTTGACTGTGGGATTAGATGAGACATTCAACTTTTTTTATAGGGGCCACAAACACGTTTCAGTCATGGTATCGATGGCCGCAAGCAAAAATTATTTAGGTTTTAATTTAAACGTGATTCCAACTTAACGATGCATTTACTTTATGAATGAAAAAGTTTTAACAAAGATGTTTAAATGCGATTTTTGTTACTGTGACTTTTTTCAAAACTTGATCAAGACCTGGGTTGTCGCTACATGCTATCCCTATTACATAAATATCTCTCATAGTATTAAGGTAGTCTGTGCCTAGGATTTGACCTTTCGTTGGTATGAATCTAAAAAAAATGTGTCTAAATGTATTTCTTAAAGAAATAAGCTGTGCCTTTTGTGTTCGTTTTTTCTATTTGTCTGTATTAAATGGTTTTTGAAAAATATCTAACAAACATAAAGTATTGCTCAGATGGGCGCAATATTTAAAATGGTTCACAATAAGTTTTTAACTTCAAATGGGCCAATCACAACGGCCAGCGGGCAGCAGGTTGAGTGTAGCTGGATTAGATGATTCATAGTGACGCTACGTGACCTATACTTGTTCTTTTTTTGACTAGATCGCAGTACCTATTCTATTTTAACTATTTGCTCACGATTATCAAATATTAAAGACACTTGTGCGACCGACCGCAAATTCTGTATACAACGTAATAAGATTCAATGGAAAGACGTTCACGCGCTTTCTCATTAATTTGTAGGTGGGTACTTACTGTTTAGTTTTGTGAAAACTTCGTTCATAAAACATATGCCGCTGAGGAGCTTTTAGGGAGCCCCTTTTTGAAGTCCATACAGATCTTTTGCTAATAAAGCGTACTTTTTAGAGAAAACTTTTTATCTATTTGCCATTGCACTTTGTATCTTTGCCAGTGTAGATGATAAAGTTATACTTAGGTTAGCAATTATTGGGATTCGAGGTTTCACTTCTTTTTTTAAGGAAAGGTTTTATGAGGAAAGTTTTTAACTGACCTTGAAAGATTCCTTCCTCAAGTGATTGATTTATGAGTTGGGTTCGAGAATGGTCGAATCATGCATCGATACAGTGTTTTATTAGTATAGGTGGTAATTCGTTCACTCCTAAGCTAGGTTTTCCTTTTAAGTTTTTATTAATTTATTTACCTCCAAGAAATTAATCTGTGCAAGAAAATGATATTTCCTATCGTAGACTCGTTTGAGTATAAGTTGCATGTGAATCGTTTATTTGAGAAACCCCATAAGTCACTTTTTCAACGAGGTTGATTTTTTTAATGGTACAAGTTGAATAATTGAATTTTTCTACATGTAATCATTTTAACCGATAGTGACATTACTATTTTATAGCATTTTTGAATAATAAATTAATATGCTCAGTTTTTTCAAAAAATGATTTTTTATGTTTTTAAAATCATCCGACGATTCTGACTTATGGGGTTTCTCAAATAAACTATTCATGTAATGTATAAATTTTTCCCAATATTGCTCATACTGTCGGAAACTGACGTTGCTACAAAGACTTCTTAAATTCTTTAGTTCTTGCTTGTAGAGAAGGAACTATATCGATTAGCTAAAAAAAAGCTGTACTTATGTGAAAGAGTTAAATCAGATATTGTTGCTTATCATTACATTATTTTATTACAAATTGCCTATTTTAAATATGCGATTATGTTATTAGAAGAAGAACACTACCTAGTTGTTTTTTTCAAGTGAATAGAATGAATTTATAAATTTCTTAATGCACACATAAAAAAGGGGAAATAGCGACAACTGCAAAAGGCGATCTAATCACTCCAAGTGATCTCCTCCAGAGAAGATATTAATTGCAGCCTATACTTAAAAATAAAATAGTTTCATGCAATTATTGATACCTCATTATTACAGAAAATTAAGAAAATGATGTACGAGTAAACGAAAAAACCGTGATCGTGGTCTGAATAAAATAACGTGAAATTAGTTTATTCTTTCTCGTACTATTTATTCATTGATTAAGTTAATGTAAACTATTTTTACAATTGATTTGGTGTGGTTAAGAGGCTTCAAATGGTTTTAGAACTACATGACGATCTGCCTACCGCAAATGAGATTAAAGGCAAGAGTGTATGAATGTATGATAATGAATATATAAAAATCTTAGAACATAAAAGTATATTGCTTAGAACAGAAGTCTCTATCAGACTTAAGAACTACGGATACTGTATTCTTTATTTTTGTTCCCAGTAATTCTGCGGAATCTGCAACCCATCTTGGTCTGCAGGCCACTGCGATTTTGCTGCGGAGACTGCGGCTATTGTGATTTTGCTGCGGAGTCTACGGCTATTATGATTTTGCTGCGGAGTCTGCAGCTATTATGATTTTGCTGCGTAGTCTGCGGATATCATGATATTCCTGCGGAAACTGCGGGCCAATAGATCCTTGCTGCGGAAACTGCAGCTGACCGAGTTTGAAAACTGGCGGACTCTGCTCGATACTCGTATACTGAAAGTATTATCAAACATAGACTAAACAAAACCTATAGCTAATTATATACAACGATTCAGGTAATTTTGAGAAGTAATGATCGTATACTTATAATTATGGAGAGAAAGTATTCAGTGCGAAAGTAATGAATGCCCTATAGTTATTTTTATCCTAAAATGGCTGGTTTCGTCTCGTGACGCATACCGCTGCCTCTGTGTAAAAAGCAGATGTTTGTTCCCGGGTCCAAGTGTTTATGTCGCAAAGGACCCACGAAATAAGGGAAAGTTTTATGTGGGTCTTTCAATGTATGTTGTTTAAATTGCGAAGCCTTGATAAATAAATATAAATGTTTATATTAGTGATCATATGATAATTTTTATCAATAAATTGCACTAAAAGTTTAAATTTCACATAACAGTAATTGATTGCTACATATTCTATATTATATATTTTAACGCTCGTCTGAAAATATCAGTTAATTGGTAAATTAGAGTTAGACTGCCTTACTATGTAAGACGGCGATTTAAAAGAAAGTTTTAAAGGTTTTCGTATAAAAAGATACTTAACCGGAGTTAGACATAGTTTAAGTTGGGTATTACAATGTTTTGTAGTAAGATCCACCATTTATTTTATTATTCACTAGCATCCCGCTCGGGACTTTGTTCCCGTGGGAATTCGGGAAATTTATGTAACTTTGTTACTCAGGGATAATGTAGCATCCTAATAGTGAAAGAATTTTTGAAATCGTTCCAGTAGTTTCGGAGTCTATTCGTTACATACAAAGATACAAGTCTTTCCTATTTATAATATTACTAGCATCCCGCTCGGGACTTCGTTCCCGTGAATATTCGGGCAAATTATGTAGCCTATATTACTCAGGGATAATGTAGCATCCTAATGGTGAAAGAATTTTTGAAATCAGTCCAGTAGTTTCGGAGCCTATCGTTACATCCAAAAATACAAATGTTTCCTCCGTATAATATACTAGCTTCCCGCGCGGGACTTCGTTCCCGTAGGAATTCGGAAAAATCATGTACCCTATGTCCATCCTAGATAATGTAGGATTCTAATGCTGAAAGAATTGTTCAAATCGGTCCAGTAGTTTCGAAACCTATTCGATGCAAACAAACAAACAAACAATCAAATCTTTTCTCTTTATAATATGTATAGATATAGATATATCCTGCTGCAAGCTAACGAGACCGGGGAGCTCCTAGAAGTCACGACATCGCAGATACCACACCGGCTGCCAAGAGTGCTTAGAAGGACGGACCCATCACTGGACAACGGACACCACAGCAGCTAACACACTTTCCCGAGAATTCTAGCATAGAGTCCACCCACCCATTTTTACCTGTTGCCCCCCCCCCCCCTAATTGTATTTTTTTCTCTCTCTTCATCCCATCCTTGTTTGTACATAAATGATCCGAATGTAAGGTGTTTCTGTGATGTAGAAAGTTTGCGTGCATGAGGACGTGTATTGTATACAATGACGGATTTCATACATTTCCGTTAAAGGGTTGGTTGGTAGGAAAAGTATACATTTCCTAGGACATATTGCAGTATTACCGCATGAAATTCTTTGGTTAACTTTCTGAATTACATGAAATCGCTTCAGTCTCTTCAATCTTTCAATTTCGAATTCCTTTTTTGGCTTTGTTTGAGGAAGACTGCACCTTTGGGAATAGGCGAAAAGTCAAAAGTGCAAATGTAATTCATAATATTGACGTGTTCAAGTATAATTTTATATGTTTAATGGAATAAACACTTTTGACTTTTGAAAGAATACTTTATGCTCTCTCATATTTACCTACAACTCCAATAGCATTAGACAAAGAGAAAATATAAATTCGACCTATTTCAGGCGGTAGCATTAACGCATACATCTATACGCGTTCCGAGCTTATGGTAGGAAGTAATGAACGTGTACATGTGTTTAATAAAATAAGGATTTTTCTATTCTCTTCTATTCTGGAGTATACTCTTTCGAAGAAAAACAGGATTTTGAAAATCGGTCCATAAATCGGTGAACTGAACACACATAATTAAAAACAAAAAAGGCACATACAGTCGAACACAGAACCTCTTCCTTTTTTGAAGTCTATTAAAAATGGAGAAAGGATCTACCATACAAATATTCCATAAAGCTTAATCCGGCGCTTTAACGCGCGACGGGTTTATTAAATGCTTACGTTATCTTATTATAGGTTATTGAATAACATAACGATTTTAACAGTCGGGACCCATCGAAAATCCGGCTTCCTAATAAATGGGTCCCGATTGTTAAAATCGTTATATGTATGTAAGGTTCCGTTAAATATTTTAGCAATTTTTGCACTTTATTAAATATTTTTAAACGTTTAACTTAAATTAAATAGTTCGATGAATGACTCTTTCCGGTACAACTACTGGCAGACAAAACAGTAGCAAAGTTTAGTGGCTAACTTCATGCGAAATTCAAAACGGGAAGGGGAGTTTGGCTGACGGGGACATTCGTTACCTGGCAGTTGAAGAGAGTAGTCGTGTCCTTAGAAAGTGTAGTTAACGGAAGTGTCCGTTGATCGTAGGGCTAGCAGCAACAACAACAACACACATACGCACACGCACACACACACACACACACACACACACACACACACACACACACATACACACACACATACACACACACACGTACATATTCACATAAGAGGGTTCATATTGTCATTTTCGCTTAATTTTTTTTCTTTTGTTTTGTTTCTTTAACTCGTTATATTGAGTCTCGAGCGGTTACATTGGGTGATCCTTCTTTTTTCCTCTTTCAAACCATTACTATATAAAATCTAAATACCGATAGGAAACTCACTCCAGTGACATTGCTCGTACTTTATACAGTAATAATTTATACGGTAATTTAATTTTGTTAGTATTTATACACATTGGTAACTGTACTATGTTTGCAAATGTTTTCCACCTCCTGTTTAAACTAGAAAACCTGTAATTGGCTTTACAATTAGACCTAAGCTAGCTACTAATTTTAAATGTCTTGTAATTAAGCTGTTGGTTTTGTACAATAAATAAATAAATAAATAAATAGTGAGATCTAAAATATAATTAAATTGTACATTACCACGAAGTGGAAATATATGTTTAAAAGAGGTCTGGTGTTTCCTTTGGATTGATGCACGTCTTAAACCTCAGAAGCGGAAAAGGACAACGCATAAACGCGTAAGTAACACGCCTTAATTGTTTTAAAGGAAACCCTTTTGATGTAGATATTTCATGTATAATTAGATACAACGGCAATAACCGACCTACCATAAAAGGAAATCGTTATGAAGGTAGATGGTTAACTATTTTTAGTTATTTTAAAATTCTATATTTTGGCAGAGCTATTTTTACAGCTATTATGTGCAATTGGTAGAATAGTCCCTTCTTTTACATAGAATGACGTCATAGATGGCTTAAGATACCGACTCGGTACCTGGGAATTTATTTATACACATATAGATGTACTTCTTTGAACAATAATTTTGAGTGCTTTGAATTTTTCTCTCTACCTACATTCAATCTATGATCGAGAACAAAACTGTAACCGACGGAATCAAATATGCTGGCACCGGATTACTCGAACTGTGTGTAGGGGTTTCTTAAAGGGGGCTCGAAATTTGATTATTTTTGCGCTAGGAGCAGCCATTTTGAAGATATGACTACTTTTTTGAATTCCTTATATATTTCGATTGTTTTTTTTTTCTAGTTTGAATTTTGTTTGTGTGTTCTACATTGAATACATTCGTAACGTAAATGTAATTTTATAAGCAGTTAGAATGGAGGTTTGCGTTTTGTTTTTTTTTTGTGAGTTTCAGAACGTGGCAGGCAGCAGGGAGCACGCGCGGCTCCTGCCGCAGTTTGGGTGCTCGCAGCCAAGGGAGCGTCCGCGGCCGCGGTCGCAGCCGCTGCCTGCGGGAGCGGGTTCGCCGGCTGGAACGGGGTCTGGAGATGGCGCGAGATGGCGGGCATCGGAGGCAGCGGAGCGGGCGGCGTGGTCAGCGGAGCGAGCGGCGTGGTTAGCGGAGCGAGCGGCGTGGTCGGCGGAGCGAGCGGCGTGGTCGACGGAGCGAGCAGCTTGGTCAACGGAGCGAGCAGCGTGGTCAACGGAGCGAGCAGCGTGGTCAACGGAGCGAGCAGCGCGGTCTAAGCAGCGATGGCGCTAGACTGGAGGGACGCAACGCGCGGGACTCTGCGAGCGCCGGACACCAGGATAAAAGGTCATGTAGCCCTTCATTTTTCAACTAATGACTTGTTACAAATTGCAAAGTCTATAAAAGATTTGCTACCATCTCAGCGGTCAAATTCGATCAATAAATGTGCATCGGTTTATGGCTGGGATGAGAAGACGACCGTCCATTTACCATGCAAAAATTAACGGGACTCGCTAAGACTTGGTATGAGAGTTTGAATTGATCGACGGGTCCTGGGTTCGATTCCCAGTCGGGGCAAATATTCGTGTTAAAAGAAAATGATGTTCTCGGGTCATGGGTGTTTGTTTGTTTGTATGTATATTCAGAGAGACCCACGACACAAGGGAAAACCTTGATGTGGGCCCTGAGTGTGTAGCGTTTATTTATTTAAATTTTGTTAGAAATTTGCTCTTTTAAATCAGTGTAAAATAACGGGTAGGCACGCATCATCCACAGTATCGGCGATCGAAAAAAAAAATTAGGTTAGGCACACTAGATTTACGGTGCGTTAAACCAGATCAACTTTTGAATTTTTTACTTACGTAGAAGCCTAATTTAAAGCACAAATCTGGAGCCACTTCTGAAAGTAGGTCCAACAACAGACAGAAGAACTAGGCTTATTAGTTATAACTGCAAAGAAGCTGGCCATATTCCAACTGTCCCAAACCTCTAGTCAAGTGTATCCAATGTCAGAAGATATAACACACTACCGAAACCTGTCGAGTTAAAAAGGCATCGGAATCGACGAAGGTTTCCACAATCGCCAAAAGTCATGGTCGAAATAGATATATATATATTTCCTTTATAAATATATATATATTTCATATATTTTCCTTTATAAATATGGAACGGGTTAGCTCTTGACCACAATCTTGACCACGATCATAGATGAGGTCCACGATGGAACATTCAGGATGTTATCTAAAATAGGTCAAGTTACAATAAAGGATTTAAATACATTCATACATATTCGTTCTACTGACTCTACTCCTAAGGTCATCTTTCCCAGAGAAGAATAGGCAAGAGCGCTCTTGTAAATCTCATTATAAGTCTCATTTTCAAATTTTGACTACATCTGAAATAACTCTAGAGCTAAGTAGTTTATTCCCATGGCTGCAAAACTATGTGCATTTCAAGTTATGGTCCAAATGAAATATAGTGAACATTGACGGCACAATCCTGGAGAAGCATTTATAGATTAACGTAGGGAAATAACGTTGATTAAACAAATAAGTTTCGCGAAACTGGGTGTTTAACACGACAGTGTTCCTCTAATGATGAAAGGTTGTGGTTATAACCTTGTACGGTCACTTGGATCAGATTTGTGTCTGTCGATTGACGGTGCTGGTGCAACGGTTTCGTGTATGTCCCAAAACGTTGCTCGAAAAGCCAATGCTGATCGGAAAACCAAGTTGCAGTTTTTGTATATCGGTGTCAAAATGCCAGGCTCATTATTAGAATAGATTGTTTATTCCTACATTATCGATTTCATAATTACAATGGATGTCAAAAAGTAATAAGAATAACACTCCCGTCAAAATAAAAATAAAAATGTATCGGCAAGGGTGACGAAAGGTTGAATCGAATAGGGATGTTGACTAAATTTTTTTTATTGTATATCTTAAAAAAGAACTGAATCCAAAACCCAAAACCGAAATAATTTTTAAAAAATATTGAGAAATAAAAAAGTTACAAGCTATTAAATTTCAATAGAGGGGGAAACTGTCAAACAACGAAAAAGAGATGCACGTACCGACATGTGACGTCACCGCCATTTGTTTGCGTACGTAAAAACGAGATAGCTAGCTCTCCCCACATAACGAGATAGATAGTCCTTACGATAATATAAATGCTAATAACTTGTTCATTTATAAACCAATTTTAATGCTGTTTTCGGATATTAATATATTTCTAGCATTATTTTTTGTTTCACATACAATAATTCATAAAATAAAACACTGTCAACATCCCTATTATGATGGTGGGACACAGCGAGACAAGCGGTATGACAAGCGTTAGAGCAGCGACCGAAACCCCTTTTTCTGGCAGCTTAAGGTTAGATACGAAGATTGTAAGGAAACCGAATGATCAGTATGTTGTAGTAGTATACACGGTCAAAAATGTTTCCTTTTCTGTAACAGTAACTCCATGCTCTAAACCGCGTAAGCTTCAGGAAAACTTCGTATTTCCTCGGGCTAAGAAACTGAAGGATATACATAGGACTTTAGAGATCAGCCAGACTGTTAGAACTTCTTCAACGCTATGACCGACTCTGAAACGCAAAATCCAGTAAAATCTATGTTCCACTTATGTTAAGATAGATAGATAGATAAAACCTTTATTTAACTGACACATTACACACAATTACAAAAACAAAAAAAAATAAAAAAAATAAAAACATTTATATTTTAACGATTGAGTTGTTTCCCTCACTATTGTTGCTTTACACGTTATATACATAGATTAAACGACTTGACAACCCTTACTCTCAAGTCTCAAATATATATATTTCATCTAGGTTCATAAATTTAGAGTAACTAAATTTAATTTGTACCAGTTAGCTTCCTCTGATTCACTAGCCTAGAATATGTGCAGTATTGGGTTGGCCTTGTGTGCCGCTTTAGGAAGGCCTTGTGTGCCGCATTAGGTTGGCCTTGTGTGCCGCCTTAGGAAGGCCTTATGTGCTGCTTTAGGCTGGCCCTGTGTGCCGTAGTTAGCTGGCCCTGTGCGCCAAAGTGAGACTGGCCCTGTGTGCCGTAGTTAGTCGGCCCTGTGTGCCAAAGTTAGACTGGCCCAGTGTGCCGTAGATAGACTATCCCTGTATAACCAGCATGACCAGTTGTAGTATTTCAGTCGGGGTAACTCTCTGACAATGCTATACTTGGCTGCAAAATAATGATTAATAAAAAAAAAATATTGACTTGTGCGGTCCAAATAATGTTCTCGCTTGAGGTTATTTGTTGTTATAATTAGAAGTGTATGACAATATATACATATTAGTCTAGAATATGTGTTTCTTTACATATAAACCCTGTCGGGCATTGCAACAATGGAACGGCAGGCGGACTGGCATTATTGTTAATTTAATTGTTTTATTTATTAATTTGTGCCTAATTCTAGAAAAGTATATCTATGTTTTTGCCATCGCTATGCTTACCGTTTTTCTGACTCCCGCATACAAAGGTCCGTATCGTGTAGTAAAAGTTATAGGTAACAATTGGTACAAGGTTGCTCCTACATCTGGATTTAAAGGGATGAAAAAATAAATGTACGACCATGGTTGCCACTGAGAGAATGCAGTCGTGGATACATATAGCGGTACTAGAGGTCAATGATAATGCGGACGAAGTCGATACTGTAGATGAAGAAGTTGTCTATTATAAGTGAGGAATTTTTACTCTAGTTGATTTATACTTGTGTTTATTATATTATTTTGTTTAAAGTTGGAATATGGTACTTAGTCCACTTATGTACCTATATTTGTTTCAGGTCATTGGCGGATGTCGAAAGGATAAGGCTACCGTCTGGCCTGGGACAAATACACAGATATAACGGATTGGATGGATAATTGGATGGATAATTTGATGGATAATTTGATGGAAAATTGGATGGATAATTGGATGGTTAATCGGATGGTTAATCGGATGGTTAATCGGATGGTTAATCGGATGGTTAATTGGATAGTTAATTGGATGGATAATTTAATAGATAAATGGATGGATAATTTGGATAGATATCGGATGGATAACTTGATGGATAAATCGGTTAGATATCCGAATAGTTAATCGGATAAGGAAATGGATAGACATTTTGATAAATAAATAACCATAAGTGTACCTATTTGAGTATCAAGTTGTTTATGACCTTTTGTAATTTAATTCCAAAGATATATACTTTATCTTACGTTGTATATTCACAAAAAAAAATATCATTAACAGCTAGTCACCTAATCATAATTATGGTTGGATATGTCAGTATTTGTTTTGTAAATTGATTTAAAATTTTTGGTTGGATTAGATGTTGCACTTTGTTAAGTAGCGGTAATTTATCTAAGCTATTGAATTGTAAAATTTTGTTCGTCTATACAGCATTCTGGGGTAAGATAGATTAAATTTATTTTATAGATTGCTATTTTATTTATTTATTGCTATTTATTGTTGGACTTTGTTTTTTTTACGTTAACATTTAATACATGAAATATATATACTTTTGATACGTACTTGGATACATAATAGTAGATTAAGCAACAAGGGGATAAACAGTGTAATATGTCACGGGCAGCATATTAAATTCTGAGCGTAATGAATGAGTCTGTAGTTAATTAAGATGTTATGTTAAATCCTGAATGAAGCGAAGGATTCAAGTCTGCCTAAGACTAAGACACATACATCTACTGTGAGGTTAAATAAAAAAATAAATTATAAATTCATCCCATCAATAATGTTTTGAGCCTCCGTTTCTATGTCAGAGTCGCTGGAATTACATCAAGTTTTTATACTAAATATTTTTAATAAGGCAATAAGGCTGCCGGATTGTACACTACATTATGAACATTTGTTTTTGTTTAATGTTATGTTTATTTTTGTGTGCAATAAAGAGTATTGTATTGTATTGTAATAAAAGTAAAATCTGTTTGATGTGTCAATAGATTTTACTTTCGAAATTATTTTTGATAGAAGTTTTTGTTGAAATTTTGGCGTTCCATATTTAAATGTCACTAATGCCCAAGGGAAGTTCCATAAAATTTTATTTCCCTTAAGCTATAATGGCTTACTTTTAAATATAGTGTATAAAAATATTTGTTATTACTGGTTAGGGCTAGAAAATCATTATTAGCTAAAGTACAGGGATGTCCTAATCAGCCAAGTGTAAGGTTTACAACGGTGCGTGTATGAGGGCATACACGTTATCAGGATGGTCGAGTGTAAGGTTCCGTTAAATATTTTAGCAATTTTTGCACTTTATTAAATATTTTTAAACGTTTAACTTAAATTAAATATTTCGATGAATGACTCTTTCCGGTACAACTACTGGCAGACAAAACAGTAGCAAAGTTTAGTGGCTAACTTCATGCGAAATTCAAAACGGGAAGGGGAGTTTGGCTGACGGGGACATTCGTTACCTGGCAGTTGAAGAGAGTAGTCGTGTCCTTAGAAAGTGTAGTTAACGGAAGTGTCCGTTAAAATAGTGAGATCTAAAATATAATTAAATTGTACATTACCACGAAGTGGAAATATATGTTTAAAAGAGGTCTGGTGTTTCCTTTGGATTGATGCACAATAACAAATGTCTCGACTACTGGACTTACATGTTATTTTATTATATCCTCATATCAATCCACTCAGCCGCAGTAAACACTCTTGTTTGGTATCTCGTGAGATAATGTCTATTGCAAACATAGATAAATAATTGGGCCAAGTGCGAGCTATAATCTCGCATTGAGAGTTTTTTACCAATTAAAAAAACACAAAAAAAGCATAATGTCGAAGAGGCGATGTAAAATAATAGCATGGAGAAATCAGTTTTCTGTACATGTATAGAGGCCAAATACATAATGTATTTGTTTAAACATCTATTACTAAAAGAGATACTTAGCCTTATAACGGAGATTTTGAGTAAAATTAATACATTTATTTTCACATACCGCCAAGATCGCACGTTACGCCCTACTTGAATCAGGCAAAAATGTTAAAGATTGAAAACCGAATCAAGCTTCAACTCGCCACTTTGTTATTAGGTGTCATTAAAAACAAACAACCTGAGTACCTTTGGACTAAGCTGACTTGGCGTTACAGCTCTCATGGCTACACAACTAGAGCATGCTCCATTCAGCTCGCAGTGCTTAAGCACCGAACCAGACTTTTCCGTGGGAGCTTCAGATATGCAGCAACAAAAATCTGGAATGATGTTCCTTCACCACTTAGATCAAAAACTTCTACAAATACTTTTAAAACAAGCTATCGACAATATTTATTTTCCCTTCAACTATCCGGTGGTATATCTGAGCAACACCACAAAATTTTATTCATTACAATATTTGAAATGTTTATTATTATTTACAACATACGGTTTTTACTTAAATTTTTCATATTTATCTACTATTTTTACTATATTCATTATATACATACGTCATAAACACTACACAGTAACATGCACACGCGCGCAGAGAGCGCCTCCGTCCACTTAGGTCCCGGCAGAATAACAGCGTTGTGGTTTCTTACCACAACTAATGCTGAGCCAGCGCCATTTTCACTGACACGATACACGCAACACCAACAACTCACACACATACGCACACACACACACACACTCACATACACACACATTCCTACTCACTCTCAAACACACACTATACTCTTCCAAACACATTAATTTTAATTAATAGTTTAAAGTGCTTGCCTACGTCATAAAAGACACCTGTTTGCCAAATTTCAGCTTACTAGGTCTAAAGGTTTGGGCTCTGCTTTGATGAGTCAGTGAATCAGGACCTGAAATTTTATATACAGGGTAAAAAAAACTCCTAGCTATATTCAAAGTCTTGAACCAGTATCACTTATAGAACACTTTTTTTTTCCTAAACGTAGACACCACACGGGTGCACCCCCGAGCGCTACCCGCACCCCCCGCGTGCCTGGTGTAGGAGTAATGTCTACGTTTAGGCAAAAAATGAACTATTCCCTTTGAAAAAATAAAATACATTTTTTCATAATTGTCTTCTTTGAGTGATACTGGTTCAGGATTTTGAATATAACTAAGAGGTTTTTTATCACCGTGTATAAGAAAACGAAGCTCTAACATAGCTCGTTTCATCGGTTGTGCTTATTTTTGCTGTACCATTGTTACACTTGTCGCTTTCGTTGAACTAAGAATGCCAAAAATCGTCTTAATTTTTTTTCTGGATTTTGCATTCCCTATAAAAATCCAAAAACGTTAGTATGAAACAAGTAGTTTTCCTGAAAATGCAATTTATAATGAGATAACGACCTTGGAAGTCTGTCTGTGTAGCATCCTGTTTTATACCTAATTATTGATTATAATTGCTTATAATAAGAGTTTTGTCTTATTGTACGAAACTCTGAAAATTGATAAGAAAAACGCTTGTTTAAATATATTTTAATGCAGTTATCTATCGTATTTTCTTGTTTAGTGTTTCTTCAGCAGACGTACACTTGGCATAAATATTGAATATATAGTAGATAAATTATATATTCAATATTTAAAAAGAAAATAATAAGTAAGATGAGTTTGTCGAATAAGGTGGCTGTAGTGACTGGATCTAGTTCAGGGATCGGCGCGGCAATAGCGATGAAGTTTGCGGCAGAGGGAGCCAAGGTCGTCATAGTCGGCCGCAACGAGAACAAACTAGCCAACGTGGAGAAGGAAGTCGCGCAGCGGGGCTTCAGGCCGCTGGTCATCGCTGCTGACGTCACTAGAGAAGAGGACGCCAAGAGAATCGTGGAGGACACTCTGAAACACTTCGGGAAGATCGACATATTAGTTAACAATGCTGGGATAGCTGGAAAGGGCAGTATTCTAGACCCGGAATCTATCCAGAAGTTTGAAGAAGTGCTGAGTACAAATCTACGCTCGGTTGTCTACTTAACACATCTCGCGGCACCACATGTAATAGCAACCAAAGGAAACATCATCAACATATCCAGTGCTCTCAGTTTTGTCGTTTTTGATACAAACGACTTCGTGTATAGTACCACAAAAGCTGGGTTGGACCATTTCACTCGATGCATAGCTCTAGAACTCGCAGAAAAAGGTGTTCGTGTCAATTGCATCAATCCGGGTCCAGTGAAAACTGATATTTATGCGAATGCTGGTATGGATGCGGTAACAGAGGAAGCTTCTTTTGAGTTCATGAAGAAAAAGACGGCTTTGAACAAGATCTCAGATGCTGAGGAAGTGGCTGACCTGACGGCTTTTGTGGCGAGCGACAAGGGAAGAAGTATCACCGGCGCTACTTTGCTGATCGACTGCGGATTTGTTATAAAGAACTGAATAATAAAATCATTGCCTACCATTGCGAACTCGTTAATATGGAAATCAAATTAATGGGTTTGCTGTGGAGAATACGAAGAAAAGAAAAAACATAATAGCTTATTCAAACAATTATTTCATTTGAATAAAAGCTTTGATTTAAAAATGTTATTTAAATAATTAACTTCTTTATTTTGTATAAATAATTCTTATGTTTTTATGTTTTTACTATTATTGTGACAGTTAACCTTTATGTTGCGTGAGATATATTAATAGGCATTATTATATAAGTATAGAATAGACAATAGAAAAAAAATCTCCTCTCGATACATACGTTATCGTTACTTTTTCTCTTAAAGTAGGTAATTCGGTCCTTATAATACGTCAATGAGTTTTCCTTATCTCTTTCACAGTCTCTAAAATCATTGTTGAATAAAAAGACTTTGTTTCACAATTAATGTGAAGCTATTTCTCATTTCTACGTTTAAAACATTCAATGAAGCCATCAATTCGCGAGTAGAACGCAGTCGAGCGAATAGCTAACACCCGTTGAGTAACCACCCTTCATTTGCCTCGTTTACCGCCATTGGCAAGTAGGTGCTGTTAAGTGAAAGGAATTATTTTGAAGAATAATGTCAAGTGGCAAATTAGGTATCAACCGATCAGTTGACTACTAAATGCTCTCAGATACATAATATAATCGGATAGCATTTAGTAGTCACCGGTGCCGTGTCAAGGTTTTCAGCAGGCGTGTTGCAACCATGCGAATCCCGCCACTCAGACGACGACGCGACGGGCCGACCATCTTGAAATTTGATAGTTTTATTTTGTCATATTTTATTTCTTTAATTTTGACATTTCATAGTCATTTTTTTATATTTTTATATTTTTATTTTTTGTGTCATTTTTGTTATAATCTGTGACATGTTATTGACTGAAAACATCTACTTAATGTAGATTGAATGTTAATAATTATTATATTAACTTATTATAATTTTGACGATCACATTATACTTTGACATTGCTTTAGACATAATATTGTAACTGGAATTGATAATGTGAAATAAATGAATCTAATCTAATCTTTCTTGTCGTCTAGGTATACTCAAGTATGTCGTTTAGGTATACATTGCGAATAGGCGTTGAGTCAGTAAGGTCAAAAGAACGAATGTGTATGTAATTTTTTTAAAATCTTTTAATGAATGTTTATTCGTATTTAATGTAATTTTGACTTATTTTTAATAACATCCTGAATCTTTACTAATATTATATTTGCGAAATTAATTCTGTCTGACTGTCTGTCTGTCTGTCCATCTTTCACGCCTAAACTACTGAACCGATTTTGATGAAATTTGGTACAAAGATAGATTCAAGCCTAGGAAAGGACACAGGCTACATTTTATCCCACAGTTGGGCACGATATAACCTGTTGTCCACGCGGGCGGAAAGCTAGTGTTCTATTAAATAAAGATATTTTGAGTTTGAGTTTATGTGGTTAATAAACTCAAACTCAAAATATCTTGGTTAACATGCCCTCCGAGGCACGGAAACACTCAGGATAAATTGCCACTTTGGTCACCCATTAGGTTCCCTGCCTCTGCGTAAGTTGCTTAACCTCACCAATCGGTTCAGATCAGCGAGCACGATTGGGCAACGAGTGCTTCATGATGACAGTACAACTTCAAAAGTCACGGTGAGGTCGCAATCGATACGCGGTTAAAGTGAAATTCCACCGCTATTTAGGTTGCTATTTGCCAGCTGTGCTTGAGGTGTAGCACAGTAAAATACGATCTCTCTCATTTTTACGGCCTAATGGCCATGCATGATAGAGGAAAAGTATAAGTTAAAAAAACCCTGAATAAATAAATTAGTTTGCCAAGCTTACAATCATGACAACAACAGCAATAAAAACGACTTCAACTTTCCAAAGTACGCAAATCAATGCACAGAAAAATCACAAATTAATGCAATTCGCACACAATTTTAACTTTCTAATAAATTTATTGACATCAAATATAAAGTGCCACCAATACACGGTGATAAAAAACCTCCAAGCTGTATTCAAAATCCTGAACCACTATCACTCAAAGAACACATTTAAGAAAAAAAAATTTTTTCAATGGGAATAGTTCATTTTTTGCCTAAATGTAGACATTACTCCTACACCAGGCACGCGAGGGGTGCGGGTAGCGCTCGGGGGGTGCGCCCAAGTGGCGTTTACGTTTTGGAAAAAAAAATTGTTCTGAAGTAATACTTACTGGTCCAGGATTTTGAATATAGGTAAGAGATTTTTTTTCACCCTGTATAGTAATTATTTAAAATTAATCAAGCGGAGAACAATCGACTCCAGTGGACTGGAACTTGCGGCAAATTCAACATATTTCGTCTTAAGTCTAAACGATGCTTTTCAGCTCTCTTTCACTTCCTCAAGAATCCGTGTCAATTAACGAATAAATGAATCTATTTCGTTTCATCTGTTTCTTGATGCCGGAGACCACGTCGCCGTCGTCGAGAGAAATCAACGGAACGACATTAAACCATGACGAGAAAATGTTAACACTCAAGCGAACTTGATTCTTGGACTGTGTGCCATTCTTATGTCGGCAATTTTGTAAGTGTAAAGACATAAAGTGATATGAGTTTCATTTGAACCGTCCAGAGTAGTTGCTTTTCAATAGATTTTAGAAAACTGGAAGTAACGGACACACGTAGAGTGTGCCAGCTGCCAACTTCTCCCAGACCTGACGGAGAAGCTACTAAATGGGACAAGACGGTTTTAGCGTAACAGAGGCAAAAGGCGGGCTACTGTCGATTAATTCTTATTTTATTTGCTTGCCCACCCCGATAGGGATTATAGGTGTGGTGTATGGATGAATGGAAACTCCTACTTAGCGCTTTGTCCCTTTACACATTCGGGGTTAGTTTCATCATAACTAAGAGTTTAGAGGTACAACGATTTCGACTTAACCGGCGAAAACTCGGGGGATTACAAAGTCAGACGCCCGACTTTGCAAGGTTTCTTACAATTTTATTCTGATCGTTCTGAATGTTGGTACTTAAATGTGCAACTTTCTTCCTGCGATTTTGCTCAATTTTTTATGCTTAAGTGTTTCCTGTGTAAAGAAGAAACACATTTTAAATTATTTTTTCCTTTACGAGTGTCATAATTAATTTAGTTCATAAATAAGTTATTTAAGATAATATTACAAGTTAAATTAAAACAGAATATAGTTTATTCGGTGCTCACACAAACTAGGCAAACAAGTAAAAATAAAAATTTCCCACCCTGTAGTCTTCCCTAAACCTGTATATAAAATGTTTACAGCCGTATAGTATTAGAGTTTCTATTTCCCGTGATGCTCGTCCTATTTGTAGGAAAGTCATAATAACGCGTAGGCTCGCACGAGTGCCTTCGGGAATCGATTCTTGTGTAATTTGCTCCTGATGCGAGCCGCGCACGTGACACATCTATGGAGTTACAGGCTCATACAATATGTTGTACCCGTGTGTCGCTACTTTAGAGTTACGCTTTTGGGTTTTTTGTAACTAACTCAGAGGTTTTTGACGGTTGATTTAGGTGCTAAGTTTGGTTATTTTGTGTTTGTGTGTGTCCCACATCACAGGGTGAAATTTAAATTTAGCAGTTTTATCTCATAAATAAACTCATAAACTCCTAAACGTATTTTCATACGGTTTTCACAAATCAACGGAGTGTCTCAAGAGGAAGGTTTATTTGGAGTGATTTAAAAAGTTTTCGAAACTTTAGGGTGTTTTTCTCCCCATTTTTGAACCAGTTTCCCCAAGTAACATAAATGAAATGTTCGGAAAAAAAATCGACCGCATAAGTTAGGTAAATGGAGACGCAATTTTTTTTTAAATATTTCGACCTATGTTTCATGTTGCAAATTGTTCAGTTCTCTGGGCTGATTCACATCCTTGATTTTCTCTAACTAATTTAAAGGCACATAATATTATGTATAATTCATTTCCGAAATTGCCACCAAAACGACATCCCGGGCGGGAAGCTACTAAAAAATATTTAAAAAATGCAAAAAGTCGATAAATCAAAATAGTAACCTATCAAAGTTCTAAACATTAAAGTTTAATTTTAAAGAAATAAAAGAAAGTCTAACTTTTTTGCTGAGATTGTAAAATATTTTCTCGATATTAATTCGAATATAGTAGCAAGCTTTCGAGTAATATTTTAATTCGAACCTACTGACTCGAGGATCTTGATTGATTAAAGTTTGATAAAAGCATATCCTCCCCTCGCCTATCAAAATTCCTTTGTTTCGCAACCAGGCGGAACAGTGTGGACTTTCTTATTCATTATGCAAGGGGTTAGGCTCATCCCGCGCGACCGTAATATTCGGTTAAAACCAGTATAAGGTTAGAGTTAAGGGATTTCAAGAGATGTCCAACTTCAACGTAGGTTGGTGATAAATAGTGAATTATATTGTACACACACACGTATACACTCACATGTCCTCGTAGCACAGTAGCGCTCGCTGACCCCAACCGATCAGTGAGGTAAAGCAACGTACATAGAGGCAGGGAACCTGATGGGTGACTAAAGTTGCAATTTATCACGAGCATTTCCGAGCTACGGAGGGCACGTTAAGCTGTCGGTCCCGGCTGTTTTCGATTGACTACAGTCGTTAAAAAACTCTGACACCAGGGTTAGCCAAGTTCGTCACACACTTGACTGTACCTACACGATAAGAAGAAGAAGAAGGCTGCTAAATATTCTTTAGCTCATATTGGTAATGTTTTACCAATATGAGCTAAAGATCTTAAGTAGTAGGTAATATTTTATAGAAAGGAAAGTACCCTTTCTCTTTTCATTATCGTGTTATAGCGTGGTTATAGCTTCAGAAGTAAATTAGAAGAATGAAATATTGAAGAGACATCAATAGGCAAATTAAGGTTTTCCATTAAACTATATTGAAAGAAGTGTTTATGAAATTAATATTTTTCATTTACTTCTGTTTGATTGCGACTATCATTCGTGATACTATTATTTTGTTATTATACTAGCTGACCCCGCAAACGTTGTTTTGCCATTAAAAAAAAAAAATTAGTTAAAAGCCTGTTATCAGACCTACTGAATATATCTACGAAATTTCATCAAAATCGGTCCGGCCGTTTCAGAGGAGTATAAACACTTAAACTGTGACACGAGATTTTTATATATTATAAGATTACTAGACTAGTAATAGTCCTTAAGCCCACAGAATGTTAGCCTAGAAACTAGGCGTGATTCATTCCATGAAATTGAACAACTACCTCCGATGAAGCTGTAGAAAATAATAATTTAAAAAAAAATGAAAAAACCCTATAAAAGCAAATCAGCTGATTACACCAGTTGTATGAAGAGGCGAACATTGTTTTTGGAAAAGGTGTTTAGTTGCGTGGGTTGATTTACATCCTTAATTTTTCGTAGAAATACAAAGTTAATATACTGCAAATCCCTTTTCTAACCTACAACCAAGAACTCCCTGTAAGTACAGATTTAAGCGGAAGGTAGCTTTACTTACCCCGCTACTTCATAACGAGTGCAGGCGCCATCACACGAGATAATAACAAATCAGGCCGCCGCCGCCCGCGCAGATAAATGATGTATATTATCACACGGGAGCTTATTTTATTCTATTATACTATGCTATTCACTCACTTGGGTGATTCTTCTCCGTAGTTAGTATTTTAAAATTAATTAACTGTCCGGTTGTTTGTTAAAAACAAAACTTGCTTAAATTAGGTACTCAAAGTTAATGAAGAATAGATTGTATTGAATCTAGCGACAAATTATGTTGAATTTGAGTCTTTGGAAAATGAAATTGGCTACTAGAAGTGGGACAATACAATAATACTTTATTGGTACACAAGGACATACAATACAAAGACATGGAGTGGAAAACTTTGTGATTAACACTAAAATTTAAAATTTTGAATCACCCCCGACATTCGATTGCTTATAACTTTTAATCGGCTGAACAGATTTTCATGAAACATAGCTAAGAATACTAGGAATAAAATTATCTATGACACAATACAAACTAAATGAAAATCAGTTCATCCGTTTGGGAGCTACGATACCACAGACAGATACACAAATACACAGATACACAGACAGACACGTTAAACTTATAACACCCCTCTCTTTTTACGTCGGGGGTTAAAAAGGCGGCCGACTGTGAATTCTACACTATCTGTCAATTCGTCACATTCTTCACATCTGTGTATGCTGTGGATTATGTATATGTAATCAAAACTCAGTCTTTTTTCTTTTTTCATCTTTACATAATTTAATCTGAAACCCGCGAACGGAAGAAAGTTTCCATTTGTTATTCACCCTTTCCCGTAATTTCCTGTTTCAATTATTCTTTTCCGATTAATCCGATCCGGGCTTTACGGAGCAAACAGCTTTAATAATTCATGTGAAAACTTAAGGCGAAATATTAGGGCGGGATTGTGTTTGAAATAAGTACAGGAAGCATTCTACTATGGTCTTCTTCTTCTTATGCTTATTTATAAAATAGTCTATTTTATAATTCAATATAATTAATTTAACCCTCTACAAGGAGTTTATTAAACCCTGTTACAGAAAAACCTATTAAAGTTAATGCCACCTTAAATATCATACTGTCACTTTCCGTCTCCTTGCCTTACTTAAGGACGGCTTTACATTTAAAAAAGCTTTAACTATAATGAACCGTCTTTTCTGCAACTGTGTATATATGGAAATACCCAAACAGAGATTGATTTACCGATTGTGATAGCAACCACCCTGACCTCCTATATGAACCAGGGTGGTTGCTAATATTATTCCTTATACGCCGATAGGCATTAAAATTTGTGTACAACAAAGATGTACCATGGAATAAGTACTGTTCTTTTGTATTTGTTCGTTCTGAATTTGTATGTTCTGCAGGCCGAGTACGAAAGTGACAGCGCCGCGACAACACCGCGGTCCTATGTCAAAATGTCAACATTGACAACGCCGTAGGGCGAGCAAGCCTTTGCGCGGGACCCTCGCGCAATCAAAGTGAAGTTTCAGCGTGAGCCGAGCGCGAGTTTGTCGTTATCGTGCTAGAGCTGCTGAAATCAGGGATGTGTAGCACATAACGATGAGTCTATATTGATTGAACGAAATAAAAAAATGCCCGGATACATAAATCTACTTTTTGCTGCTTCATTCCCATAGTGTTCTTAATTATTTAGTAGAATCCAGGACCCGTGGAGTAAAAGATTACCAGGTTTTGATATTTGAATTATTTATGTTGCTGGACTCGCGTCGACCGTGAGTTTTTACAATTTCCATTATTTAAGTGATAAATAACGCGTCGCTGTGAATTCACTTAATATTGTAATTGGTATGTTTATTCAACAGCAACGTTGGGTATCCGCATTTAGAATGGATTAATGCCTCTATTAGTGGTATGTATTATTCTTACATAATCCTTCCTTCGCGTCGTAACGGAGCCACGGACCGACGATATTTTTTGCAGCTGGAGGGTGACATTTAATACATTACCACGCGAGCGATGTTGTCTGCGGGAAGCTAGTTTTATCATAAAATATCTATTGAGAATACACCCTATACGCGTTTTGAGATGGTTCGGACAGTCTAATGTAAAAAAAAAATCCAATATATGAAATCAAATCAAAAAAAATATCGACGCTTTGAGTCTGAACATCTAAAAGCTTAATAAAAAAACAAAGGCATTCTAATAAAATAGTATGAAACTGGATCAGGTCTAATCTTATTTCAAAATCTGTAGCTTACAATAAAAAAAATTACATTTTTTAATTTTAAAAAATCTATTGAGGGCGGGAGCGTTTGGCTATCAATTTTAATTAATCAAAGGCAGGACCAGAGTGCCGGAATTTGAGGGGCTCGTAATAACCAGTGGAGGTATCTTAGTACCTGTTGGATTTACAGGTCTTAGATTTTCAGCGTTAGACAAACATTAAATTCTCCATTGTGGCCCAACTGTACTAATGAACTCCGGCGTAACAGCTTGCGATATCTTTAAAATTTCTTTGTGAATTGTTCGTGTATATTAGAGGCATAATATACCACCATCACTGCATAATTTATAAAAGTCCCCTCAATGTCTGTCATCGCTGTCTGTACGCGATAAATTAAATAAAACCGGCCAAGTGCGAGTAGGACTCGCGCACGAAGGATTCCGTACCATTATCTATAAAACCGGTGAAGTGCGAGTCGGACTCTATAAAAACCATTATCACTAAAAAAGCGGCAAAAAAATCATGTTCATTGTATGGGAGCCCCCTTAAATATTTAATTTATTCTACTTTTTACTATTTGTTATTATAGCAGCAACCAAAATACATCATCTGTGGAAATTTTAAATGTATAACTATCACGGTTCATGAGATAGAGCCTCGGACAGACTTTCTATAAAAACGAGCCAAAAAATCATGTTTTTTGTATAACCCCCCCCCCCTAAAATTTAAATATTTATTAAATATTTAATAAAATTTTTATTTATTCCCCCCTTAAATATAAAAAAAATATTTATTTTATTCTGGTTTTTAGTATCTGTTGTTATAAAGCCAATAGAAATACACAATCTGCGAAAATTTCAACTGTCTAATTATCACGGTTCAAGATACAGCCTGGTGACAGACGGACGGACGGACCGACGGTCTTTTCCCTTTTGGTACGGAACTCTAAAAAGAACAGACTATCATACGGTTTTCACCAATGGATAGAGTGATTCAAGAGGAAGGCATTTTCTGGGTTAACTCGCTCCATCGTCGACCTCATCTTTGACCTTTATGGTCAAGATTGAGGTCTTGACCTTGAGTTAACCCATCTTATCATAAAAAAAAAGGTTTATGTGTATCAACAAAGTTCATCAACGTTTGTGTAAATTGGTTAAAACAAAGGAAAAACCCATAGCGAAGCTGGGGAGGATTGTTAGTTTTATCATAATAATGTGAGTATTTGATGCTATCGCCAGCAAGGGTGTCACGGTAAACCGATCTCAAAAGCGCCGAGCGTCTCTAATCTATAGGAGCTCATCATTCACGGGGACTACACCTCCGAAGAGTCCACTTGAAGACTGATATCTAGCTGACTGTGACTGGTGCAGTCAGAACCCGTGTCTGAGGACTTGGGGACGTGACGAATGCTCCTCTCAGTACGTTTCACTGCAACTTTAACTTTACAGTGGCTGGCACTACTGTCTTGAGCTTTTCTTTAAAATTGATTTTTATCATTGTAGGACTAAGAACTAAGTGCATAAAATCTTCGCGCACTCTGCAGCCATCTGTCATTTTTCTTGATCGGCGATTCAATCAACCACCTGCATTCGTATTGCGCTATAGAAATGTTATTTATTCATTTATTGATTGTAACCGCAATAAAGAGATTTAAAATAAAATACAACATTGTTAACAGAATATTGTAAGGTCCTGTAAGGACATACGTATTTCAGAAATGTATAGCTTTAGTTAGACACATGACGTGTGGCCTAAAAAAAAACAATAAAAAAGGGTTGTCTGGAAGAGATCACTTTTAGTGGTAAGGCCGCCTTTTGCACTTATGTTAATATTTCCTTCTGTTTTTGTTTTATGTTTTTGTGCAATAAAGAATTGATTCATTCATTCAACAATACTGTAATAGTTCAGTTTGGGTCAGTTTATCACGAGCGTTTCCCAGGTCGGGATCTCCTAGTGGATTTTGTAGTAGATAAAAATAATTGTAACACCTTCTTTCTCAACGTGCCGTTGACTGTACGCACGCTCGTCGATTTATCTCCTTCGAGGTTCCGTAGATCTCATTTGTCGTCATTTGTAACCGAAGTGCTCGGTGTTTTGTTACCACTCTTTCACGATTGGAGGGCGCCGGCCGCTTGTTTGCTGCATTTGAATTTTAAATCACTGATAGTCCTGTAAGTTGGTGAAGCACTTTTAGCTTTTTTATGTTTTTACTAGCTGTGTTTTAAGATTCCTTTTAGAGATCTTTGTCATGTAGGATTCAAGATTAATGTCAAATCAAGATTTGACATTAACATGATCAGGTAATGACAGCGGGACAACCTAGTGCACCGTTAGTGATTTAAATTAAGCAACGTACACAGAGGCAGGGAACCTGATGGGTGACCAAAGTGACAATTTACCACAAGCGTTTTCGTGCTTCGGAGGGCACGTTAAGCGGTCGTGGCTGTTGTCGATTGACTACAGTTATTGTTAAAACGAAGTAGGTTTTAACAATAGGTTAGCCAAGTTCGCCACACACTTGACTATACCTACACGATAAGAAAAAGACGAAGTGATATAGAAATTATTTTCTTCGTTCCTTTAGTACATCCATACATTTTACAGAGAGTCCAATAAAAGTATCTGCAGACCTAGAATACTTGGCGGGCCTGCGGCTGTGGAGCTAGCATACACTGGTGAGATAACTTTGTCAGGTCGTCATCATTCTATTTGTTCCATACTGACGCAATGCATTAGAACGAGAGGAGAGGTGGCAACAAGATATGACAAAATTATTTAACTTGCCATGCTAGCATAGCTGAAAAGCAAAACCGGGATCTCTTAGCTACAACTCCAACACGTTACCTAAAACACAATAAATTTAAAAATAATTAATCTAAAGAACACAAGTGGTCGTCGGACTTATAGTCCCGGCACGCGGTCCGGTCGGTCCGGTTCCATCCGGCAATTAGCCGGCTGCCGGACGGTAATACAATTATTTTGTTAATACGGTTGCATGCTCTGATTCAAGTTGATCCCTAAGTTTGAAGTCATATTTAATTTGGTCGGTTTAAAGAGGTCCCTTGGGAATGGGAAATATCATTAATGCTCTTTATGCCCGAACAGGATGGATAAACACAAACCTCAAAGTTAATAATGATTATTAGGTAGATATTTTACTTCATTACAACAGTAAATAATCTCTCTCAGTAATAATCTCTCAGTAATGGTTAACCAAGTTCGCCACACACTTGACACCTACACGATAAGAAGAAGAAGAACAGTAAATAATCTTTATTTGCAGTAAAAATGATAATTACAGATGGAATAATAACATATTATTATGATTATGATTAGTATTACGTATCTCACAAGCATCGTGCATGTAAGTATATTTGTTTCCAATTAAATATTATTATCAATTAATAATCAGCAGCTCTAGCACGATAACAACAAACTCGCGCTCGGCTGACGCTGAAACTTCACTTTGATTGCGCGAGGGTCCCGCGCAAAGGCTTGCTCGCCCTTTGGCGTTGTCAATGTTGACATTTTAACATAGGACCACGGTGTTGTCGCGGCGCTGCCACTATCGTACTCGGCCTGCTGGTACGGCACAGGGCGGGTTATTTAGTTTGTAAATACCTAAGACGTGCGATTAGTGAATTTAGGATTTAAGACCTTAATTAATTTAATTTTGACAAATTATGTATTTTTTTATGTGTATTTTAATAATTTATATTTAAACGTTTAGTTAATAATTAAATTAAACTATTTGCACATTTAAATATAAAAATACGAAAATAATATGTACAAACAAGTTAACAAAATTGATAATTTACCGTAATGAATTGACTATTTATCACAAAAATTCACTCACATTTTTTTTCCAGATTTCATTGCCCCAACAGCATTGACGATGGAATGGTATATTTAGATTGTTTTAATTGGTCTCTGCCTACCCCAAAGGTTCAAACATGTAATCTTATGTAGTCTATAAATAAAATATAGAAAAGGGAACGTAAATTATTTCAGTATATTTATTATTTACGTAAAGTATAAGTAGCTAATAAAATTACTTTGTCCTAAACAGAGTGGTTGATATATAGAACAAATGATTCGATAGATAATTGAGAGTACATTATTATTTTCCATGTATTATATTTCCAAGTAGAAAACTCAATTAGCTTTGTTTCTTATTCAGGGTATGTCGGGGTAATTAAGTTTTCCTGGGTAATGTTTCATCTGATTACCTACTTCCACGAATTATTAGCGATGTTATTTACTCGTTCTTTTTGATGCCTAACTAGACGTTTTCTAAGGAATTTATTAACATATAACTAACTTTGCACCCACGATTTTCTTCTCGTGTAAATAGCCTATGCCATAATGCCTACCAACTATCTCTGTACAAAAAATGAAGTCGATCCGTTATTATCTTACGACGGTGAAGGAACAAACAAACAGACAAATAAACTCACTATGTACTCACAGGATATTAGTACATACTTGCTGAGAAGCACGGGAGTGGGGTCCAAGTCAAGTTAAATCCACAATAAGAGCCTTAACCGGAGCTTTGCCCAAAACATTTTGTGTTAACCTGTTTAAATTACTCGTCAGGGTAGGCATAAGCTTGTGCATCTGAATAATATCTCCTGCGCATCTGACTGCACCTTTCTCAGGCTGTTTTTTACATCAAAGCGCTAACAATAAGATTCTTTCACAAACCCTCTTATTATAAAACTCGGAAACGTCTTATTTTCCAGCAATAGAAACTCAGATGGCACGAGGCGGCATTTGCAGGAATGTTGGAAAGTTGTCGGTGTTATAGGTGCTAAGTGAAAGATAAGTAGGCAAGGGGAACAGGGAACGGGCGGGCCCGAGTGAGAACTTAAACTTACAGGCTTTATGCCATGCCAGGGCCGCAGGGAGAATTATTTGGGAGAACGGACTCTCTGCGCCGCAGTTATTTGCTGTTTTGAAGAGGGAGTGTTGATAGAAAATTATATAAATAACTCTAAATACCTAATAATAAAATGTAAACAAATTTTATTCTTTATAGTGTAGGTATGGTTCTAGAACTACATCACGTTCTGCTAGCCCCGAATAGGATTATAGGCGTAAGTGTCAGAATGGAAGTATGGTCAAAGTGTGGGCGAACGGAACTAAACCTGGTGTTAGAGTTTCCAAGCCGCCAAATAGCCTTTGACTTGGATTAACATATTACCTACTATATTAGCCTACGTGTTGTTTTCTTTATGAATTTTATGCTTAGGAAATTGAACCAGCTACAAGTGACTCTTGTGTGTTTCCAAACTGTATCAAAGACTATCGTTATTTTCGGTAACAAAAGAAAAGACACTAAAGAATTGTAAAAACATGATCCAAGTGCGCATAGATTCAAAGGTGACAAGGTATACAAAGACTTATTTCCACAGCAGCTCGAGCACCATAACGACAAACTCGCACTCGGCTGACGCTGAAACTTCACTTTGGTTGCGCGAGGGTCCCACGGAAAGGCTTGCTCGCCCTATGGCGTTGTCAATGTTGACATTTTGACATAGAACCGCGGTGTTGTCGCGGCGCTATGACTATCGTGCTCGGCCTGCTGCTGCGATTATACAACGATCTTAGTACCTATGATAGCTAGTTTCCAAGAGTTTGGTTTAAATTTTCATAATTTCACCCAATTCTACATATAAATTGCTATAGAAATGGCAGACTTTTATTTTTTGAATTCTTTAAGTTTTGCCTTCACCAATATAACTGATACATTTTTTTAACAGTTAATTTTGCATCCACAGATCTATGTCCGTGCCCTTGTCTTGTTACATTTAATATTATTATTACCTAAAATCTGACACATTTGATAAGTCGCATTTTTGGAATAAATATTTTTTCTTATAAGTACACTTACTTTAGTTTAATATCAATTAAAGTCACCCAAATAACTTTCAGATGACATTGTCTCCATGCAGAGTGTAGACTGTCTTGAAGAGGGATCTAATGTCTAAATTCTTGTCTAAATAGCCTCTGAATAGCGTCATTAAAATTTCAAATTATATTTTAAGTACCAAAGTCTTACTAGAGTAGTCTCAGGATATTTTAACAATCACAAGGGTGTAATTAAAGGGGCTAAGATATTGAGAAATTAAAAAAAACCTGTTTAATATACCATCTTTTGATACATAGTCCAATCTTCTTGACCAGTTAGTTACTGTCAGAAGTCAGAGGCCATTTGATAACTCTGAAACTTTGAGTATGTAGTATTTGTTTACTTTAGTCATTGCTCTGAAACTTTTAACTTTTATGTCAACACACAGATAATAAGCGTTTTTTGGCAGGAACTCGGCGTGGGTACTTGCTTTATAAATTGAATTTTGTTTTCTGAGCATTGACCTACAATATTTCTGCGTGAAAAAGTTGTCTAATGTATAATATTCTAGTGATAGTGTATTATGTAGTAAATTGCCTAAAATTCGTGTAGTAATAAAAAATTCAACTGATAACAGTGTATCTGCTCCGTTTGGTACCGATAAATATCCTCGCGGTTGTGATTCTCGCCGCCAGTTTTCGTAAAACAGACGTTATCTGGTTTTACGCAGAACATGAGAAGCTTAGGGCTTAGGTTAAGTTAGAGAAAGAAGGTTTTTTCACTGAACACATGGCTTCATGGACACAGTTTCTTTTGCCTTTCCCGTATGGGATACGCGTAATGCCAAATGGACTGTCGTAGACACATTACTATTATTAATTTGTAAAATGGACTTTGAAATGATTTGAGTAGACACATTACTATTATTAATTTTTGGGTTTGAGAGACAAAACAATCCTTTGAGGACATAGTGCTGGTGCAAGAAACCGTATAAGTATAGCTCTGGTAACGCATCGCTGTTGTAAGTAAGTATATACACTTTTAATATGACTATTACCAACTGGTCTCATATCTCATTATATGTGGTCCAAACCGTTAAAGGTAAATCTAATGAATATTTGATGTACACACGAGACAAATATATATATTACACGTTTTGGAGCAAGAAAATAGTCGATAGCTAATCGTTCTCTTCGAAGATGGGACAACAAAGTCGTTTTTCATTTTCGTACCACAAAATGACACCCTGATAATTAATCTAGTAAGTATATTAGACTGTAAAATAAAATAAAACAACGAAAAAGTTCGATTAAAATTCAATTGATGCGAATCCCCGCATAAAATCGCAGAGCACTCAACGCTCACTCGTTTCAAGTGCAGCTGCACCGAGAGTTAGCTCTGCACCCGACTCCGCTCGCGTCGCTCAGCTCGCCATGGTTGCAGCGTTCTATTGTTTATACTCGGTCTGCAAACATTGTCTCTCACTGCCAGTTTTAAGAAGCAGGTGCTACAGTTTACCTCGGATGTACACTTTATTTGATTTAGTTCACACTTGAAAAGGACAATAGTATTTCTTTTTCTTTAATTTTCTTCTGTAAAATTAAATGAAATTAAAAAGTAGTATCTTCCTTTCTTTCTAACGCATGGTCACGTTTCTCATTCGGGGTATGCTTGACTATTGTATTTAGCAGCTCAAGATATTACAGTGGAGCAACTGCCATCTGCCCAGCGTGACCCTGCTAATAGGAGAACCAGTCGGGATTTAATCATTGGTTACACATTTAGTCGCCTGAATGTGCAGATTTCTTCGTGATATTGCACAGTAGAGCATCGGTTAGTGTATAACTAACATAGAAAATGTGTTAGTGGTACATGGTGGCACTGAAACATTTTAGAATGTTAAGGAAAATCAATCTACATAAATAAACAAGTACCTACTTAAGGCCTTCTTCAAGTTCAAGTTTATAATGTTAAGGAAAATCGATCCACATGAGCAAACAAGTACTTAATGCCTTCTTAAAATATAAGATTGCGATCTCTGTAAAGATTTAACCATGTTGTTGGTGGACTTTCCATTAGAATACAAGCTCTGAAAAAATTAAACAGTACACATGACCGACAGCATTATGTAATATTAAAAGTTTTTGTTATGCAATTGTTAAATCTTAAATGTCTGTACTGCCAAAAATGTATCAGGCTTGAAAGAGGATTTTTGAGGATTTTTTGTCCCGTTGCGAGATTTCTTGAATATTCTACTTTTATTTTCCCACATTAAACTGGCTTTTGTCACTTCCCGGACGTCCAAATATCTACATACAACCTCCCAAGGCATCTATTTGTCTGTGTGTGGGCGATTCCCTCTGTAAATAGTGAACGGATTCCGTGCAACGGGTTCTTACGAGTAAATAGAGTGATTTAGTTAAGAATAGATTAAGCCAATTATAGATATAGGGTGGCAATTAGCCAAGTTTTGCCCAAGTTCATTGGGTTAGGTTATTGAGCATAATAATTTGGGAAACTTATTTATCTTTATCACGACCCTGTCCGTGCACTTACTTTGCTGTTTTTGTGTCCTTTTTTAGCAAGTTCACCCAGAAGATGCCTATTGACTAGAACTTTAAAGAAATCCTTACTTAATATTATAAATGCGAAAGTAACTCTGCCTGTCTTTCTGTCTGTCCGTCTTTCACGCCTAAACTACTGAACCGATTTTGATGAAATGTGGTACAGAGATAGATTAGAGCTTGGGAAAGGACATAGGCTACATTTTATCCCACAGTCGGGTACGATATAACCTGTAGTCCACGCGGGCGGAGCCACGGACGGAAAGCTAGTTTGGGTTATAATTATGAGCCCGGAAATACAGACAGGGGCAGGAAATTCAATGCGCAATGTAAAGGTAAAGAGAATTTCTCAGTATGAGTCCGAAGAATCTTGATTAGACAAGGCGTCTGGACGTCCGGTAGAAGAAAAGGGCAGGCGGAAAGAGCTCATGCAGCTAATGAGCGAACGTTAAAAGAAAAATCCTACACCCACTTCGCTTACTTGCATGTTGAAAGAAAATGATACACCCACTGTTAAGTACAACAGTTTTTCGAAACAAAATATCAAAGGCCTAAAGGCTTTCCAGCTCAGACCATTAGCTGGTCTTTAGCACTTAGTAATCATAGATAGGTTTATTCACAACTATTTTCGTGGAATAGAGCTCAACCACATCCAGACGTACTTTGTGCCCCAGACCCGCCGCTCTACAAACTTGTGTAGAATCCGTAAATCTCCACGAAAGCCTGCTTCGTCCCCTTCAGGCTGCGCTGCCGCTGTAGCGTAGCTTTTCATCGCGAGCTTTTAAGCAAACGCATTCTCGAGCATTCCTTAATTTGAACATGCTTTCGTTTTAATATAAATATCAGGGTGACTTGTGAAACTTCGCCCCCAACCTCTGGACCACCTCATTAGTTTGCCTCTTAAAAACTACTGAACCAATTTTTATGAAATTTCCATTGTCCAAATAAAAAGAATGTTAAAATCAGACTTATAGAGATATGCGCACACAAACATATATACATAATTTTCCACGTTATAAAACGTATGAGTCGCCGACTTCAATCCCAACAACAGTTCGCAAATGTCACTCATTTATTTGGATGATGTTCTGGTTTGTAGTATTTTAAAAGCGCTGAATTATTTTCGACAAAATGTATATGGGACTATTTCTACTCTTTTGAACAAAAAAAGAATTTTGAAAATCGGTCCATAACTGGCGGAGAAATCGGAGAACATACATTAAAAAATAAATTTAAAAAATACAGTCGAACATAGTACCTCCTCCTTTTTTGAAGTCGGTAAAAATCCAGGGGTTTATTCTCCCTATGAAACTAAATAACTTTACTCAAAGAACCCAAATAAAATCATCAAAATATTTGGACATCTCATTAATAAAAGGCAACAGTTAAATGCTCATGTGTGTGGTATGGAGTGGCGTTTAGTGTTTTTTAATATTTAGACCATATTCTTTCGGTAATGTTGTTCAGTTTCGTAGGCTGATTCACATCCATTAATGGAGCGTTAAATTGGCCAGTGAATTTGCCCCTGCCCGTTCTGGGTAGACAGCGCAAAAGTTGTCAGTATAATAATATATTTTTAACCGACCTCAAAAATTGAGGAGGTTCTATGTTCGACTGTATGTATGTATTTTTTTTATGTATGTTCACCGATTTCTCCGCCCTTTTCAAAAGATTTCTCCGCCCTTACATTCCAGAAGTGGTTCCATAGAAATTTTATCGGAAATGATTCAGCGCTTGTAAAAAAATACAAACCAGAACATCATATAAATGAGTGACATTTTCGTTTGTGGTTATCTGCTAATAGGCATTGTAGTCTACAAAAAATACAAGCTATCTACTTTGTGCGAACTGTTGTCGGCCTTGAAGTCGGTGACTCATACGTTTTTTTAACGTGGAAAATTATTTATTAGGTACACGGAAATCCAAGCACTACTGACTCGAAAACCTTATGAAGCATCCCTAAACAAATATTTTAGTCTGCGAAAGATATAACTTACCGAACTCAAGATCCAGCTTTATCCAAAAGATAAAAGTATTGTACAGAGGATTAGGAAAAGGTTTCCACACCCAATAATTCATTGAGGCGAGCGAAACCAAGGAATGTAATATGTGGGCGAGACGACTACAACCTTTCACCTACAGTTTCCTTCCTCTGAAAAACTCTGCCTTATTTCAGTTGTACAAAGTGACTTGTTATTCGATCTTTTCCTAGAAAAGGGGTTTACTACAGATTGTTTTTACACACTACTCCCCATTAAGTGGGGATCAGAATCAGAAATTAGCTGTTTCAGAGAAATCGGAATTTTGTGATTTAAAATGTATTATCTGGCTCGCTTTTTTTATAACGAATGGGTTCGCTATTTTTGGATAAGTACTCTATTCCTTAAAATCCACATCACCACACTAATATTATAAAGAGTTTAAGTACATGTCTACTTTACCAAAATGGCTACTGCTTAAAGGCGAAAGTTTACGCTCAAATAGGCTGGACCTATTTTGATAAAATGTTGTATAGAGGTAGCTAGACAGCCTGGATTAACACATAAGCTACATAGTTTTCCAAAATTCCTACAGGAACTCAGTCCCGGGCGGAAGGCTAGTTAAATAACTCAATTTTACTACTAAACGCTACTAAACGCTCATACATCTCATAATTAAACTATTTACAAAGATTTTACTAATTTTTTTTTTTTTTTTACTCTTTTTTTTTTACATATTTGTCGGCCCAAATAAGCTTTGGGCCGACAAATATGATATATCCGAGGATATTCATAAGAAGACCTAGATACTTAAAAAAGTAAATGGGACTAATTTTCTGATATTTAAAATGCCCATTTCACTTAGTCTACGTGAAAGGTTGTGAACTCAGTTGTTATGTAAGCTTAACTCCTCTTTTACTCAACTCCACTGAGGATGTACCTATCCCTTGTCACTCAAAATCAGGAGCAGTCCGTATTTGTACAGGATAGCAGATAAATCGGGTTAGTCCCTGATTCGATTACCCTCCGATACACCGGGGAACTTGTACGACACTCATTAGGGACTCACAGGACTCACAAACTCAGGACAATTACTTGATTAACTGGTAATTGGATCATCGCTTAACATTATACGTTGTTAATGATAGCAGGAAGCCGGGTGAATGAAGAGAACTAGATATTTGGAGAAATGTTTCTATTGCGTAACAATTTAACATATAAACCAAATTACATTTTGAATCAGTGACCACGGAAGACCAGCGTTGTGAATTCTTCAGAAACCACAATATGCTGAGTTGGGCGTCATTACATTATAATTAGTATTACATAACTTTTAAAAACTGTCTTCTTCTTCTTCTTCTTCATCATCAGCCCATATACGTCCCCGCTGCTGGGGCACGGGCCTCCCTCGATAACATGAGGGGTAAATACCATACTCACCACGCTTGGCAGACGGATTGGCGAGGGTTTTGATATAATTGCAGAGTTTTCCTTCTCTGTGTGCAGATAAACTTGCTTGCATATTTACCTTAGTCGCCTTGTACGACACCTCGATAAGAAAGAGGGTGGTCCCGTCTGTCTACAAACGTTAATAAACATTTTTTCTTTCTTTCTTTCTTTCTTTCGGCGAAAGACGACTGACGACACCTCGCCCAACGCTACTGGAAGTGGCTAAAATGCTGACTTCACAAGACGTGATAAATCCAGTATCCCAACACGATAATAAGACAATATAATATTACTAAAGAAACCGTGAATAAGGTACTCCTTTACATCTGATTCCTGCGAACTATCCTATCCTACTAACATTATAAATGCGAAAGTTTGTAAGGATGGAGGATGGAAAGTTTGTGAGGATGGATGTTACATCTTCACGCAAAGACTACAAAAACACATTAAAAATACATCAGAATAAACATAGGCTACATAATTTTCCTAAGTTTCCACGGGAACAAAGTCTTCGGCGAAAAGCTAGTATTAAATATAGCTAAAGAATGAAATTGGGGAATAATGTTAAACACAAATATAATGGTTTCAGCGCATCTGAAAGTATATGAGAAAAGTAGAACAATAGCAAAATGAAAGTTCTGTCTTCGCGTTTGCCGCGTCGACGCTCTGCCACAATTTTCAAGATTGCAGAGTTCAGGAGAAAAACATTTTTATTATTATTCATAGCAATTCGGTATCAATGCTAGTTCGTAAGAGATGAGAAAAGTTGTGGAACAATTGGCGCACGTCGCGGGATTCAACAACTTGCCCTCATTTTATGGATTTAACTTTGCAAAATTCTTTTCAATTCTTTGCAACTATCCTCTATACGGCTGTTGTAGCTGTTTGAATATTTTTCTATATTTATTAGACATTTTGAATCATTCGTAGGTACGTGTGTATATGTCAACACAATAAACTCGCTATTGTTGTAACAAGAATAGTTTTGCAACAAAATAGTGTTACTGATGCGCTAGCGTGCATCAACTGTTTTATTTCAAGCGATATTCAGAGAATAAGCTACATTGCCTCTTGGAAACAATCCTTGTGCTTAAAACAATGTATTTATTAATTTTCAATTGAAGATAATATAACAGCATTCAGTTGTTTGGTAGCAAAACTACTGAACGAAAAAGAAAAAGAACCAAAACACCCAATCATCGACAGCTTTCATCGTAACTAAAGGATGTTTCCAAATCGAATTACCTCTTAACTCTGTTAAGCATCTTTTTAGTTGTAAATAAAGAAAGAAATGAGAGGAATAAAGCACCCTCCTTGTGCTCTTTGAACGATAATCCTCGTCACGAGTGAGTGCCGTTAAATTATCGTCGTCTCCCTCCCTCCTCGTCCTTCTTCCTTGTACCCCTCCCCGCTTGGGTCCGGGCATCGCCACTTTGATTGGAAACTAAACACTCACTCAAATCAGGGCCTTTACACGCCAATTAAATTGAGCCAATTACATTGAATCACAGAGAAGAGCCACGGAGAGAGCAACTCCGCAAACCGTTTTATTTTAACATTTTGTTTCTTTTGCAGATGTTTTGTGGTATTTATAACGAAAGAAATAAAAGGAATTTGGAGCGTGGGCATTAATGAAAATGGTTTGCTGGTAAAATTAAATTAAATACTGTTAATAATCTACCTTTTCATCTTTTATATTTAGAAGGTACTCGTTGACTCAGGTTGGGTATTATTTCATTTACCATTTAATGTTGTCTTGGGATTACACAGACATAATTTACTTGAATTAACATGTAACACGAGCTATGTAATAGCTGGCTTCTATTAAAGCTTAAAAACGGCGGAATATGAAAATATAAATTTGAGCACAGCAATAAAAGTGGTATGAAAGTGGAGTAGAATAAAAAGTGTCCAACTCAATTTAAAGCGCGGTGTAGAGGCAGGTTGGAGTATAACCATAGTTATGTGGATAGAGAGGGCTGCAGAAGCGGCATTCAATTTTTCAATTATATTGCAGCGGCAGGGAAAGGCGAGGAGGGGGGGTGTCCGCAGCCTGAATAGAAAAGCAGGAAAAGTGTATTTGTGTCGGTGGCAGTCGCACTGCGCTCTGTCGCCCGCGCACAGATTTAGCAATATAAATTCAGAATTAGAATTTGCGGTTTTCGTCGGTGTTGCCAATTTCGAAGTTTTAACTAGATTCCGTCGCGTTTGAGTTAAGCAGGTCACGTTACCTGCGCGGTTATGAGCGCTATGTGGAATGCTAAAATTATTTTCTACGATAAATGTTTTCGTTTCTGAAAGCGCTAGAAGCTAAACTCCTTAAAATAAATTAAAGTCCTCGGATATAACTTAGAGTTAAATTGTTTTTGTACTTATGCTAAAGGTTGCCTGGAAGAGATTGCTTTTAGCAATAAGGCCGCCCTTCTGTACACTTTCTTGTTTTGTTTGTTTTTGTCTGTGTTCTATTTATGTGTGTGCAAATAAAGAGTTAAATAAATAATAATAATAATAAATAATAAAGGTTGTATCAGTTACTCTCGGCATTGTTCAAGCAAATCAAAGTTTTAGATGTCCAAATTGTCCAAAGAACCTCTTTTTTGCGTTTTTGTACAAAGTTATGCGTATTTTATTAGAATTTCATAAGAAAGGTGAAATTATCTCTAGAAGAGATCTCATCCAGCCAACCTAGCAGTTGATCAAATACAAAGGAATATAGTTTTTGCGTATTTATTCTATCTAATAAAAACATCCGTATTTTTCAGTTTCATATCACTAGCTAATCACATGCCTATATACGACTTTTACCAAAAATTGTAGACGTGCCGAATGAAATATTCTCACGCCAATCTCGAGCGTCTGAAATATAAATAAAGGTCGTGTTACATCAATGGGTATTAATTTATGCAAACGGAAAGGGTCGCGAGTGCGGTGGGGTAACGATCTCAAGGAGGCATGCAAACACGAGATAAGTGGGAACTCGCTTTATTTGCATTAATAACGGGAGAGGATGCCACTCGAGTAATCGCGCAAACAAACACCTCACTTTAGAAGCGGAAACTCGATTTCTTACGTCAAGCAGACGATTTCACACACGTGATAACGTTTATTGTGGTGCGGTAGCTCTTTGAGATACCTACTATGGTTCGTATTACAGAATGCGACTCAGACTATGAGCTATTCTTAAGTAGCGTCTTTTATGTCGTTTTCTTCTTCTTCTTCTTATCGTGTAGGTATAGTCGAGTGGCTAACCCTGGTGTCAGAGTTTTCAAACTGCACAATGGCCTCTGCAGCTCGAGGACGATGGCGACAAAATCGCGCGGCGCGCCACTCGGCTGACGGTGAACTTCAGTTTGAAGGCTTGCTCGCGCTCTTATGTTATCAATGTTGACATTTTGACATAGAACCGCGGCGCATTCCGTGTGCGAGCACATCGTACTTGATCTGCAAGTACGAGTATATAATATTTTGATACAGCTTTAAATGCCACTGAGTTTTGTTTGACGCTAACTGAATAAAAAAGTCAATACACAAGAGTAACGAAGACATCCTTAGCTGAAATTACATCATACAAGAAATGCGTTTTGTGTCGGGACATACAAATCAATCTCGTCTTTTTTAACTGACTTAAAAAAAGGAGGAGGTTCTATGTTCGACTGTATTTTTTAATTATTTTTTATGTATGTCCACCGATTTTACCGCCAATTATGGACCGATTTTCAAAATTATTTTTTGTTCGAAAGAGTATACTCCAGAAGTGTTCCCACATAAATTTTATCGAAAATTATTCAGCGCTTTTCAACAAATCAACAAAAACAACAAATACTACAAACCAGAACATCATCTAAATAAATGAGTAACATTTTCGTTTGTGGTTATCTGCTAATAGGCATTGTAGTCTGCAAAAAATACTAGTTATCTACTTTGTGCGAACTCTTGTTGGAATTGAAGTCGGTGACTCGTACGTTTTTATAACGAGGAAAATAATTGACTATACATACTCGTAGATTGTACTTCGAGACCATTACAACCACTACTTGAAACAGACACCTATCGTATTGTTAAATGATCTAGGTATAACATTTTTTGTGTATACAAAATAGTTACAGAGTAGTAGTAAACAAAGACAAAGGACAAAGAACTATCATTATTAATAGGTAAAAGTTTTAATAGCTACGCTTCGTAGCAATTTGCTACGAAATACTATATTTTGGCGTAGAGCCTAAAACTTAAAAAATGGGATGTAATCACTACATAGTATAAAACAAAGTCGCTTCCTGCTGTCTGTCTGTCTATCTGTCCCTATGTATGCTTAGGTCTTTAAAACTACGCAATGGATTTTGATGCGGTTTTTTTTAATAGATAGAGTGATTCAGGAGGAAGGTTTATATGTTTATTACATGTGTAATATAGTAGAGAAACAATGATAAAATTATAGAGGTTTCTAATGTGATGTCGTAAATAAACACATTTTTTACGCTTACATTTGGAAACGCTGGCTGAACCCTGCGAGATAGATCAAAATAATGTACTACAGAATTGTACACCTTGAAAAAGTCTACAAAAAAGTCCGCAATGATATACGTCTATCTCTTAGGGATAACCCACAATAACAATTTTTTATCTTTGACTTTTTACGAGAAATAATAACTTATTTACGAAGAGATTTTAAGCAATACAGCATTAATCCTTATCCAATTAAAGTACTTTAAATAAATTGTTCATTTAATATAGATCAATATTGCCCTTTAATTAAATTAATGTTTTCAACGATATGGCAGATTTAAAATGCAGGGACACAGCGGTTGACCGATTTTGATGTATTTCTGTTCTAAGATTAGACCTCGGGAAATAATATAGGTTACATTTTATCTCACAGCTGGGCACGACATAATCTGTAGTCCACGCGGGCGATATTATAAAGAGGAAAGATATTGATTGTTTATTTGTTTGTATTAAATAGGTTCCAAAACTACTGGACTGATTTGAAAAATTCTTTCGCCATTAGAATGCTACATAATTCCTGAGTAACATATTATAGGCTACATAATTTTCCCGAATTCCCACGGGAACGAAGTTTCAGAATGCTAGTTGAATATAAGTATAAATTTCCTGCATAGAATAATTTATATACTATTTTTATAGTAAATTCTAGCGCTGACTAAATAGATAAAAGTTTCAAAACAATTTACAACATTTTGTACAAAAAAAAATACTTCGTAATATTCCCGAGAACAAATTAATTTGTTATACTCATAGATAAGGTTTTATTATTGACTTAATACCTGTACCATAGAAATTAGGAATAAATCTATTTTCTATGACCTAAACTTGAAATATTCGTCCCCATAACAAACCATACCTCCATCAAAAACATAGTTTCGGAATCCCACCGAAAACATTTCATTTAAACTTTAAGACTCATGTTTTCACTGTTCAAAAGTAAATAATCAATTCCCTAACCCAGGTTTAACTTTAAATCTTGCTTGAAATATAAGATATTTCGATAGTTCTCAATTTCACCACCTGCAGCTCGAGCATGATGGCGACAAACTCTTGCGGCGCGCCACTCGGCTGTCGCTGAAACTTCATAGACGGAGATCCCAGGGCCGCTAGACCTTACTTATTTTCTCATAAACCAAATGTGTGGGAAATAGTAGTGCTGGTACGTACTAATAATGTATTAATACCAGCTAACCTGGGCCGGCGGCCAATCATCAGCTATCAGGTTCTGAAAGTACTTCCAAAAATTACTCACTTGTCTTGAAGTCCGGGTGTCTGCAACACTAGTTATACATAACCTTCGATATGATTTTTGTTTTAAAAACTTCGCGCTCGCTTTGTTACTATTGTTAATTTTTTTTGATAATTTAGAGTGAAATCGATCTTTGAGCTATAATAGCTAAAGGTTTAGCTGTTAAAATTATCGGTGACGAGGAAAACAGCTATAACAGTATTTGCTGAAAGTTTTTACCGAATTTCTTAGATTTCATTGAAAACTTCAGCCTACCGTTGATCTTAACTGATAACATTTACCTTCCTATCAAATGTCAGCTTAGTAGATCAAGTAATTTTCCAAATTTCGTTTTGATATCGTGAAGAAAGTACCTCTAAATGAATAAAAGTAGGTACCTAGAAATATATCTGAGAAAAAATGACGTAAGAAGTAGTAACTAATAAAAATATAAACAACTAATTTCTGTAACGTGAGAATTATTTAAAACAAACTTTATTTATAATTTCAGAATTCACAACAAAATTGTAGACCAACGGAATAGTATTTAACGAGCAACGGTTTATCAAATTGAGTTCGGCAACTTCCTTATCAAACTTGATAAATTATTGCTCTGGATAGGCGAATAATTTTTCAATTTTGTGTTCAGATGTCTAACTTGGTTGGAGAACGGTAGTGTCTGTGAAGGCGAGAGGCGCAGCAGTAGATAGAGAGTCAGTAGTGTGTGGGTTACAGCGAACCCCGATGTTGGCGCAGGTGGTCCGGACGCTCGGCCGCGTGATCGTGCTGGTGCCCATCTTGCTCATCGGGCTGCTGCTGCTGCCTCGCGCCCCACATTCACTGCCCTCCTCCGCCGGCCTGTTCCGTGCGTCCCCAAAGCCCTTACGGGAAATTTACCCTTTATCTGTAAGTCTGCAATCTTCTCAAAACTGTTATACATAAGCTGAGATTTCTGTATTTTGTGATTGTGATAGTTTTTGTTACTTCTTATATGTACCTACATCAGAGTAATTCCTGTTATTGTTTAAAATTCTTTTCCAGTTTTAAAATAAATAAAAAAATCCACCAATTTTTTACAGAAAATAGAACTGAATGAAAATGATTTTGACCTAAACCGGATTGATGTCGATAGTAATGTAGTAAAAGCGAAGCTCTTTCCTGAAGACGCGCCGGGGGAAGATAGGTAAGTAACATTTTTACAGAGTTTTAGTTTAATATCGCTGCATTGACATAATCAAGACGTTTAACATTACAGAATCATAGATCAATTAACATTTAGATTACCTCGAAATGTCAATGTACCTATTAAGAAAATATTATTGGCGAATGGAATGAACGAGTGGGGCATGTCGACTGGCCGCCTCGAGTTCATCCGAAACAACTGCCCCGTGGATCAGTGTACGCTCACTGATGACGCGAAAGAAGTTGCCACCGCCGATGCTATTTTGTTCAAAGATGTTCAGAAAAAGTTTCGAGTGAAGAGACCTCCTAACCAGGTACAATTTAAGTATTCCTGTTTGAGACCTTTTCTGAATGTTTATGTGGCTTCAAATTTTCCGCAATCACTCTAGAGTGAACTTAGCTGAACTTTATTTTTAGATCTGGATCCTGTACTATCTGGAGAGTCCGTACCACACAACGTCGCTGTGGAAGTCGTCCGCGAGTGTCTTTAACTGGACTGCGACTTACCGTCGGGACTCCGACATAGTAGCTCCATACGGACGATGGGTCTATTACGATCCAAAGGTTACTGAAAAGGAGTTAGACATAAATTATGCTGCTAACAAAACTAAAAAAGTAGGTCAGTACAGCTGAGACATGTCGACTGGACAGATCTCGCATATTCAGGTCGATAGCAAATCGTATGTGACGACAAACAAGCAAACTTTCATCGTTTGTGACGGTATACCTACTTTCGCCAAAAAATAAAAAAAACATGGTTCAGCCAGCCGGATTTTTCACTTTTCGAGCATATCAGATCTCAGCTCCTGAAGGGTTTTCGGGATTCGTTTCTGATCAAAAGGAATGTGACGCGTATGTGAAAGAAATCTAAACTAATGTCATCCAACGTGATGCAATACTTTTGGAGAAATCTTGAAAAAGATATCCGGCTGGCTGAACCACTTGTTTTTCGTCGATTTCTCGCTAACTAACGCGTTTTACTCTGAACTTTTTTGATTAAAGGAATGTGACAGGATACCAAGCAGGGTTGAACACCCATAACGCATGCATTTTTGAGATATTCCAGAAAACTAAATGGTTCAACTAGAAAAAGTCAGGCCAGCTGAACCACCTGTTTCTACCACTTCCAAGTGCGCTCGAGGAATCAAGACCAAAGGAATGTGACAAAGATGATAAATACACTTTTTTGATTGTGTTGGCTCAAAATGCGGCCCAAAAAAAGTTATAAGCAATTCTTTTTTTCCATACATTGATGAAACTAGGTGACAAGGTATTGCACAGTCCCGAATTAAATTAAATATTGAGGCATTAATAGAATTAACGTTTAGATGACTATAATTATACTAACAATTATAATATGTATAATAAACAATACTGTATAAGTCATCCTTCAATATCATCTAATAATTATAATAAACATGTTTATTAAAATGTGATATCAAAAATTTATGTTATTTTTTTTATATTTTCATAACATAACCTTTTCTGATTATAAGGCCAGCCTAGGCCACAGCAACTACAAGCAACTGAGTGTCCTACGCTTAAAAATACTCGACGAAATTGACGAAAAACAAATGGTTCAGCCAGCCGGATATCAGGCCGGCGGACCATTGTTTTTCAAGATTTCTCCAAAAGTATTGCATCACGATGGATGAAATTAGTTTAGATTTCTGTCACAGATTGTGTAAGCAGTATGCTATTTTGTGTTCGTTTTATTGGATTATTTGTTGGCGCAGTGCGTGGTCTGACTCGATCACGCCACTTTTGTGCGTTGCTAGCTCACTGAGTCATCAACACCTGCGCGCTCGCCCCACCGGGCGGAGCACCTATAAAAGGAGACGTTCGCCCCTCTTCGAGGCAGAAGCGAGTTAGCCGTTGTACAGTGAAGGAAGGGAAGTTTTGCTGATGGGGACATTCGTTGCTTGGCAGTTGAAGAGAGTAGTCGTGTCCTAAGAGAGGTTTCCTTTGGACAGAACAACGCTTACAATTGTTTCTTGTGATGCGAGGCATGGGACGGCTGTGAGGGGAGTAGGGAGGCCGTTCGGGCGTGTAGCCCATATTTTACCAATGATGAGTCCAACCTCTGAAAGTGTTCCTGATTTTTATTGGTCATGTACGTTGGTGACGCTTACATCTCAGAAGCGGGATTGAACAACGCATAAACGCGTGAGTAACACGCCCTAATCATTTTGTTTCCTTTAGATGTAGATATTTCATGATTAATTCGACACAACGGCAAAAAGCGACCAATTATAAAAGGGAATCACTATGAAGGTAACTGCTTTTAGTAATTTTTATAATTCTACATTTTGGCAGAGCTATTTTTACAACTATTATGTACAATTCGTAGAATAGTCCTTCTTTTACATAGAATGACGTAATCGATGTCTTAAAATACCAACTCGGTACCTGTACATACGTAAACGTAAATTTTTGAACCATAATTATGAGTGCTTTGAAATTTTCTCTCTACCTACATTCAATCTATGATCGAGAACAAAACTGTTACCGAGGGAATAAAATATGGTGGCACCGGATTACTCGAACTGTGTGTAAGGGTTTCTTAAAGGGGCCCGAAAATTGGTTATTTTTGCGCTAGGAGTAGCCGTTTTGAAGATATGACCACTTTTATAAATGCCTTATACATTTTCATTATAGTTTGCTAGTTTGAATTTTGTTTGTTTTATGATGTTGTTAGCAAGGTGAGTAGATAAGTAAGACACCGAATCTGGTTAACTACTACTGTTTATTTAAATTTAGGGGAGCTTAAATACTAATTATGACGTAGGTAGGATTTGTGTTACATGTAATGGATGTAGGCACGAAAATGGTGTCAAGCTTCTGTGAATATAATATGATATTACTGAATTAATTTGATATATTCCTTTCCATATAAGAAGACACGTGGACTCATTTTATAGAACCGATCTTGAAATGTTACCTGATATTATTTGAAGATATTATTTAATATTCTAGTTATATTTAATACCTACCCTACCTACACTACAGTTTGTTCTAGATTGAATACATTCGTAACGTAACTGTAATTTTATTACAAGAAAGAATGGATGTTTGCGTTTTGTTTTTTTTGTGAGTTTCAGAGAGCATGCAGCAAAATGATGAAGCGTCGAGCAGACGTTTGGCTGCCCCACCGATGGCAGCAGGGTTAAAGAGACGGCGGCGCGGCCCAAGACCCCAGAAGCGTGGATGATGTCGGATGCAGAGGTCAATAGCGAGGTCAAGGACAAGTTCAAGGGTTTGGCCTTCTGAAGATCTACGCAACAGCCGTGAACGTTACACAAACCTGCAAGTAACGGTCAATGTCATGGACCGGGCAGGCGAGTTTAGTGCTGGTAACGGTCAAAGTCATGGACCGAGCACAAAAATGATTCTGCAGGTAACGGTCAATGTCATGGACCGGGCAGGCGAGTTTAGTGCTGGTCACGGTCAAAGTCATGGACCGAGCACAAAAATGATTCTGCAGGTAACGGTCAATGTCATGGACCGGGCAGGCGAGTTTAGTGCTGGTAACGGTCAAAGTCATGGACCGAGCACAAAAATGATTCTGCAGGTAACGGTCAATGTCATGGACCGGGCAGGCGAGTTTAGTGCTGGTCACGGTCAAAGTCATGGACCGAGCACAAAAATGATTCTGCAGGTAACGGTCAATGTCATGGACCGGGCAGGCGAGTTTAGTGCTGGTCACGGTCAAAGTCATGGACCGAGCACAAAATTGATTCTGCAGGTAACAATTGATATCAATCGATAACTCGCTTAAATTCAACACATACATAAAAGAACAATGCGATAAAGCAAAAATCACACTCATGCAATGCAAAAGAGCTGTAGGCAAAACCTGGGGTACCAAGCCACATGTCATGATGTGGATATACAAAGCAATCATAATTCCAAGAGTAACAGACGGAGCAATTATCTGGTGGCATAAAACCACCATACAAGCAAACAGGAATGAACTAGCGAAAGTACAAAGACTGGCAACCCTAATGATCACAGGAGCGATGAGAACCACTCCATCAGCTGCCTTAGATGTATTATTGGGATTGCATCCTCGGGACTTGGAAGTTTAAAAGAGAGCTATGGAGCAATGGTATAGGATGAAATCAACCCTTGAATAGAAAGGGAACTTCATGGATAAAGGACACACCATATTAGATGGAAAGTATGGAGAGAAGTTGTCAATGATACTTTCTAATAATGACCTCATCAGGAAAAAAGTAATCTTTGACAGAAAAATACAGGATCCATATAGGAGCTAGAGAAAGCTGGAGCTTGGACATACAAGATCCAAAGATAGTGTGTTACACTGACGGCTCCAGGAAAGAAACAACAAAACTATCAGGACTGGGAATACACATCATGAACCAGATAGACGGCCAAGTTACTATGCACCTGGGAAGATGCGCTAGCGTTTTCCAGGCTGAGGTGCTTGCTATTACAGAGGGAGTTAGAATCATAGACAGCATGATCACTGAAAACAAAGAGAACATCATAATATATAGTGATAGCCAGGCTGCTTTGAAGGCACTAAACAGAGCCGAAACTAACTCGGCCCTAGTAACAGAATGTAAGAAGGCTATTAACGCCTTAGCCAAAAAGACTAAAGTTACCATTGCCTGGGTGCCGGGGCACGAAGGACATATAGGTAATAAGATTGCAGACGAGCTAGCAAAGAAAGGGGCCGATGAGACATTTATTGGCCTGGAACCCAGGTTACCTATATCAAGTAAAATCAGTAAAGGAATAATAAGCAAGATAACGGAAGAAGCCAATTTAAGATGGAAGCACAACAAACAGTGCCGCCAGGCAAAAATCTTCCTAAAGACATATGAAAAAAGAAAGTCGAAGCAACTTCAACTGGGTCTGCTCACGGGACACTGTCCCTTGAACCGACACCTAGCAGTAATGGGCCTAAAAAGTGATCCCACATGCCCAGAATGTGACAAGGAGGAAACAAGTCTCCATTTCCTGACTGAGTGTCCAATGTATGCGCTGGTAAGATGGGAGACAATAGGCATGGATGAGGTAAAAGAAGAACAAATACAAGAGCTTAACATAAAGGATATAATCGGGTTTGCTAAAGCTTCGGGTAGGTTCAAAGAGGTGGAACTGTCAGTGCAGAGGTAAAACTCACGCGCTGCTGTGGGGAATTGGGTGAAATGGTCCCAAATAAGTGGACTGATCACCCGCCTGTGCCTGACGGACGTCCCCTCCATAGATAGACAGAACGGTCAATGTCATGGACCGGACAGGCGAGTTTAGTGCTGGTCAAGGTGAAAGTCATGGACCGAGCACAAAAATGATTCTGCAGGTTACGGTCAATGTTATGGACCGGGCAGGCGAGTTTAGTGCTGGTAACGGTCAGGGTCATGGACCGAGCACAAAAATGATTCTGTAGCCAAAATCAGGGGCTGGAAAGTAACGGTGAGTCGGTGAGTCTGGACGTGAGCAATGAAGCCTAAGTGCGGCATTGTCGTCGAAGAGCACGCCATGGCCACCTTGGGTAACAGGAGAAAGCCGGCGATAGGACGAGAAAAAAAAATAGGACTTTCAAGTGAAGTTAGTATGAGTGATGTTAGTATGGTAACATTGGATTTGCTATTGCAGAGTGAGAAACTACAAGTATATTAAAAGTTAGTATGGTAACATTTTATTTGCTATTGCAGAGTGAGAAACTACAAGTATATTAAAAGTTAGTATGGTAACATTGGATTTGCTATTGCAAAGTGAGAAACTACAAGTATAGTAAAAGTTATTATGGTAACATTGGATTTGCTATTGCAGAGTGAGAAACTACAAGTATAACTTAGTATGGTAACATTGGATTTGCTATTGCAGAGTGGGAAACTACAAAGTAGTAAAACTTAATATTATAGTTTAGATTTGGTATTTGAGTATGAGATATTGATGTTACAGTGTTTGAAGTTGGTATACAATGGGAAATCAGTATTATATAAAGAGAAGTCAGAATTGTATTAAGGGAAGTAAACCTAGTACTGTACTCTTTGGTAAATGTTAGCACGGTATTGACAATGAACAAATAAATAAATCTGTAAAAAAAAAAATAATGACCCATTTGGACAAGTATTGCCAAAAAGTCCAAAAGTATTGTTTTCAGCCATATTTTTGTTTAAACTCAACATAGACATACCGCGAGGACGCGATCTGTGAGTCAGTATGGCCGAATGTAAGCAGTATGCTATTTTGTGTTCGTTTTATTGGATTATTTGTTGGCGCAGTGCGTGGTCTGACTCGATCACGCCACTTTTGTGCGTTGCTAGCTCACTGAGTCATCAACACCTGCGCGCTCGCCCCACCGGGCGGAGCACCTATAAAAGGAGACGTTCGCCCCTCTTCGAGGCAGAAGCGAGTTAGCCGTTGTACAGTGAAGGAAGGGAAGTTTTGCTGATGGGGACATTCGTTGCTTGGCAGTTGAAGAGAGTAGTCGTGTCCTAAGAGAGGTTTCCTTTGGACAGAACAACGCTTACAATTGTTTCTTGTGATGCGAGGCATGGGACGGCTGTGAGGGGAGTAGGGAGGCCGTTCGGGCGTGTAGCCCATATTTTACCAATGATGAGTCCAACCTCTGAAAGTGTTCCTGATTTTTATTGGTCATGTACGTTGGTGACGCTTACATACGCATCACAATCCTTTTGATCAGGAAAGAATCCCGAAAACCTTTCAGAAGCTGAGATTTGATATGCTCGAAAAGTGAAAAATCCGGCTGGCTGAACCATGTTTTTTGATTTTTTGGCGAAAGAATGTATACCGTCACAAACGATGAAAGTATGCTTGTTTGTCGTTACATACGATGTGCTATCGACCTGAGTATGCGAGATCTCTCCAAGCGACATGTCTCAGCTGTCCTGACCTACATTACTAAAAAGGTACTTTATATTTCATAAAATTGCAGCTATTCTTCTTTTACGAGATTTTGTCTTGATTTTGTATTTAGTCAGAAAGCGACTGTTCTATACAGAGCTTTAGGTATCTCTCTTTCAACCTCTCGGGTGGTCAATCAGTCCATGAAACTGAACAACTTCCCCAAGGAACATAGGTCAAAATAAAATAAAAAAAATGATCTCCCATACAAAATACGCTGTATGCTGATGAAGTTTATATGGGAACTCAATTTTTTTTTTTAATATTTTGACCTATGTTCTTTGGGAAAGTTGTTCAGTTTCATGGACTGATTAACCACCCGAGAGATTGAAAAAGAGATACCTAAAGCCCTGTAAATACATATTGTAACAGAAGATAGTTTATTTCAACAATTATGTACTGCGATAACGATAATTATATTTGTGTGGGTTTTTTTTGTAATTTTTTTATTCTAGTTCTTGAAATCTAAAACTTAAAAATGTTGAATGTGAATTTAAATCAAATTGTTCTTTTTCCCCATATTTTGCTATTGGTTGTAACATGAAATAACTCCCATTTTCAGGTGGCGTGGTTTGTATCCAATTGTAATGCGGATAATGAGAGATTACAATACGCGCGTGCACTTTCAAAGTACATCGATGTCGACATTTATGGAACTTGTGGTACACTCCATTGTCCCAGCATGGATCCCTATTGCTTGGAAATGCTCGATAAAGACTACAAATTTTACTTATCCTTTGAAAATTCAAATTGTCGTGACTACATAACAGAAAAGTTCTTCGTTAACGGATTGAAGTAAGTTTCTTACGAATATAATGCAGTCTAAATTTAGGACTTTTTAAAATTTACCAAAATTAAAAACTTTTTCGCTATTTATGTTATAGTTTTATATTTAGAAAGGCGCGTGATATTTTTTTTTGTTTTGTTTATTATTAACTCATATACGTCCCCATCGAAGGTCTTATTGAATAACATAACAATTTTAACAGTTGGGACCCATCAAAAATCCGGCTCCCTAATAATAGGGCCCTATTGTTAAAATCGTTATGTTATTGAATAATAAAAGTCTCGACTACTGGACTTACTTGTTTTTTTCTTTTCAGTTTTTAATACGCAGTCGGGTTTTTTTATTTTTAAATAAATCTATAGAAGCCTTTTTTATAGACATGATGTGCTACCTATAGTGATGGGGGCTCGTGCATCCGAGTACGCAGCGGTTGCTCCTCGACACTCGTACGTGCATGTGGAGGAGTTCCAGGGAGCGACCGAGTTGGCCGCGTACCTGCACCGCCTTGACAAAGACGACGCCCTGTACAACTCTTACTTCAAATGGAAGGTATGCGTGCTGTAAATATCAAGTCCTCGATGATTTCATTCTTACCATAAATCTATAATACAAATACAAAATACAAAAATATTTACTTCCATTTTAATTTTTTAGAAAGTACATAATTTTAGTTGGAGCCTTCTGTTAAGCATGTGGTATGCCTGTATCAGAAGACTCCAATAATACCTTTCTTTTAAAGAAGATATGCCTATTTCAAGTTGACAAATAGCATGTACTATATATATTTATATTTTTTTTTTTTTTAATAAGAGATGGGTTAACTCTTGACCCCCATCTTGACCAAGGTCATAAATGAGGTCGACGATGGAGCGAGTTAACCCAGAAAATGCCAATTAAGGCACTGGTACTCCCACGCACCGACGAAACACAGCAAGCTGTTTGGCCCTTTACAGAGCCTACCACACCGCATGAGACCATAAGACACCAGCTCAGATTGAAAACAAACTGAGGTGTCGTTGCCTAAGATGGATCACTAGGAGGCAGGTCTCATTTTTGTTTCGTTAGTCGCCTCTTACGACACCTACGGAAAGAGATGGGATGGTGTTATTCTCAACCGATCACCACACTATACTTTTCGTATTAATAAATTTTTAATGTTGTAGGGGACAGGGGGGTTCATAAGCACATCCTTCTTCTGTCGTATGTGTGCCATGCTGCATGCGAACGACCTGCGCCAGCGCACGGCACACTACGTGGACGTGCAGGCGTGGTGGCGTGACGGAGCGTGCTCGCGGGGCCAGTGGCGCAGCTCCGCCCTCGACAATAGGGAATATGCATGTATTTTTTTAATATTTTTATTGAATAACTTGCATCGCTAAATAATCGTTAAAAAAATATCTACGATGAAAAGTAATTAGAAGTATTTTTTTCTATAGTTAAAACAAACTAACTGAATTTTAAACCCATTATCTATAAAAAAAACAGCCACCATTTGGTGCGCTTAGCGTGACGTTACATTACGCTTTTTCGACAAAAATTTTGGTTTAATTTTACTGTTTTTTAATATATTTTGACTAAAGGAATGGAGCACAAAGAATTATTGGTAGAACTATTCATTAACTGTAATAAGATTGACATTTTATGCATTACCGAGCACTGGCTACGTAGTCATCAGTTAATGTTTGGTTTCAATAATCACCAAGATGCTAGGTGAATCTGAATCAGATGCATCAGATTCATCCGAAGAATATTGTCGAATTATAAATCGAATTCTTGATCGAGTTGGATTTCCTCGAAACTAGACGGCACACATTCCCCTTCAAACCACAGAAGATAGTAAAAGTCGTCTTTAAGACCCACTCATGATCAAGTGGGTTGGGTAGTGGATCATTGATGGTAGCATTGTTCCACATGAATGATACGAAGTTTGTTCTCAATATTTTCTGCTCTAAAGTTTTTTGATAAGGGGGAAGTAAACTCGCATCTGCATTTTTTAACTTATCAAAGGGTTTGTTTTTACTACCGTATTGTTTGAAAAATAGCTTTAATCTGGCCTCATCCACATTTTCACATTTACCTGCACCATACATCAAGCAAACAAATTTAGATATTAATGTTTTAATTTCTGGTGAAATCTCATGACTGCTGCCTAATGAGGCACACACGTCTAAATATTATGTTTTTTTGAATCAATGTCAAGGGTCTAATTTTCCTCTTTTGGGAAATTCCTGCAGTATAGTCAGTCACTGCCGGTGAAGGCGTATAAAGAAGGCAATGCATCACACAAAGTTTTCCCCAACGATTGTGCAAGTTTTGTGATCTCGATGACTCTATGATTCTTACCAGTTCCGAAGTCTAACCATATTTTATTTGCACCGAAATATTTTTGATTATACAAGAATATTATGAGAACGTCTGTATCTCCCGATCTAACAATGACGTTTTTGTCAGAGTTTTTTTTTAAAGTATGCAAAACAATGAAAAGCTAACCTGGCATCAGTTTCTTGTGTTTTAGGCTCAAATTGCAGCTGAATAAATTGACCAAAGGAATTTTTTACAAATTTTTTATACCATTCTTCGTTTCTAAAATATCGAGCGCTAAAATCAAAAATTCAGAAAAAAATAACACTATTTCAGCCATACTTTTGTTTTGTTTTTGACTTTCTCGAATAATTCCTTTTGCACGTAAGGTGCTCTTGTAAATATGCGTCTTTTGAGCCTTTTTTGAAGGGATCGCACTTTTTCGTGAAATCCAAGCCTATACTGGAGCGAACGAAAAGACATTTCCAATGTCGAAAGTTCATTAATGTAAAAAAAAAATTGAGGCAGTTCAGAAAGTACCAAGCGATTATAATCTTACTTAGATAATAAAATTACGATATTACGGGTTGGACAATGTGACGGTCACAAATACAATTGTTAACAACTACACAATCATGTAAATAAACCCACCAAGACTTTTTCCACCTGAAAATCAATGAGACAGTTATAACATGTTGATAGGTTAAGATGTTGTATTGTACGATAAATTGTAGGTATTTTCCTACGACCTTTCTATAAACGAAACAGGAAAAAAATCACAAAAAACACACTTATGTAACATCGTCACGCGGCACTCTCTAAACGGAAAGAACAAGTTCTATGATTAATAGTTTTAAAACCTCTACAGGGACTTGGAAAATGGTGTGGCGTGACGTCACGCGGACGTGACACCACGAATATTCATCTTCTTTCAACTATGTTACCCTAGTACCCTGCTCAGCTTTTGAAAGAAATATGGCTCTGTTCACTATGAAATTACTGTACCTGCTTCTACAGTTCTTATCTAAGACAAATTAATTTTGCTTTTATGTAAAATGTTTAAGTGCAACTTGGAGACTTTTATAAATAAGCCGTAGAAAGATATTTTACTGTTTAAAAATGCTTTATATTTGGATGAACATAGACCAAATCTAGATTAAGGTTGCTGAAAGTAATGCTGAATAATTCAGTTGTCTTGGTGGTTTAGTTATTTTGTGTATTTTCAAGCCATTCGTAGAAGTTTTTTAATGTTGCACAAGCTGATACCCTGCCTAAACATAAAACTTTTTCATTTTGAGACGTAATGTTTTGATTGGCAAATGTTACTTTCGCGTTTCGATATAGAGCTTGATGTTTTTTCTGCGTGTAATGGAAACATTAATTCGCAAGCACTCTGTGTATCTTTCCGCCTATTGTATAGAGGCCTAGCTTTACGCCCGGGACTTCGTGTCCGTGAGAATTTGGTAAAATTATTATTCAGATGTCTTTAAACTACATTATTGCAAAATTTCATCAAAATAAGTTCAATAGTTGTTACCTGAAAGAGTCAAGTTCATCCTTACAAACTATCACGTTCTGTAGTAAGTACATGTTGAACTTTTTGTGATTAAGTAAAGACTTTGAGGTTACACTCAATGTTGACTTCTGCAAGACGTGTGAAACTTATAGTACTTGAATTTCTGAATATAACGTAAAAAGCATGGCACGATTGAATTGTATATTTTTAATTGTGAGTGAACGCACTAGGTATTTTGATCAATGTGTTTTTTACATCATCTATTAAAACTGAAAAAAATATACTTAGAGGTATTGAATAAAAATGGTTCAAAAAAATAAAATAAAAATGGGGCAAAAGCAACATAAAAAGCACTTAAAAGACCATAAAAGACCAGCAGTTCTTGCACGATAACGACAAACTCGCAGTAGGCTCACGCTGAAACTTCACTTTGATTGCGCGAGTGTACCGCGCAAAGGCTTGCTCGCTATGGCGTTTTCAATGTTGACATTTTGACATAGGACTGCGGTGTTGTCGCGGCGCTGTTACTATCGTATTCGGCCTGAAAAATACAATCAAATCTGTTACGATTGACAATTGAAACAGATCAATCAGAATGAGAAGGTGACTGGTGTCTCTGTCTCAGTCCGATTAATGAATTACTTATTCAAGATTACATGAAGGATTGCAGATTTTTTTTAACTTCAGAGGTGAGTTTGTGGGGCCCTTAAGAAGTAAACATACTAAAAGTATCCTAGTGTAAGTGGTGAGTTTAAGAAGAGATTCAAAAATTCGGACTCAAAAACAACATTCGGATTCAAAAATTCTGCACCCCTATATGTAAACCCCTTTCTGAACGATCTTTTAATGGAGAACTACGGTCGTTTAAGCCGTCTAAGCTTAATATACTGAGCTAAGACTTGTTATTTTATTTCACTCATCATAAAAAGCAATATAAATGGTGCCTTTCCGTAGTCTGATATGCGGGTGACAGTTTATCCATTAGAACTCATTGTGAGCGGCCATTGTCCCAGCCGCGCCACCGCACCGCAACCCTGACCCCTGACGTCCTGACGCCAGTACAAATGGACTGTCAGGTGGACCTCGACACGCTCACCCTTTCACTGATTAATAAGTAATAAAGTAAACGGAGAATCTGCGGTACCTATTTACCTGATCTGTAAGTCCTGGGAATCCTAGGTCATGAAGTTTAATTAGAGAGACCTGTCGAGCAAAATTTAAGAAAACATTAACGTCTGCCGTGTGGTGACCGGTTGAGAATAACACCACCCCATATCTTTCCATGGGTGTCGTAAGAGGCGACTAAGGAAACACAAATGAGATCTGCCTTCTAGTAATCCATCTTAGGCAACGACACCTCAATTTGTTTTCAATCTGAGGTGGTATGGTCTCATGCGGTGTGGTAGGCTCTGTAAAGGGCCGTCTGGTTCGCGACCACCCTCCTACCGAAGTCCGACGCCAAACTGCTTGCTGTATTCCGTCGGTGCGTGGGATTACCAGTGCCTTAATTGGCATTTTCTTGGTTAACTCGCTCCATCGTCGACCTCATCTATGACCTTGGTCAAGATTGGGGTCAAGAGTTAATCCATCTTATAATAAAAATAAAAAGTCGCTGCCCTTCCACAACTATCTTATGTTATGACTCATGCACTCCTTGCGAAAATAAATGAAATCACAAATAAACATTTTAAAACAATAGCGGCGTGGTTCTAGCTGCATTTTAGTTTTCTGTTTCGTGTCCGATCGAACACGACAGTCCGTTTCGTGTTCACGAACTGAAAACTGTGAGTGAACATTGCCTTGTTCAGTTTAATCTCTAATTCGTTTGAAACAACCTTTGTTCTTTTTTGAGTTCTCGAACTTCTTTGGACAAACTTTCGGAGAGACTTCCAGAGCAAAAATCAAGGGGTTGTTGATATATAAAAATCTATAAATAAACTACATAGCTCATTTCTTTTTAGAGATAAGCTAACCTTTTGTGTCGTATTTCTGTTTGTAACTTTATGTATATTTAACATGAGTGCAAAGAACTGTAAATAAATAAATAAATAATTTTTTTTAAAGCCTTGTTAAAGAATTATTATCTGAATTTGTTACCGTAATAATTAACTTTTCAAAAATGATAATTAACTTTAAAATTATAGTAGATTGTAAGTGAACTCGCTGATCCCGCAGCAAAACTGTCTTGCAGTTTTGTGGAACTGGGTATATTTTGGTTTCTAATATATAAATAATAATAAGTAAGTCGAGTGGTACTTTAATTTTGTTGTTCAGTTAATGGGCTGTTTCACGTTCTAATTTTCGATTTAAAGTCACCCAATTTTTTTAAATATTTGTACTTAATCTGTATATTGTAAGCCAAGTTCCCATAACTCGAAAAGCGTAACTATCTACGAGTACCTGCTCATAAGTTCTTTTTTTAATTTTTTTTTTTACATTATACACTCAATGGCCCACATCAGTAAGGCTTTCCCTTGTCTCGTGGGTCCCGCGGAACATGCATAAAGACAGACACAAACACCCATAACCCGAGAACAAACATCTGCTTTTTTACACAAATATTTGCCCCGATTGGGATTTGAACCCAGGGCCCGTCGATCAAGAGGCAGGGGCCACTAACACTCGACCAAATCAGCCGTCAAAGATACTCGTAGTACAGCATTTTGTTATCTCACGATATTATTGAATTTCCTTTTAGAGAGGTGTTGTATCGTATCAAATCTGATGAAAAAGTACTACTTACCTACAATAATTTGCACAATTGGACGTGGAAACTGGAAAAGTCCTTTTTACACAGAACATTATTTTAAAAGTGAATACGATAGCATAATATCATACTACTGTACCTATTATCATTTTTAATATTATGATTATGACTTAATTACGAGATAATTATTTTATTGGTTTAATTCATGATAGCATAGAAAAACTTAATAAACTTTCTGATGTTCTTAGAAGTTGCTTAAGCTTCGTGCTAAAACACTTCTCTAAAACACGTAAACTCGTTTGTACTGCCTATATTTACCTAATTAAATACAGGCAGTATATATAACTACACAAGATAATACTCCTGCGACTAGCGACTGTGCAATTTACCTACTAGCTACTTGTAAGTTACCTATAATAATTATAAACTTATTTTTATTAAGATTTTTTTTATAATAATTATGTCTAAAGTTTAAGTTGAAATTAGCAATGTACGGAAAACGTTCAAGTTTATGTTACATTGTTTTAAGCAAATCATGTAAAATTCTTTGTGTTTTAATTAAATAAAAAAAATGTTATATCAATTTCTTATAGTGTAGAATATTGCCGTATCAAACACACCAATGTTTGATATTAAAACTGTTTCCCAATTTCGAGGAAACAATTACACTTTAACACAATTTGTTTCGTATTACTTACTTTAGTTTTCAGGTGTGCCAATATTCCATGAAATATTTTATTAACTTCATTTCAGCCTATTCTAATTATTTTTATTAACTTCCATGGAATGGACAAAATGCGAAAACAGTAGATATATTTTTTGTAACGACGTGGTGGTTCTGTGAGGCCATCCATCATGCTGTCTACCGCCGTCAGATGACCAAAATTATCTTTCTGGATGACAGATCTGATATTCCATTCCACTGCATTTCGCCAGTTAAAAAGTCCACCTTAAAAAAGAGGGCTCCCTTTTTTATAACTTCTAAAACGTTGAATCAGCGGGCTGGATCGTAACCTCCAAGGAAACGCGACGAATAAGATCCTTTGAAATACTTTAAGAGGTCATTTCGATCAAATGCAGATATTTCTAAAGCAGATTTTGTTTTGGCTGGACGAAAACTATCGTTCATCTCCGTATCACACAATGATTCATGAAGAAATTACATCAGTCAAATTAGGTAGGTAGAGTTTACGTAGAGTCTAGATTCGCTGCTATGAAAGATGAGATTATATTTAGTAATGTTATAAGGTAGAACGTGTTTAAACATATAAACGACAATAAATTAAGTCACCGAGATGATATTTACTCGGTAACAAGCCGCGAGAAGTTTGTTCACGAGCCTACATAAACTGAACCAGTTTCGACTGAGAAATTTACTTATTAAGTAAACTTGCTGCATGGATTATTTAGAGAGTGTGCCGCTGTTCAGGACATCCAATATGTTATGTATGTTGTACCATCTTATGGGAAGGATGTCATACGATATTAAGATTGCTACGGCCACTACAATAGCGGTAAGTAACTACAATAATACGATACCGTTTTTTATAATAGTTTTTGTATTCTTAGCTGACGAAAACTGTTAACAATTGACACAAAAAAGGTAAAAGAAGTTCTAGTCTTTTGTGATGCGTGGTAATAATCTCTGATCTATTCAAAACACGGAGTGGGGCCGCGGCAGCTACCCGCACATTTATTAGAATGTCCGACCCTAATTTAAAGGCGCACGGGCATTATTCAAGTACAGAGGACCCGAGAACATATTCGTCAGGTGTTTTGTGGCCTCGGGGCCATTAGGCGCTATACGCTGGCAGGGGATCGCCTGTCGATACGCCGGGATAATCGCTCCCAGGGCGACCCCTGTCCGCCCGCATTAGCCGACTACCCGCTCGCTCCGCCCGTCTAGCGCCTCAGAGCGAACATGTCGAAACCAACGGTCCCTTGTTAGCAGTTAAGATTTTTCCACATGTAGATATGTAAATTTCGCCTCGGAACGTTTGATAAATGCAAAGATTAGGCAAATGCGCGTGTCTTCAAACTTAACGTGTTACGATTCCACGCTCTACACGATTTCGGGGTAATCGCTTCGTTTGCAGCTTAAATATCGGAATTTTATTTTTATTTTTTATTATTTTTATTATTTTTATTTTTTATTATTTTTTAATTTGATATTTTTAATTTAATTTAAAAAAAAATAGTGTGTTTGACATGTATGTACTTGTTGTATATGGAACCTGTTTTCCGAAATAAATTATTTTTATTTTATTTATTGCTTTTTATTTATATAAGTGGGTATTTTTATTTTTTCCACTCCTTTCAGAAAGGGTGTGTTCAAAGTTACCGAAGAACCAGAAATAAATGAATTTAGCTACCTAAGTAAAGGCCTTAAAATGTGAAAAGAAGCATCCAATACAAAAAATAATCTCGTTCTTATCCCGTTGAACTGATGCAGCCCCCGTCCCGCTCGCTCATTCACACGCATCCACCGCTCGCTCCATCCATCCATTCGCTCAATCACTCACTTTGCCTTTCGAGAGCATGCAAAACCTTTATGCAAAATTATTGGATTCTGAATTCGAAATAGCGCCGCAAGCCCCGAGGCGCGAGATAAAATCCATTTGTGCAAATATTTATTTCATACACATCACCTGACTCGATGAATGTAGCGAATTCAATAACTTGAATATTTCGCCAGCTAAATTCAATTTTGGGTTAAGTATCATTTTATATAGCCACCCCTGGCCATGGGTAAAAACCGTATGGAAAATCCGTTCGGTAGGTGGTGGCCGGGGGGATTAGTTTTACATGCTTACTTATATTATAAATGCGAAAGTAACTATCTATCTGTCCGTCTTTCACGCCTACACTACTGAACCGATTTTGATGTGATACAGAGATAGATTAAAGCTACATTTTATCCCACTGTTGGGAACGATGTAACCTGTAGTCCACGCGGGCGGAGCCGCAGGTGGAAAGCTAGTATGATAATATGTACCTATGTGCCTAGTGATAATTTAAGTGCCTGACATACTACTTACTGGGCGTCCAGTGTTTCTAGCGACTTGTTGCCACGTTTGACACAAATTGCGATGGAACAAGTGGAACAAGGAACAAGTCCACTTTTTGCCCATTATACTAGACTTGTGACAGACTTTTACTGTATACTTGGGAAGAGCTATAGCATAAGAATAATAAATATTATTTCTTACTAGCTTTCCGCCCGCAGCTTCGCCCGCGTGGACTACAGGTTATATCGTGCCCAACTGTGGAATAAAATGTACCTAGTCTATATCCTTTCCTAGGCTCTAATCTATCTCTGTACCACGTCAAAATCGGTTCAGTAGTTTAGGCATGAAAGACGGACAGACAGACAGACAGTTACTTTCGCATTTATAATATTAGGAAGGATTCTTATGGCTATAAGTACAGGCTAGATAACCTGGCACATTCAAAGTTTTTGTTTCACTCTCAATCCAGCTTCAGCGCATGGAAATATGGAAATAAATGTTTTTTTTTCTATTCGTCCCATGTTAAAAAGGCTAAAAAACCATGCTGCCTCGTCATAAGTAAATAAATATGAAAATAAATTAAATACATAGAATACCCAAAACACGTTCTATTTCAGGCAAAAAAGCTAACACTCGAAGCCGTAACAAAGCGACTTGCGGGCGGCTGTCACTGTCAATGTCACTTTGACAAAACTCGCTCCCCGCCCCGCTCCTCGCGTGTGATGCGCGGAATGCGCGTCGTCCTGTGTATTTGTAAAAATATCGAATTTTTGTGTTAATACGTGTGTGAACTACCTAGTAAAAAATATAAGTGTTGTGTAATCGTGGCTTAACATGTTGGTGTTGTTTGAGACCCCGGCGGGGTACGCTATCTTCAAGGTAAATGCAACACGTGTTAGTCCTAACCTCACTACCGAATATCGTGCTATTTCTGTGTTAATACTATGTAAAACATAATAATTTCGACTAAAACTGCAACTAAAATCTAAGTGTAGACGATATTATTGCTTGAATTATCGATTTTCCTTTCTATATTGGGTTACCCATTGGCATTGTTTTGTTTGTACAACACATGGTAAATCAAGGGTAAATCCATTGAAATTCAATACCAGTTTCTTTTTCAACGAAATTAATTTCAATTTACAATCAATGACATGGCTATTTATGCTTTTCCTACCTCTGCCATGCTTTATTAAGGCTAGAAAAAAGTAATTTTGATTGAAAAACTGATTTTTCATGAATTTGGGCTCGTGCGGTGACCAAATAAAATATATATGATTCCACAAAGTTGTGGTCAGAGGGTCATCTTAGGTTTTAATACATGATAGTAAACAGGGCTAAACTTTAGATTACAGACCCACGAGTTGGGTGTTTCCTATTTTTTTGAAGAAAGCATGAAAATTTTCTATATTTCTAGATTTCTCTAAAACTAGGCATCTCCTGAAGCTGAAATTCTGCATAGAGTCTACCTAGGCATAGACCTTTCTCCCAAAAAATCGGGAACGCCCAACTCGTGGGTCCGTAATATAGTTTTACCGTAAACTGCAAATGATGATCTAGGTATTGTTATTTGTTTTAGCTATTGGACGAGTCAAAGTTGTCACAGATTGAGGACTTGTATCAGGAGTTCAACACACCGGAGGGAGCGTCTTCTGTGTAAGTTGTTTTTATTTACTCTGTGTTAATTATTAGATGTGATATACAATAACAGGCAAAAAAATAATAATTGTGCTATTTCTGCTTTACAATAAATAATTTAGTCTTTTTACTTTATGTACTTACCAAAATTCACATTAGCAACCGGTAAGCTTAGAAAACTATTTGCTCTTTTTAATTCAATTTCAGTCTGTAACAGGTAATATTTTTTTTAAATTTTGATTTTAACACTCAAATCCCCTAACATGACCCACTGACCAAATTGTTTAATAGTAAAATGATATTTATACTTACATATTCTTATTACTTTATTTATTTATGTTTTGGAGTTTGCTCTAAAATTTCAAACATTTTAGACTAAGATAGTTTTTCATTTTGCTTTCATGAAGTGATTTTGTTTCAGTGTAAAATTGAAGAATTTTGTAAAATTTGAAGACACAACAGAGGCCTTGGCTGCTACTACAGCGGCCATTGAGGGGAAAATCTCCAAACCACTGAAAAAGGCCCTCAAGAAGTATGTGTGCAAGGAAATACAGGATCAGCTCCTAGTCGGAGACTCTAAACTAGGTAGTGCCATTAAAGAGAAGTTTGATTTGCAATGTGTGTCTAACACAAATGTACAAGAGTTGCTAAGATGTATTCGCTCTCAGATGGACAGTCTCCTCGCCGGACTGCCCAAGAAAGAGATGACTGCAATGGCTCTAGGTCTCGCTCACTCACTATCCAGATACAAGCTCAAGTTCTCCCCTGATAAGATAGATACAATGATTGTTCAAGCCCAGTGTTTATTAGATGACTTAGATAAAGAGTTGAACAACTACATCATGAGATGCAGGGAGTGGTACGGCTGGCATTTCCCTGAACTTGGCAAAATCATCACTGACAATACACTGTTTGTCAAAATCGTGAAGCTCATAGGCACCAGAGACAATGCGTCTCAAACAGATCTGTCAGATATTTTACCAGAAGATTTAGAAGAGAAAGTTAAAGAAGCTGCTGAAATATCAATGGGCACAGAGATTTCTGATGATGACATTGTGAATATACAGAATCTATGTGATGAAATTATCTCTATAACTGACTATAGGACACACTTGACAGATTATTTAAAAGCAAGGATGATGGCCATGGCTCCTAATCTTACAGTATTGATCGGTGAGCATATTGGAGCTAGGCTTATTGCTCATGCAGGTTCATTGATGAACTTAGCAAAGCATCCTGCTTCAACGCTGCAGATTTTCGGTGCTGAGAAGGCTTTGTTCCGCGCCTTAAAGACAAAAAAAGATACACCAAAGTATGGACTGATATATCATGCTCAGATGGTCGGCCAGTGTAGTACAAAGAACAAGGGCAAGATGTCGAGGATGTTGGCAGCGAAGGCAGCTCTGTGCACCAGGGTGGATGCGTTTGGAGAGGATGTGTCCTTTGAATTAGGAGCTCAGCACAAAGTGAAGCTAGAAAACAGACTGCGGCTGTTAGAAGAAGGGAACCTTAGGAGAATCAGTGGCACTGGCAAAGCAAAGGCGAAATTTGAGAAATATCACAGTAAATCGTAAGTTATTATTTTGTTTCTTATATTCAGGAGTTCCTATAAAAACATTGAAAAATACAATTTTATGACATGTTTTTTATGGACATTTTATTAATATTTGGTTGACAATTTTCTTGATAGAGTAACTGGAACGTGAAATCTGCAAAAGTAGCTGGCAAAAAAAAAATCTAACGTAGAAGCTTCAGGATATAAAATTGTCCTTTAGAAATAGTTTTTGTTAAAATTTATAAATAAAATGGTCCGCGTGTTGCTAAAGGGGCAGCCCACATCGAGACACCTAAAATTTTTCAAAAACTTTTTTGTATCGCTGCCCCTTTTGCGACACTAACCAAAAGTATTAAGTTTTATTACTAAGAAGGGACCGTACTTTTAATATAAAGGGAGTCCCAAAAAATAGTGATAAGCGGAAGCCATCACCATCACCAGGTAGACCATCACCAGGGTCATCCGAATCCCCCATGTATGTTCTACGATTATTTGTAGTTGAGTAGTTACAAGACATTTATCACTTTCTTTTGAACATTTATGAATATAATTTTTGGCGGTAATTGATAGTTATAATATCAGGTACCACCACAAAAAATTAAAAAGAACCTTAGAATTGTGAATCATGGTTTAAATTTGACCCAAATTTCTAAATTGGAGCCGGAACACAGTCGTCCAAGAAATTCAAGTTAAAAAAAAATAAAAAGTTAAATCGCTCCACAAGCTTCTAAGATCTTTCAAAAACTTAAGCAGACATTAAGGCTTTCAGAATAATGCAAAACAAATGGTACTTAATGGGGCTTTTTCTCATAAACCGCTTTTAAAGTGAAACAGTGACTGTAGCAGGAGCTTTCTAGTAATAAAATTACTTAGAAAGCGCTGTTCTTAGAATTTCAACAGACATCCTTAAAAAATGCCCCAAACGCATAAAAATGATCCTAAGGTAAACAATAACTATTAAACTTCACGCTACATTTCTTGTTGGGTAGGCAGGGTACCACTTTCACTTCTTTTCAGTCTGTGATATTGTCCATTAGGCAGGTATAAAAAGCCATGACGACGTGTGCAGATAAATGGGGGTGATTCGGACGCTCCTGGTGATGGTCTACCTCCCGGCTTTCGCTTATTACTATTTTTTGGGACTCCCTGTATAAATTATTTGGAAATTAATTGGAAACCATTATGTTTACATACAAAAACTTTATTAGTTTCACTCATAACAGCTGCTTATAGTGATCACACTGATTGCAGTTAGGTGGACATTAAAAAAAAAACCAAGTTTTTTCTCAGCTACTACTACAAGCTATTGTTTTGTCCACTAGTGAGGTGTTCAACTACCCAGTGGCCGGCGACAGCACGCTCGGCAAGAAGTCGGTGAAACGGGAACACTCGCCCGACGGCGGGGAGGGAACCTCCAGCAAGAAGATCAAACTGGAGGACGGAGATAACGATGTAAGTTTTATAACTTAGAAGGAACCGTCCATTATCCCTACTAATATTATAAATGCGAAAGTAACTCTGTCTGTCTGTCTGTCTGTCTGTTACCTTTTCACGCCTAAACCGCTGAACCGATTTTGATGAATTTTGGTACAGAGATAGATTAGAGCCTGGGAAAGGACATAGGCTACATTTTATCCCACAGTTGGGCACGATATAACCTGTAGTCCACGCGGGCGGAGCCGCGGGCGGAAAGCTAGTTATTATTATATATACTTTATTGCACAAAAAAACAGGACATCACAGAAACATAAAAACACGGAAAAATTTACAATAGGCGGCCTTATTGCTAAACAGCAATTTTTTCAAGGCAACCGGAGAAGAGAAATCAAGAAGAGAAAGAAAGTAGCGGGTGCAGCAGTATTAAATAAACTACATGACAATAAGTAAATACTTATACCTAAAATAAAATAAAATAACATTTAAATACAAATACAACACAAATATACAAAAAATAAAATAAACATATATACTATTATGGACAAAAATGGAAAACTATAACGAGATACCTAAATATATGGATAAGAAATTAATAAAATAGATACATACATTAATTATTAAGGTAATGTGTTCTGAGGCGGCTTTTAAATGTAGACAGCGAAGGAGCTTTTCTCAAGGATTCAGGTAAGGAGTTCCATAACTGGACAGCTTGAATGGTAAAGGATTTGGAAATGAAGTCAGTGGAGTGGGGAGGCATATTTAAGGAAAGGTCATGTAAGGAGCGTAAGTGTCGGGTATGGGTGGAATAGCGGAAGCAGAATTGAGTCTTAAGATAGACAGGACAAGAAGGATTGTGAAGGATTGAGTAGAGAAGAGAGAGGATGTGGAAATTGCGCCGAAGTCGGATAGGAAGCCAGTTGAGCGCTGAACGATAACTCGAGACATGGTCATATTAATAAATAAAATATAGTCAAGTTTTGTATTGTAAAATCCTTTATTGCACATAAAACAGGATAAATACATTGGAATCAAAAGATAAATATTAAAAAGATAAATATTAAAATATTAAAAAATTTAAGGTACAAAGGTGGACTTAGCCCACAAGGGGATCTCTTCCAGAAGTATGTGGCGAACTTGGCTAACTCTGGTGTCAAGAGTTTTCAAACGGCACAATGGCCCCAATCGACAACAGCCAGGACCGACAGCTAACGTGCCCTCCGAAGCACTGAAACGCTCGAGATAAATTGCCTCCCCATCAGATCTGATTGCCCTTCGGCCAAGGCCTCTCCTAGCGTTTTCCAAAACTGTTTGTCCATGGTTTTCCTACTCCATGTTGTTCCTGCAGTTACTTTATTTCATCTCTTATTACATCATCCCTATGCTATGGTCCATTACTTAAAATTTCTTCCTTACTTACGCTTTTTTCTATGTACTCATTATGTATTGTCACATGAATTACCCTCCCTTAATGACTGTGATGTAACGTATGAAGGGCCCCTTATTAGGTATATGAATTATATTTTTTTTTAAAGGAATTACCTAGGTACATCTAAGATGTCCGCACTAGATATATTCTAGCTTTCTTTTGCATGGACAAGTTTCTCTGCAAAAAACACATTTTCATCAAAATCTGTTCAGTAGTTTTAATGTGAAAGAATTACAAACATCCATTCATTTATGATACTGTAGGATTAGTAGGAGTGTACAAGTACAACCACTTTTTTTGAGAGACAGACATAGTTACTTTCGCATTTATAATATTAGTAAGGATTATCAGCAATGTTTTACTCAGAAATTAATCAACTTAAACAATTTTCAGACTTTTAGTCCATTTTATTTATATGGAATATCTAAACAGTATTATTTTAAGGTGTTAGTTAGTATCTTGGACCTGTGTGAGAAACATAAAACGCACATTACTTTCTAAACATTTATAGAAAATACAAAAGCAAACAAAAATAAATTAATAAATCAAAACATAACAAAAGCACAGGTGCAAAAAAATATTAGGATGTAGGTACTGAACTTAATAATAAACCTTCTGGAAAACATAGTCTGTATGAGGGCAACTGTTTCAAATTTTTTGTTGGTTTAGGAGTTTGAATTTTTTTAGATAACAAAACAATACAATATTGTCAACAGGTCACACCTAAAAAAGTGAAGAAGGAAATCAAAGAAGAACCTGAAGAAGAAGTGGAGGAGCCCGTGTCAGAGAAGAAGAAGAAGAAGAAAAAGAAGAAGTCTCTCGACGCGTCACAAGACGACGTGGACGGCGCGGCCGAGCTCGAACCACCAGTCGACACGCCCAAGAGTGAAAAGAAAAAGAAGAAGAAGAAACAATCGCAGTCAGAAGAATAGCACTCACAGTATGAAGAATTGTTGTGTGCTAGCTGTGGAGTACGTTACGTACTGCGTGTGAGTTTTATGTAGTGAGTGTAATACAGGGTGTAAAGGACAGCTTAGCAAATATTTAAATGGTGTAATCTACCCATAACTATCATCAGCTATAAGTAATTTTTTTTTTCCGGAAACGTCATGGTAAGGAGTTTTCATTATTTACCTAATTTGTCGCTACGAAACGTATTGTGAAACCGCGCCCCGCGCTGCTATCGGAGTGCGGTGTACATTGCTGGTTTTCGTGTTTTACGTTGTATTGATTGTTTTTTATTGTAAAATGGAGTGTATTCGATTAAATAATAAAAATTGTAAGCGGAAAATATTAAAAACATGAACAAAAATATAAAATTTTCCATAGAAAAATTCTACTGGAAAATGATTCAGAATGATTGTTTGAGTCCAGGGTTTTAGTTTTAGTTTTTCCTAAGCTGTCTTTTACACCCTGTATATTCTTCTTCTTACCAGCCCATATACAGCCCCACCGAGAGATACGGGCCTCCCTTCGAAACACGAAGGGGATGTAGGCCATAGTCCACCACGCTGGCCCAATGCGGGTTGGTGGACCGCTCGTCTTTCGAAAATCAATTTTCTTGGACGGGCGGGTTTTATCATGATGTTTTCCTTCACGGTTGAGCAAGTGATAATTAGAAATCCGTACATAAATCCGAAAAGACGAATTTAGTGGTACAGGCCCGCACCAGGCTTTGAACCCGCGACCTTCGGATTACAAGTCTGGCTCATTACCAACTGGGCTATCACCGCTTTTTTGATTTATGTACGGGTTTTTCATTAATTATCACTTGCTCAGCGATGAAGGAAAACGTCGAGATGAAACCCGCACGTCTGAGAAAATTTGATTTCGCAAGGCGCGTGGTCCACCAACCCGCATTGTGCCCGCGTGGTGGACTATGGACTAAATCCTCTTCGTGTTTCGAAGGGAGGCCCGTGCCCCTCGGTGGGGACGTATATGAGTTGTTAAAAAAAATGTGAACCACATAGCGGTCGGCTGACAATTAGCTTAATGTGAACACGGCATAAGGCTGGTCGCATGTTATCAGAAAAATGTCAGGAAATCGTGATAAGGGCCTGTTAGAATTAGAATTTAGGTGATTCTTCACATTAAACTGAACAACCTTGTGCCTTAATGTTGTTCTGTTTCGGGAGCTGATTCACATTTTAAATTTTCGCTAAATCAAAGCTACCAATATATTATTTTTAAAATAAACAATGTTTTTGAAACAGCTATAAATGAGCCCTATTTTGTTTCCAACACTTTACTCAGCTTGGTTACTCCCTCAGGTTTGCAAAACATACCAATAATATGTGTAGAACTATGTATGAAAAGATATGTCCTCGTTCAGCACTGATCAGATAACTTTCCTTACTATAACACAATTGCTTTACATTAAATAAATATATTTTAAAAAAATACGTAGCATTAGTAGTGTTCGGTTCATTTTTCTATCATAAAATAAAAAATATATATCTGATAACATGTAGCAGGCTACAAAATGAATGAAGTGCAACATTTTAACTATTTAGCTAAGAAACATACCTCAAGTATGAACGGATATTGTCTTTATTGATAAGTGAATATACATTGTTGAGCCTAGTAATAAGAACGATTGAGAAATATAAGAGTTATATTCATAAAAATACGTATTTTATTAATTATACTCACAATAATTTTAATTTTATATGTATCAGTTAATTTTACATCCACAGACTTGATGTCCGTGCCCTTGTCTTTTTACGTTAATATTATTATTACTTATGTAACCACAATAACATTTTGAGACCGTATAAATTTTAACATATAAAATACGGAGTCGTGACTCACTGATTCATCAATGCCCAGCCCAAACCCTTGGACTTAAAATGCTGAAATTTTGCACAAAGGTTCCAGAAGGGTATGCTCAAGACCTCACACGCTCAACAATCATTCTCAGCTAATGATTATTTATTACGTAAGCCCGAGTTATCTGTAGTAGTGGATAGGTTGTCAGCCTTTCACCTACAATACTGTAGCATAGCTCTGAGGAAGCAACCGGGTATCTAATAGCTGATGTGGTCTCCATCTGATGTGGAAAGAATCTATGGAGAGAGTGTCAAATGTATACAAAAAGGCGCCAAAAGCTGCGAATCAGTTTGATTATTAGAAAATTATTATTAGCGAAAGGCGTTCTAAGTACATTGTTATCATAACGCAGGGGTTCCCAACCTTTTTTTGTCTACTGCCCACTTTAAGAATAAATTATTTTTTAACGCCCCCCTTTTTAAACATACTTAGAAACCGCTAAGTACTTATAACTGATTATTGAAACGCAACTTTATAGTATTCGGACAGAGTATCTTTTATTGAAAATAAAACAAACATAATCAATTCTTATATAAAAACTAATGTGAAGGTTGAATCTGATGCTGTTCAATAAGTTTGTTGATATCAGGTTCCAATTTACTCAAAAACAGCCGCAAGTCGCCACGTTCGGTAACACGCAAACGATTTCTCTTTTTAGTAAGCAGCGTTGCCACAGCACTAAATCCACGTTCACACAAATATGACGATGGGAATGCTATCAAGAATCGTTGAACAATTGACCACAATCCAGGGTACAATTGCAGGATCGGTTTTTGTAGCCAAAATTCTTGATATCCATTTTTGAACTTGATTTTTATTTCTTCGTTTGTTGTCAATTCTATAAGTTCTTCTTCCAGCTGAGGTGACATTGCTATGTTGACATTTGAAAACGGATCCAACACCCAGTCTGGTATTTCCAAGTTTAAAATGTCCTGGTATCGTTCGGTGAAGTCAATGTGGAGGTTTTCCAAATGTTGGCAGTAGGCAAACAAGTCGACGTTACTGCAGGATACTGATAAATTCGGAAAATTGTGAAACTCATGTCTGCCCATATTCTTTTTGTGCAGAAGCAGTTTGGCTGCGAAAGCAGCAACGACATTTTTTGTTTTAATTAAATTTAGTTCATCGCCTTGCAGTTGGAGGTTCATGTCGTTGAACAATTTATACAGGTCTGTCATGTAAGCTATATTATTCTTTGATGTTATGAGCTTGTTGCGCAGTTCTGTATCTTTAGTTTCCAAGAACTCTATCACAGAGTCAAACAGGTTATAAAATCGAATCAGACAATTGCCTCTTGACAGCCAACGAACTTCAGTATGAAGCAACAAACGGTTGAAATCTTCGTCATTAGTTACACAAAGCTGATGAAATAATCTATCATTCAAAGAGCTGCTACGGATTTTATTGATGACATATTGCAGTGATTGAAATAGTCGTTCACTTAAGTTTCTAGCAACCAAATGTTGTCTATGAATAACGCAATGTATAGCAAGGACATCTGGAATTTTATTTTTTAGGTACGCTATGAAGCCTTATTTTTTAGGTACGCTGTCATAGCCGGAGCGCCATCCGTAGCAACTTATATAATATTTTTCAAAGGAATCTCTTTCTCTTCACAAAACTTTTCCAATGTATTGAATATGGTTTCGCCTTTTGTATCTGTCTCCAAATTTCTGGCAAACAATAGTTCTTCACGTATTTTCTCATCTTTAATAAACCTCACGTAAGATAGCAACAACGCTTCATTAGTTGGTAAAGTGGACTCATCGAGCTGAATTGAGAATTGACTAGTCCTCAGATGATTGCACAATGATTCTTCAATGTTTTCAGCCATTTCATCAATTCGTCTTTGCACAGAATTATTACTCAAAGGAATTTTTTGGATAATATCTGCGGCCGGTTTATGAAGCACAGTAGTTATTACTTCCTTTATTGCTGGCAAAATTAACTCTTCTCCGATGTTGTGTTGTTTGCCTTTTTGAGCAATTAACAAAGGTATATTGTACGAAGCTCGAAGTCCGTCGTCATCTTGCTTAGCAGCCGCCGAAAATAGTTTTGATACACTTGGCTGAGTATTATGCTTCTTCTCTAGGTCTTGAAAATATGCTACATTCTTGTCTTTCTTATCTGGATGCATTTTATTCAAATGATCTTGCAGTCTTGAAGGCTTCATTGCTTCGTTCGAAAATGTTTTTAGACATAGAAGACACAAAGGCGACGACGGGTTTGTGGGATTTTCAATAAATCCGAATTTAATATATTCCGCAGAGTATTGCCGTCTCTTCTTTTTTACTTCCGACATTTTTTTGTTTTGAGAAATACGTAAGTGTTATAATGAAGTACTGCTTATCTATTATGCGCGAAACCGCAAATGAAAATAAAATAAATTTACGTCGTTTATATAGGATTGCATAAGCAGCACGCACCAACAGGAATAAGACAAACGTGCATAAACTCGTTTATCTCATTCGACGCCCAATCGTACTCGACAAGCAAGAACAAGTTTATAGAACCAGCCGATTGATACAGGAATGTACAAATCGGATTATTTAACAAAAACTTGTTAAAACATGATTGCCCACGGTCTATTATATCGAACCGAGTTTGAGCTATATCTTAATTAATATTAGTTGATGTTCACAAGATGTAGTCGAGAGTCGAGAGCTCAGTCGGTGTCTAAGAGTCTTCCTAGCTAGGTAGATGAAATTATAAATCGACCCCAAAGCCCTACACAACGCCCCCTTTTTTTTCTGGGTCTCTTACCGCCCCCCTTTAGGCCTGCAGCGCCCACAAGGGGGCGTTATCGCCCACGTTGGGAAAGACTGTCATAACGATAGAACCTCCAACCTCCAAAATACAGCAAACTCTTCAAGTATATTTACTGCCTCTCACAGTATGCCTGCAGAACTAGCAGTGGGCACATTTTATTTTCCTTTCAATTCCACGAAGAAAATATGAGTATTCTTAAATTGGATAGTCTGAATCTCTGCGAACGCGCAAACAAAGCCCTTATTTACATATTTGTGCAACACACTTAGTGAAACGGCGGCGGGTCGTAATAGGATTGCGCAGTGGACTGCTTTAAAAAGATTTCGGGATTAAAAGATCTCTGGACGGCTGCAAGTTCCTCCGAGCGACGCGACGCTGGGTAAAGGCTGCTTTCCATTGGTAGATGCACTCCGCTTGTTACGCTGTAAGTGTTGTGAACTTTTTCTACAATTTTAACTTGTTTATTAGATGTATTTTAGACTTATCACTTGATTTGTTCTTAGTAGATTTCCGCCGTGTCTTTGTTCGCATGAAAAAGTAGCCTAAGTCACTTTTCAGGCCTCTTGTACTCGTAACTATCTCTGTGCAAAAAGTCAGGTCTTATACGTTGCTTTGTTACGAACTGAGGGAAGGGCAAACGAATAAACACACTTTCATATTAATAATATTAGTAAGCATAATAATTCAGTAGTTTTTGAGAATAATAAGTACACACGGCAGCACATCAGGCTATACATGTTGACCTTGACGTCGCCCTTATCTCGTAGTGCAAATGGGTAACCTGACGTGCTGCTGGCTATACATTCTATTTCTCATTCTTCAACTTTCCCACTAGTATTTTTTATCTACAAACAGTTTATTACGTTACTAGCTTTCTGCTCGGGACTTCATTCTCGTGGGTGTTTGGGAAAATTATATAGCCTATGTGTTAATCCAGAGTGCCAGTGCCAAAGGCGACTAAGGAAGCACAAATGAGACCTGCCTCCTAGTAATCCATCCCAGGCAACGACTCTTCATTTTTTTCTTAATCTGAGGTGTCGTCCTATCATGCGGTGTGGTAGGCTCTGTAAAGGGCCGTTTGGTTCGCGACCACCCTTCTACCGAAGTCCGACGCCAAACAGCTTGTTGTGTTCCGTCGGTGCGTGGGAGTACCAGTGCCTTTATAGGCATTTTCTGGGTTAACTCGCTCCATCGTCGACCTCATCTTTGACCTTATGGTCAAGATTGAGGTCAAGAGTTAACCCATCTTATAATAATAAAAAAAGTTACCTCCATACCAAAATTTTATCAAAATTGGTCCAGCAGTTTAAGCGTGAAAGAGTACCTAACTTTCGCGTTTAGGTATAATATTAGTGAGGAAAGGACGGAAAACAATCCTTAGCTCATCAGATTTTGTCATTTAAACAAGTTTTTGGCAAGTTATTCATGAGTTGTACATACTGTAGCGTGGTCTTAAAATCTCTGTTATTAAAACCCGAGTGGACAGCGACCTTACCGCCTTGAAAGCGAGTCCCCAGTAAGATGGTGTGGAGCAACTAAGTCTCGCACATTATGCAGGGGCAGTTGTCACAAGCGCCCTCTTATTGCGGGATAATCCTCCCCCCTCCCACCCCCTCGTCCTGACCCTTACCCCTCACAGCTTGGCGAAATAAAGGTCAAAGCATATGAGTTCTACTGAAATACCTTCAGTTCCTTTAGGAACTCAAAAGCCCAGTTAAAATGATGTAAGAACTGAAAACATTTCGATGTGAAAAATAAATTCGCAAACTCAATTTGGCCTGTAGTAGTCCAACATGGTCTCCTTAATTGATGGTTACGGTTAAATTGTCATAATCTCCACACTTTGGAAAACAGGTTAATCATTTAGTGATGTTTTTTTAATAATAAAAAAAACAGACAACCGCTAAGGAATGGGTGAGCTTGCTACATTCTCGACCACATGGGCTGGATTGTGGTCAAAAGCAAACCCATCCTACTAATATTATAAATGCGAAAGTTTGTGAGGATGTACAGATGTTTGTTACTCTTTCACGCTCAAACGGCTAGACCAATTTTGATAAAATTTGGTATGGAGGTAGCTGACACCTTGGATTAACAAATAGGCTAAATAATTTTTCCTACTTCCCACGGAAACAAAGTCCCGGAAGGAAAGCTAGTTATCTATATTTTTTTTAAAATACGTTCAATAACCGCTTCCATTCATACTAAAAAGCTCCGCGCAAGTTAAACGTCGCAGGCAAATAGAGAAATTCAATAAGTAGAGAAGTTACCGGCTGCAACTAACAAAGTATTTAATAATTCCTGACAATGTTATTATTGCAGCCTCCACGGCCGGCCGGGGACAAAGTTTGCTTGTAACATCTAGACCGGGGGCACAGGGCCGGTTTAGCAGGTAAGCCGGAATCTTTAGTTATTTTCTAAGTCGCCTTTGTGTTCCATGTTCTCATCGACTGCGAGAATAACTCAGTATTATTACTATTTATTTCTCGTCGTCAAACTTTTCGCTCCTTGTGTCGTCCTATTTGTGACGAAGGTTGGTCCCAGGTTTCCTCTCTTTCACATATCCTATAGAATTTATACCCTATGCGATTAAATGATGTCGAATTTGTATGACAAACTAGTTTTCCACCCGGGACTTCGTTCCTGTGGGAATTCGGAAAAATTATGTAGCCTATGTGTCAATCCAGGGTGTCAGCTACCTCCATACCAAATTTTATCAAAATTAGTCCAGCCGTTTGAGCGTGAAAGAGTAACAAACATGCATACAGCCTCACAAACTTTCATATTTATAATATTAGTAGAGGATTCACGGTCTATCGTAATCTGCTTTACCTTTTTTTTATATTTTTGAAATGAAAACTTCTTTACCAGCGTTGAGCACTTTTAGTATTAAAAACATGTTAAACTCGCGATGAACTCGCGTCAGATCGTCAGATGTCACGTGAGTCTGATCGAAAATGCGTAGGATAGGGTTGCCACCTTTTTTGAAGTGAAAACTTCTTTAGCAGCGTTGTGTACTTTGAAGTATGGGTGGAAACCCGGACGGATGGCAGCCCTATGGTAAAATTATCTCTGTGACAGATGTCAACGCTTATTCGCACATAGTGAGCGAATATAAACAAATACTACATACTCAAAGGCGAATACCGATAGACTATTTTACTGAATTGAAAGTAGACAGTTTGGTCGAGTGGAAAAGTTGCCAGATTGTAAGCAACAGGTCGAGGGTTTGAATTCTGAGAGAATAACGGACTCTTTGTGTATTTTGTTTTATTTCCATATTAATGCACAACGTTATGTTCAAGTTTTCACTTCTGCCGGCACTCCCGGAGTGCAACCCGTTGTTTTTTTATATCATAGAACATTTAGGATGTTACTTAAAATAAGTCAAAATTACATCAAATACATACAAACATACACTAAAGGATATAAAACACATATATACATTTTCTGACCCTACTAACTCTACGCCTATTCACAAAGGTGCGTAGTCTTGCAGGTATCATTTCATGCCAGGGAGGTGCAGGTCTTTTTTTTTGTTTCTACTGTGCCATCTTTGAAGTGCTAAATGCGGCCCCGTACACAGACAACAGTGAAGCTAGTGCGGTCGGGTGACTAGGCTCGCCGACTCGGAATAATTCGCCGATGTTATTATTGTTGCACCTTCCCCCCCTTTCCTCACCTCGCAGCACGTCGAACTTTCCATGTGTAGTCATTCTAAAGCTGTAGGTAGTTAGTGATGCTTATGTTGGCTTAACTTCTTGTTTAGAGCTGTTAGATGTAATAACCATCAAGGCGGTTATTAGGATTGTCATGAAAATGCAACTCTTGTCGGTTCTTTTCGAAGAAAAACTGCATCTTCTACATTACGAATATTATTAAGAAGAAAGATTTGATTGTTAGTTTGTTTGCATTGAATAGGCTCCGAAACTACTGGACCGATTTGAAAAATTCTTTTACCATTAAAACGCTACATTATCCCTGAGTGACAAAGGCTACATAATTTTCTCGAATTCCCACGGGAACGAAGTCCCGGGCTTAATGTTAGTTATTTATAATCAGAAAAAGCATTGTTAGCTCACTCAGTTATCCTTGAGGTTGGCATAGCGAATATAGATTACCGATATCGACTATCGTAACTATTGAAACTAATCATCAATCTAACTAATCATAATGAGAATCTCATCATCTCTACCTTTTTTCATTCTTTACATGAAGAATTTGTTGTCAATATGCTACATTCAAACAACCTGCTTATTAATTTTAGTACTTACTTATTTCGTCGTATATTTTTGACTACATTTAAATCAATCTTACACAGATTTTTTTACTGAGTAAATCATGGATTGTATCTTCGACTGTTCCCAACATTTCCTACATTTTTCTCCATCGGATAATGAGGCAAAGTTCCGAGAAGTGGCCGAGACTCGAGACCAGTCGAGACTCGCGATCAAATCAACTGTTTAAGCTATAGAAAAACATTGTACCTATATATAGTATACATATATGGAGTAAGGTAACGGTTGCTTATTATAAGTTTCTCTTTATCCTGTCGACTTCGTTCGCTTCATAGGTTATATACTTACCTACCTACACACACAAATCCAAACCTTAGGTATAGGTCGAAAAATGGGAGAAGAAGAGGCATACTATTTGTTTTCAAATCACTACGAACTGATGAAATTAACTAGGTAGATATTCTGTTTTATCAGGTCCAGGTCCAGTATTCTATTTGAGACGAAGACCAAAACTCGTATCGGTTTAAGTATTTTCAAGTGTCTAATAAACATTTTCAAAAGCCAAAGGTGAGGTGATACTTACGTTGATGAATTTTGCAGCACAAACCCTGAAGTTGTGGCGCTCATAGTTGCAGAGTTTGCAGAAGTTTTGCACGTTAATAATAAACGAGATGAGAACTTAGGGTGACACCTGGGGCGGAAGATTAATCTCTAACCTGGACGGACAATAGGTTAAGTTCAATATGGAAACTTACATAGGACTACAAAATTAACTAGGCTGCCCCTGCCCCATCAGCAGGACACTGTGGGCGTAAGTAGACAGGCCATTACACTAAAACTTTGTACCAATAAAATTGTATGTGATTTTGTAAATGACGCTAAAAAGTTATTGAAGGTAACGGACAAATAAAGTAGAAGGAGTACCGATTTAAATTTTTAAGGTCTGGATTTTACACATTTCAGACAATATAAAGTGTCGGGAATTCATTTTTACTTCAAACTACCACTTTTAAAGAAACGATGCGGTTTATTTAATTTTGGAAATCATTCTCATTGAAAATGACTTCCTAAGACTAATGGAAATTAAGGAATACCTAACGTTGAACTTTCATTCCCACATTGCAGTTTAGTTCATACATATGCTCACCCCTATAATCCCTAACGGGGTAGGCAGAGCATCATCAGTGGTTCTAGAATCACTAGATGCCACGTTTGACACAAGTTGTGAGGGTTATCAGATGGAACAAGTTGCATCATGGTGAGAGGTGGTCACCCTTCGCTCATTATAAAGCAAAACCCTCGTATCCCTCTTACAGACTGTATACCTACCTGGGAAGAGTGGGTAGCTGGCACATTCTAAGTTTTTCTTTCACTTCCAGGCCAGCATGGAAGTGTATAGTGTTTAGTTTAGTTCATAGGGTAATAAATAGTATTAAGTACGAGGATCACATGCTCTTAGAGTTCCCAGAGACACCCACACTTCGTGGAACTCGTGACTAGGTTCTGCCTAATCATATCTCAAGTATGTGGCGGGTGTCACTGGAAAGTGATGTAAATAGACCTCGGAATAACAAAATTGTGTATCCTACCCAATACATAAACAACTTTTGAAACCCCACACCTCCCACACAGGTTGCTATTGTTGCTGTGGAATATTTTCGCGAATGCCAATCGAGTATATCTCGGCGGAGCAGCAAGCCAGCTGAAATATTTGCTCGGCAGTCAATTGTGCGCCGCGCCGGTGGATGTCTCATATGTATTATGGCAAACAACATTCTTTATTCTGCTGCGCGGCCCGGGGCTCCGCTCCAAATATAGGAAATTGGAATTATCTATGTTTCTTTTCTCTGTTTGTAAGTTTAGGTTTGTTTAGTTCTGATGGAAGTTGTGGTAAAGAGTAGAGTACAGAGGCTTACAATTATGTTAACGAATCTAGTTCGTCGTTCTCCAACTTGCCCATAGGGGTAACAATTTGGCGCTACAATGCTTTTACCCTATACTACGAGCGATTCATTTTACTAAGATTGTTCCTCAAAAGTGCGAAAGTCTTCTTTTATTCGCATGGAGTACCTAAATCAGACCTGCCCGTAATTGGCCAGTTCCATGGCCCTTCGATTGGCCTCGATCGGGTTCAGGAGACCGGGCACAGGGGGTACGATAATGAGTGCGAAAGTGGTGTAAAACATCGGGCAACAGTATAAAGCAAAGTTTGTTAAATTAGGCTACATATATGTGTGTTTCAATTTGCGAACAAAACGATAATATAAAGGTAAAAGATAACAATTTCCTTAAAGGAGCAATCGCCAATAAGACTTTATTATTGAACAGATTTAAGCGCAAAGTTTACAAAACTAAGCGGGAGGCTTGGCGGGGAAACAAAATGGCGGCACAATACCGCTCGAACCTCAGAGGGCCATTAATGCCTTATTGCGTGAACGATTAAAAAGAGCCCGGGATCGACGCGCCTCGCTACAGACGCAGTATAGAGGAAATGGTAATAAATGTGTACGACCCCAGGATTTGATCTCCTGGTGCTCTAACCAACTGAGCTATCATTACTACTTTTCTTTTCCTAAAAAATATTTGTGAATATCCCTCAAGCAAGTGAGCGTTTTAAAAATACTAAACCATATCTAATTGTAAAGAAAAGTTATATTTCTTAGCCGTCTAAACAAAGTCAAAGTCAGAAAAACTCTGTGTCTGTTTGCAAAGGTGTAGTATTGTCCTGAGAAGAACAGACAAGCAACTCTGAAGGTTGCTTTCTAAAAATTAAATTACAAAATACCTTATTTTCTATTTTCAACTGATTGAAACAACTTAGTGTATTCCCTTTTTTAAGTTTTAAACTCCGATAAAGAGGGGTGTTATAAGTTTGACGTGTGTATCTATATGTGTGTCTGTCTGTGGTATTGTAGCTCTTAAATGAATGCACCGATTTTAATGCGTTTTTTTAAAGCTGACGTCGAGCCGTTGTCGAAGGTGATACGATTTTTTTTAATTTTTGAGTACCTATTGTTAAATTATTGTTAAGATGACCGTGGCCTGTAGTTGTAGTATCCGTATTGTACAGCTCGTGTACTGCCCAGCAGCCTCCGGAACAAACAGGCGCGTCGTTTATTGACATTATTTAATCCACCAAGAATTATTTCTTCCCCCTCCCTCTGCAAAGAAGGGGAAGGACTTAAGGGCAGAGGTCCAACTGTCACGGTTCCGTCGACTCAACAATTCTGACATCGCACACAGATTAGATTATACAAATTGAATTGAAAAATATAAAGGTCGCTGGGTCGGTTATTTTGTTCGGGGTGAAGAATTAAGCCGCCAAGAAAATGAGGTCTTTATCCGTATTTAGGACATGAGTCTATAAGGCATAGGGCGGTGGAGGGGGTTACGGGAGCGGGGATTGAATATAAACCTGTGTTGGAAAGATGAAATTCTGTGTCGATAGTGGTTGCTGATCCAAGACGATTTCGTATTTCACACAATTACTAATTCAAATTCGATTATATCTTCATTTCAGTGAAAATTAAATGTTGCTTCAAATACGTAACTTACATTTGTTCTCTTCTACATATCTTTTTGCAAAAGTGCAGTCTTCCCCCAAGAAGAACAGACAAAAAACTGTCGAGGGTTGCTCTTATAAATAAACTTTAATGGAGCAACCTTCAGAGTTTTCCTTTAACTAAATCCTTCGACGCACAGCTTCTCAAGTCACGTCAAATGTTCGGCCACGTTAATCGAATGTTTCCCGTATTTCGCTGTAGGTTATAACTGGGAATTATTTCTCAGTTTTCACCCGGATGATAACATCTTCTAATAAAATCTTCTGGTTAATTTTTAATAAATTACTTATAAATATTTAATAATCACGAATACTTATTAAAATCGTTTATTTCAAACTTTAGAGCGTATAATATTTTACCTTAAACTGGTTTATTTAAAAAAAAATGAAGCAAAAAAAACTATTGTTTGTTAACCGCCAAGTTAAACACAGATCTATGTTGCATTTAACTGGTTTTTGCCTCTTTCCTTGCTGCGGTAAGCAGATGAGAGGTTAAATTAAAGTTTTTATAACTCACTAATGGCATAAAGCAACATTGGGGTGTGTAGCGTGTAATGAATGTGAGTTTGTATGTGTGTGGGCACGTGTGTGGTCGATCTTACAGCCCACTGTACGACCCAAAATAATTCAGGAAGTAATAATTTCAGTGGCTTGGTGCAGAATTGATTTTTCTCTACGCTTGCGAGCACTTGAGCCAAACTTAAATATAAAATTTATTTTTCTTCTGTAAAGCGACATCTCCTGTGAAATTCGCAGAAAGGTCGATATGCTCTTGAATTTGATACATAATATGTATTTCATTTCAAAATCAAAATCAAAAAGTAGCTTTATTCCATAGAACATAGAAAATTTGCTTGAATACGTGAAAATAGTGAATTAAATTGGCATTTTTGACTTTGCAACTATTCGTAAAGGTGTTGTCTTCCTCAGGAGAAGAATAGGCAAGAAACTCCGAGGGTCGTTTTTTAACTCAATAATTATTTCTAACCTTATTTCTAATTTTCATTCACTTGATATCTGAATAACTCTGGAGCTGAGCATTTTATTCTAATGGTTGCTCTGTCTAACAGATAATCAGAAATTCTATTATAGCCCTTTTTACAAAGTTTTTGTTTAATTATTGTCTTAAATTATTCTAAAGGTAAGTTTTGAGTACAAATACATCAGAGGTTTTTCTTCGTTGTCTGTTCGTTGGCTGGTTGTGTTACATCTTGCCCTTCCCTTGAAGATTGGTTGTACGAAGACAATCGAATTACTAATTAGTATTTGTAATTGGTACGTGCACCACAGCATTGAATTACGTACATATATAATTTTCAAACTCCGACAGTCACAAGGTGAAAATAACAACACTTTTAATAGTCAGTTTTACACGTGAGATTTTTTTATGAATGAATATTATTTTATATGCAATATTATTAATAAATAATATTATTCATTGTTACTTCAGACAGCTTAAAAAAAACCTCGTAGCATTTTGTAGCCAGTGCGCGTGTAGCTTCGTAGCACTCGACTACGAAGCTACAAAAACCCGAGAACTAAAATTTGCAAAACTCTTCCCTCGTTTCCAATAAAGCGATTGTCTGCGTAAATGATTAAATAAATAATCTTTTGCCAAGGGCGGGTGTGCAGGGGAGGGAAGGAAGCTGCCCCGCGAGATAAATCACGGCCGTCGCTCGCCGGGAACTCTTCATCATCTGTTTTCTTTATTTATTTTTGTTTCCGACCTCGGCTCGGCTCAGTCTCTGCCTTTGAAGTACCGACTGGATGTTGCATGAATATTATGAATAACTGACTTTGTATAAATTATAGATATTGTGTAAATGCATAATTTAATACCCACACAGGTCAAAATTCGCGAATGTAATAATATATTTTTTTTCCCTTTGGACTATGGTTACATAATGCAATTATTCTGATGTTCCTACTCGTTGATTTCAGGCAGGTAATTTTTTAAATTTTGAAATAAAACCCTTTAACAGAATGTTTATTTTTTCCCTAATTTCTAAAAAAAAAATTAAAAAAAAAATCGACTTTCCAGATTATGAATTTATGATAAACATTCACGATTTATAACAGGGAGTCGTGTCCAGAATCATGAAAAAACATATAAAATTCTGTCACAATAAAGTGGTATAACGTAGCGCGCACTAAGAGCAACGTACTAAAATCGAGACCGCTCTTAATTCGTACGAAATAGAATCCATTTTTGTAGTACACGCGTCACAATCGACGAGCGGTTGTGTGGATACACGTGGAGTTTTATTCAAAGGTATAACGACACGATAATAAAAATACGCTTGTAAAAACCTTCCTATTTGCTTGCGGAATTGGACGCCGGTGGACCGATGGGCGCGGCAGATAGCGCCCGCGCCGCTGTATGAATAACAATGTCCAAACGGGACTTCTGACAAAAACACTCCGTGATATACGAGCTGGAGCGTCGATTCGGATTACACACCAATCTATCATATAATTCTACCTACGGGATCTAAATTAGGTCGTGCAATATTCACGAGGTGACAATCTAAACCCTGATCCGGGGTAATTCGTCACTTAGCGTGTGGTATCGCTTCGTCTCTAATTACAGATATCATAGTTAGTTTCCAGCTAGCGAATGCCGGATTAAGTGATACGTAGTAATTAAGCTACACATAACACGCAAAGGTAAAGTTTTGTGTTCAAATCGGTAACTTGAGGAAAACATGCTAGGGTTTATCTTATGATTTTGGTTATAACATTATGTCTTTTTAATAAGAAAATCAAAAATCATTGCTATCTCGAGTAAAAAAGTACGCTATCTACGCAACCATTTCATCTGGGAAATCTTTTGAGTACGTCGGTAATAAACGATAACAATATCATATTTAACTATTTCAATCTGCAGTGTCATTTATTCACGAAACACTGCACCAAAAGTTCATCTCTATCTTTCTAGAAAGCTATGGACGTTGCAGTTAAGAATTCAAGAAAATGGAATGAATTAAAAAATTAAGAGTCAAAAGTTTCAGTATCGGTATGAACGAAGTCGTAATTTCCCATTTAAAAAGTTACCGACTCTAGTCGTGAACTTAACCCGGCAAGTTCCCGCTCCCGAGAGTCTTCCTTATTGTTGATCCCGGATCAAAATGTACTACCCCGGACATCCCGGCTGATCTCCAACTTATGCATTTTTATAGGGTTAAGTTATTCTAATAGTGTTCCTTGTTGATTGCGATGGAGTAGAGTGGAAACGTTTTCAAGAAGTATCAAACTTGGTCCAGCCATTTGAGCGCGAAAGAGTAACAAACATCCATACATCCTCTCAAAATTTCGCATTTAGAATATTAGTAATAATATTAGTATGATGAATGACGGGGGGGGGGGGGGTTATAGGTACATTTTTTTCAAATTTATTTTGTAAATGTTATCAAATATTAATGTTTTGGATGTACATAACAAGCGTCTCGGGTTCATTTTGCTTCATAAAAGTGCAGTCAATCAAATTTTTTTTCTTTAAAAAATACAAAAACAAAACTATAAATCCTTAACCCGTTATCAGGCATAGTACGTTTCATCGACCACCTAAATACAATAAGAGTTTGCTAGTGACCTGCATCGTTTTTAAAAATTAGCAAAACCTTTCTTTATTAATAATACGTTTTATTATCGTCATATTTTATAACTTAATAAAAAGTATATATTTTGGCAAAAATCGTCACTCAAAGTAAGAAAAAATTAGTAGAAACAAACAAAGGTATACATTGTTCAGGTTAAAATTAGGACCACACCATATTTAAAAATAATTTTTAATGCATGTTCCTGATAAAGGGTTAATAAACCTAAAATTTTAATGCAAAAACCACAAGCTGAAAACTTCAGTTTTATCTACTATCGATGAACTAACAACAACATTCTTTTTCATATTTTTAATTTCCCTTTGTAGAGCGGTTCTTTTGAAAGTGTTTTGGTGAGCATTCTTGTTAGTTTGCCAAGGCTGGGCGAACTGCGGACGTCCTATGGAAAGTTTTCCCTTTGTCGCTGACAGGCCGGGAGTGTCTGCCGGCATATTTCCCGATTTTTCGGCGAATTGCGACTTTGTACGGCGCTCATAGCTTCGGAAGTTTTTGCCAGACTTGCTGGAGTGGTTCTGACACTATTATAACTTTATAAGGCTTACCTTCAATAACATTATTTCTTAGGTTATGGTTTGATAGGAGCAAATATTATCAAATTAAATATAACTAGAAGCCTGCGAGAGAAGTTGAAATTCTACGGTTTTAAAAATAAAATATTAGCTTTCTTGTCCATATTTAACTTCAAATTTCATTGGATTACTTCCTCTTCAAATAAAAATTTAAAGTCAATAATCTGAAAAATCGCGTCCCAAGAGATTTAACCTTTGCAATAACAGCCACAAAAGTTCAAAATAATCTCACTGAACGATTTCCAATTCGTAGCGGAACAAGAGTCTAAGTTTGAAACAAAAATAATGGCAAAGAACTATTTAATTCAATCCTACAGTGAGGGAAACTAATGGATTTAAAACTCTTTAATAGAACGAGGTGAAACGGGAATAAAACAGGGCACAGAAATAAGGCAAACGGAACTCCAACTGCAGATGAATGGTGTTCCTGCCGGTCTGTGGATAAGGTACTTTTCCGTTTTATTCCGTGAAATTTTAATTTCTTCCTAAACTTAATTTTGTCCTTAGAGTGTTAGTTTGATGAAGTATGTGGTTAACTTTACTAATCTTAGGCCCGTATCCAGAAGGAGACTGAAGTCTTGGTCTATACTTAAGTATTTATTCTCTCTTTGTCTCACTATCAAAATGACAAGGACGATTGCTACTTAAGTATAGATCGGAGTCTAAGTCGCGTTCTGTAATACGGACCTTAATTTTACAATTTTGAAACTGCTTCACTCACGTTGGGAACGACAGTTTCGATCCTATCATTGAATAGTAATATTAGGTTCATGATTCTATTCAAAGATTTTTTTTTCAAGTGTGAGAGTTTGCAAACCATTAATTCGGGATTGAGATTTTAAAAAGTTTGCTTCCTTATGGTTTTCATGTCACTATAGTCACTAATCAAGGTGTACCGACATAGAAATAGGTAAATTAAATTATACCGACTTATGCTGATGGTAGGGTTGCCAACTTTTATTACCGACTTCAAAAAAGGAGGAGGTTCTATGTTCGACTGTATGTAATTTTTTTTTTATTATTAAAAATGGGTTCGCTCTTGACCACAATCTAGCTTAGGGCAAAGATGCAGTCGAGGATGTAGCAAGCTCACCTAGAAGAAGGCTATTAACTCGCACTTTATAGATTCTTATATATGTTCACCGATTTCTCCGCCAATTATAGACCGATTTTCAAATTTTTATTTTGTTCGAAAGAGTATACTCCAGAGGTAGTCCCATATAAATTTTATCGAAAATGATTAAGCGCTTTAAAAAAATCAACAAAAACAAAAAGAATACTACAAACCGTTCTGGTTTCATCTAAATAAATGAGTGACATTTACGTTTGTGGTTATCTGCTAATAGGTATTGTAGTCTGCAAAAAATACTAGTTATCTACTTTGTGTGAACTGTTGTTGGGATTGTTTTTAACGTGGAAACGTTTTTAACGTGGAAAATTATTACATGAAATAAAGTACACTACGGTGGGGTAGTGGCTGGATGAAAACAGCGGAGGATCGTGCAAAGTGGCGCACCTTGGGGGAGGCCTATGTTCAGCAGTGGACTGCAATAGGCTGATATGATGATGATGACGGTGGGAGAAGGTAAAACAAACAGCTGTTTGACAAAAATGAAAAGTATTTTATTTATTCAATACCTACGTACATATTTTCTGTGGCTGTAGGTACTCCGACCGTATGAAAGCATACATTTACGTTTACCACTTTCTTTCTATGGATATCCTTTTTCTGAAAACAATATTTTTGTAAACTTTATTGCTGTTCAACAGTAAAAACAGTCCAAAACAGTATAATACTGTTTTTAACAGTATGGTTGGGAAACCTAGTTGATGGCAGATTTTTTTACAACAGGTTCCTGTTAGGGCAGAAGTACAGTCATCCACATAAATTCCGTTAGACGCGTTCTCACTCGTCGCATGTAGAGACATCTCCCTGCCATCTTCACACACTCAAGTTATCCATGCAATTACACAAAGGGAACTAAACCTCTCGACAATTGCCCTACTTATACTCACCCTGCCTCGGTAAAAGAACTTCGCAGGAAAGTTCGCGAACATTCCAGAAGTTTCCATTGTACAGCCGTGTACAGTAAATGGACCGGAGAACTTTACCGCCATGACAATGGAAAGCAGTGCGCAACAACACTCTCATTATAGTAGATGAGATTAGCGAACGGTGAAATACTTTTGTTTTTAACTAAAGCTTGTTGTTCGTCGTAACTTATACTGCATTTACAGAGTTTATTACTATCCATAATGTAACTTTTCCTCTGTATCATATTCTGTAATGTTAGTGTGCAATAAAGTATGTTTGTATTGTATTGTACTAAAAAAATGTTGACACTTCCTACATCAACTGTATCTTTGTTTTTTAATTAAAAATATACTTACTACTTAAATAGGTACTTATGAGGATGGTCGGGACTTCGTCTGTGTGAAAATTTCGTAGAAACCTTCCTTATTCCTTGCCTACGTTATGAAAGGAACCTTAGTACCACATTCAGAAAAGTCTACTCTTCTATGATCCTCCTAAACAAAATCAGTTCCATATCTCTGTCTCCTTTTATATTTCCGACAGTAAATTCAAACCAAAATCTCATATTCAAGACAACAAGATGTCAAAAGTTTGTAAAATGTTCACTCGGCCACTCTCCTATCAAAGTTCTGGGGAGGCTTGCCAAAACGGCCGCGATGGGCCACTAAAGTATGCTTTAGTGGAACTCTTTGCTGACTAAAGTTTTGACTAAACTTCGTATAGTACAGTGGTTCTTAACCAGTAGTACGTGGACCACCGGTGGTCCTTGGAAGCACTTGAGGTGGTCAGCGAAGCTTTCCCAAAAATATGAAACGTGACAAGTCGACACAAGCACTGAAATCGGCTGAGTGCCAGCGTTGACATATGTTCGGCTTTAACTAGCTTAACCAAGTAATTCATAAGTTACTCGTAGTAAGTATAGAGATTAGAGAAATAACATTAAAAAATACAACCTAAATGTAAAATTTTCAACAGTGGGAATAGAAAGCGTGTTACATTTAGGGACAGCTATAGAACAACCCTTTAATAAATTTTATGTTGGTGGCAGCAAGACAGATATTTTGTAAAATGGTCCCCCATTACAAAAAGGTTAAGAACCACTGCAATAGTAGCTGAGAAGAGAAACACACGAGGCGTCGCTGCGGCGTGTTATGTTTGTGGAAACTGTGCGACGAGCACCTGTCCGCCTCAGCAGCCTTTAATTCTGTAGTGTGCTGATATCACGCTGAACTTGTCGCATCTTACAAGTTTTGTGTCTCAGATCCTTCTTTGTTTGATGAAGGTTCATTAACAATATCAGTAAAGTTAGGACAACTGGCAATTGCTTGGACAAATTATAAGAATCAGGGACAGCTAGTGAAGGTTTGCTGTATTAAAAACAGAAATTTAGTTCATAGCTGTTACCACTAGATATGAATCTCTTATACGAGTTCACGTATCGAAAAATCATGTTTTTGTAATACGTGAACGTTTAAATTGATTTGTGCAGCTCAAGCACAATTTGTTCACGGTGAAATGCAACGCGGTAAAACATCAAAACAGTGTCGAATTGATAACGCCAATGAGCATGCCTTTGCGCGGTGTCTTCGTGCAGTCAAAGTGAAGTTTCACCGTCATCGTTAGCTCGAGCATGATGCGCGAAAAACTCGCGCGGCACTCCACTTGGCTGACACTGAAACTTCTGAAACTCACAAACTTCACGAGGCCCCGCGCAAAGGCTTTCTCGCCCTCTGGCGTTGTTAATGTTGACGTTTTGTTTGACATAGGACCGCGGCGCATTCCGCGCGCGAGCATATCGTGCTCGAACTACTGAGTGCTATAATAAGCTGCAAAGCCTAAGCTTACAGACGCAAATGGGCCTTACTATTGAACTTTGAGTGTGTAGCGTTTATTTATTTTTTGTCGTTGACTGTAAACAGGATCTACCAAAAGTAAACAGTGTTTTAGTTTGAATATTAGCCACACCCGTAGGGACCAACCATTACCGATAATGAGTTATTTACGGTTCTCTCTATTAGGATACGGCAACTTACTAATAAGCGACGTAACAGTTGTTTATTAATGGCTGCAGTTACAAATGTTATTAGGCAAATAATGTTAGGGAAAAAAATGGGTCATTTTTTCCCTATAATTATTTGTGTACATTCCTCATGATTTTTTTACCGGTGGTACTTATATGTCTATATGAATTAAGTACTTAAGAATTTCCTTAAAAACGTGAAGTTTCATGTTTATTGGTCCATCATAATGATTTCTGCACTATATGTATTCAAACTAATCGATTACTGCCTATCATATAATGTAATAAATTCCTACATTTAAGAGCTCATCTTAACAGTCTCGCTTCAAGAGATCAATATGCTTCAGACGATGCTTTTACACCTACTCGTACAGCCTTACTTTAATAAATAATGATATAATATCTAGTAATATCTAGTAATCTGACAATCAATCAAATTTAGCCAATGTCCGTGGCGGATCTAATGAGCTAATGGTCCAACAAACGCCCCGATATTAGTGAAGATGGATACCTTCAGCACCGTGGTTTGACATGAGAACCAATATTCATTCCGGGACGTAGGGCCCGGGACCCGGTGTCACATTAATTGGATAGTGTCCCGGCAAGTATCGGCGACAGCTTCCACCAATCATGTGACACTTTGTTTGCGGATGCGGGTGATGTATTGGATCTACTGGAAGGTACTCTCGGGGTGATTTTACACGTTATATCGTATTAGAATTCTAAGATTCAATGTGACAAAATTGCTATTAATTATTATTTTTAAACACTTCCGCATCGAGGGATATTATTTTTTTTTCCTTCCCTAAAAATTATATTGTGTGGATTGCTTGTTTTAAACTCAATCAAAAGGACTGCTTTGTCGCTCTGAATACTTCTTTAAATGTAATGCTGTCCTTCTTTACATGGACCGTTACCGTGTGGTGATTGGTTGAGAATAACACCCATCTCTTTCCGTGGGTGTTGTAGAGGCGACTAAGGAAACACAAATGAGACCTGCCTCCTAGTAATCCATCCCAGGCAACGACACTTCATATTTTTCTAAATCTGAGGTGTCGTCCTATGGTCTCATGCGGTGTGGTAGGCTCTGTAAAGGGTCGTCTGGTTCGCGACCACCCTCCTACCGAAGTCGACGCCAAACAGCTTGCTGTGTTCCGTCGGTGCGTGGGAGTACCAGTGCCTTTATAGGCATTTTCTGGGTTAACGCGCTCCTTCGTCGACCTCATGTTTGACCTTGAGGTCAAGATTGAGGTCAAGAGTTAACCCATCTTATAATAATAATAAAAAAACAAGACGAAAAGAGACAGTAAAGTACATCTTTTATTACTCTTAATTCTTACCTGATCTCTTACTCTACCTAAGATCTTAACTGAATTCCATTCCCTACCAGTGCGCAATATTAAAGTGCTAAGTGCGAATTTGCGAATCCGTGGAATTTCGACTTTAGGGAAGTTAAATAAACTAGTTATGTACCTAAGTAGCATACAGAATACAAGCGCTCTCCCGTAAAGGGAGAGCACAATACTCTACCTTTAGGGAAGAGCGCTGGTCTACTATTGTTGTAACATCGAAACTCATAATTACCCTATGTAAAGTGTAGTATGTGTATTGAAGAAACAAAAATAAATGATGTCTATCTATGGAATATTTTTCCTTTCGGTCTAAAGCTTAGTCTTGTTCTGTCGGGTCGGCAGTTGATCGAGATTTTGTTGACATGAAACCGGTGACCTCAATAACCGGTTATACTGATTACAGGTTTTCATGTATTACATATTAATGTAAAATTTACAAATTCATAGCCGTACCGTTGTCGCTGTTTATACAGGTTCGCGTGCAGTTGAAACTCAATAACATGTTAAACTGTCGTTGGCCACGTTTATGATATTTAATTATGTCCCGCTGACAGCCTATTGCACTCTGGACGATACAATGAAGATGGGGACTTTGTTATCAGTAGGTTATTGACTGATCATAGACGCCAACTTGATTGGAATTTGTATGAATATATCCACGTCTAAATAGCAAATTAAAGTTAAATAATTAAGAACAAAAACAATTTTGACCGATTGTAGTGTAGGCTGTAAACATCAATCTAAAAGTAAGAATAACATCTTACCAAGTAAGTTCTGTCCAAATACTTATCAGTATCTATAAATCTGTATAAGCAATCTATGTAACCAAGACAGAGGCCATTTGGCGGTTTAAAAACTCTGGCACCAAGGTTATTCAATACATGAAAATGAAGGGTATAAGACAATTATAAAAATGTAGACATTGGGACCTGCTCCTCTGCTACAGTGAGAAGTGTCGTACAAAAGATACTCCTCGAAATACCTACCGATAAAATATATTCCATCTTAAACCCAATTTGCTGACCCACTTGAATTGTATCTTGCCTAGTGGAAAGTTTGCACCAACAATTGCTAGTACAATCAAACTGATCCCAAGACCTAAAATCGTAGGGCTAGGCAGGTCCAATCCAATCCAATCACACACACACACACATACATACACACATATATACACACACACGCATACACAAATCCATATATACAGACACTTACACGCACACACAAGCACAAGCAGACACATACCAAAATGCATGCAGATATCTTTCTTTTTCAAATCTCTTTTTTGCTATAGTTTGTTTTGCACTAGATGTTTATACTACACATATTGAGTCCATGCCTACCTTTCGACAGTTGTATAGATTCCAGGGAAAGGCCTGGTGACCTGTAGTATAGGTTTAATTACCTAGTTTAGGCACCAGCCCCCACAAATAATGTAAGTTTTTGTTAACTGCTAAATAAAGTTTAAAGAAACAATTAACAGACTGTGTTAATTGATTTAATATCTCTTGTGTAACCTATTTTTTTGTGGTGTGGAAACAATAATTTTTTTCTATTCCATTCTATTCTATTTCTTATTCTTATGATACAACTATGTTCAAGTAAATAAATCATCTTAAATCTTTGGTTGACTTTTAACTACATCTACTTGTCCATAGAACAGATTTTTCTGTAAAAAAACTGGTTTTGGTTTTCTGGTCGGAAAGTACAATACACTGACTTAAGAACACATCTAGAGCTTGAAAGTTTACTATTATTTACCGTCCTTGTTCCGGCCGCGTGAGAGGGAAAATCGTCCTTGAACTGTGTAGTGTGAGCTGCCCTTGACTGTACTTGTGTTTGCACCAAGGGACCTATAAAATCTGGGATAGCCTTTCGTATGTAGGTAGTGTACGTATGTATGGAAACGCTTTATTGCACACCAGCTTTCCGCCTGCGACTATGTGCCTGGTGGAATGGAATTTTCCTGATAGATTTTCTTCAATTTTTTTCTTATAAACTGACAATTGACAATTATAAACACAACAAAAAAAATTGCTAATTTGGTCCAGCCATTCTCGAGTTTAGCGCTTAGCGTCGCATGTTTATTTACTTATAAAAAAAAAGATAAATAAAGATAGAAAACAAAAAAGGTTTTGAGAATAGTCTGGTGTTAACTATTTTCGTGTATATTGGATGACTTTAAAGGATGTAAATAAAGCTACAAATCTGAACGACTTTTCCCAAAAAACAGGTGAAAGCATGAAAAAGAAGTTAAATTTTTTTGGGGTTTTCATGTGTTCCCAGTAAAAGTAAGTCCGTACCATTACAGATTCAACATAAACAGAACCATCCATATTTCACATCAAAAGTTCCGAGTTCCGGGAATGAAAACAAATAATTACCGTTCATATGTTACCCCGCCGATAAATTCAGCCATTTCCTGAACAATTCCGCAACTTGATTGTCCCCTGTTTTGTAACCGTTATATATATTGAACAGCGCGACAAACAAACAGGGGAACTGAACCAAAGTTGGGCACAATGGATTGTTTCGCCTAACCACCCAATTTCAATTTCCGATCAAGTTTGCTCGCGGTGAGGGGAGCCGGGGGCAGACATTTGTCAAAGCAGGCTGCGGCGGGCTTGTGTGACAATAAGCTGTACGGACAAACATTCAGACAAATGGAGTGCGCTATTCGGAGTCGGGCCAGTCGCGGCGCGAGTTATGAGAGACATGGATTATATGTATAGCACAAGTGTTCTATAGTGAGAGGCTAACTGAGAGTAATGGACATAGAGACAGTTCGTTTTGCTCAAAACTACACAAACCATAGAAACTACAAATATTGGTAAAAGATATTGGAATCAAACATGTTTCCTAAGTTACCCTGTGATGTTGTTTTCTTTGGTATTTTGAATGGTTTTGTTTCAGAATTATTTTTGTCCTTCAATTCAATTAAATAAAAAATCAAATCTTCACAAATATGTGTCGATTAACTTTAAAAAAAATCATGCCAGCGCACTATTGGGGTAGGCAGATACACCCCTGAGAAACCTCTCTTGTCTTAACGACTATGATCCGAAACAGTTTCTTTAAATGAAACCCCGCTACGTCTGATAACTTATATATCAATATAGTTTGCATTGAAAATAGCCATTAATTTGATTTGAATCGGAAATGCACCGCGCGGCAATATCTGTAATACATATGTATCTATAGTATTCCAGTAAATGCAGATAACACGCCAAGCATTGAGTCGTTTATAATTAATAATAACTGAATGTCAACCCATAACTTATATTATGTAAGTGTTTAGATTTTTTATAATTCGTACGCCACTGTAAAATTGTAAAATTTGAATTACCATTGCCCCCTATGTTCCCAGCTTTATATCACCAGTATATAATAGGAGGCAACGGCAATACAATTTTGCGGTGATGTAGCGGTGATAGCCCAGTTGGTAATAAACCAGATTTGTAATCCGAAGGTCGCGAGTTCAAGACCTGGTGCGAGCTTGTACCACTAAATTCGTCTTAATTTTCGGGTTTACTACGGATTTCTAATTATCACTTGCTCAACGGTGAAGGAAAACATCGTGATATATGGGCTGGTAAGAAGAGTGTGACACCACGTTCCTTATCGAAAAAGGAAGGAAGATTTGTAAGGTAAAAATTGTGGCTACGCATGTTCAATCGTGGATGAAATCTCATTAATAATGCATTCAAATATTAAGTATATGTTTTAATTATATAAATAAAAGACTCAATATGACACAGAGAACATACGATCTTCAACTAGAACATTTAACCTGTCACGCGTTCTGTGCCCCTATTCTTACTCTTTGAAAATGTACTCGTTTTGTTTCCTCTGCCGTAAGAGCGTCGGTTAATGTGCAACGAATGAATAAACTTATAAAAAATTATTGGCACATAATGGCACGGTAATCAAAGTTTGTACTTCTAGCTCACAAATACGATACGCTAGCCCGTACATCACTAATTGCCAGCGCTACAATCATAGGTATAATCAGAATTTTAAAGTTTTTCGTACAATGTTTGGCAAAAGCTTATTGCTTTCTACCTGTGAAATTCATAATAGTGGTGTTAATCGCGAGTGTCGCTGTATTGCGCCGCCCGCGCACGTCCCATCGGTCTCCTGTGACGTGTGAGACCCTCCCCCCGCCCCGCCGCCGCCCCGCTGTCGCCCCGCCGTCGTCCGTCGCCGGACGCAGAGATAAATTGCCACAGATACGCTTTTAATTCCACTACATATAGCTCGGTACACTTCACTTACTATTGTGAAATTGATTCTTTCATTTTGTAAAAGTAATTTATGAGTTTTCTGGCAAATTGGACTAAAGGGATTAAAATGGGCGTCGTGTTACTGCATATCCGACAAAATATTGCACAGAAAAAGCTATAGCGAGATCAACATGCTGTTTAACGTTGTCATCCAATAAAATGTTTATCGGAATATATAAAAGGAGAAACTGACTGACTGACTGACTGACTGACGGACATATCAACGCACAGCCTAAACGGCTAAACGTAGGCACTTGAAATTTGAAAGGGACGTAGCTTAGGTTCCGTAGAGGTGCACTAAGAAAGGAATTCCCGAAATTGCCACGGGAACGGGAATTAGCGGGAAAATCCTTTTGTATGAAAAATCTAAACATCTAAACCGCTTAAGTTAGACGCTTGAAATTTGGCATGCAGATACCTTAGTAAACTTAAAGCTTAGTTGCAACAGGATATTGCAAAATTCCCACGGGAACGGGAGTTAGCGGGAAAAAACTTTTGTATGTAAAAATCTAAATCTTAAACTAAATCAATATTTAATAAACTAAATGAAGGTCCATTAATGGACCGTCAATAAAGTGTAATCTGTTCAAAAGAAAAAATTAACACGCAAACGAAGTTGCGGGCATCAGCTAGTAAGGTGAGTGGGGCAAAGTGCGCCATACTTTTTTCAACTTTGACTTTGAAGAAGTGTAACTTTTTTTTAGATTCACCGATAACAATTATCGACTTCATTTTAGAATCTGTGATATTTCGGAATAACAACGGATGTAGTGTCAAAGAAATCTGTAAGTAAAACACCGTTTTTTTTCGAAAAATGCGGAAACATGCACACTGGGCGCACTTTGCCTCCAAAGCGGCTAAGTGCGCCAGGTAGTCATAAAACGCAACAATGAAGCATTACAATAAAAGCAACCTCATTTTCTGCAAGAAAACACGCTACCGAACGCATTACTTGTAGTTTTTTTTTGCTATCCAAATTGTAGAAGATTCTGCGGCGTCAAAACCAAATTTCGGATAAGTGCGCCATATGTCTGTAAATCAGGGGTTGACAACTGTTTTTGTTTTGAATAATGGATACCTACTGGTTATAACCACATAATGTACATATATTAGTGTTTCAATGAAATAATTTGGTCAAGAGGCTTTAAAAGATTCCTCAAAACTAAAATGAAACTAATATGCGTCATTAAAAATACGGATGTTAATAGTTAAAGAGATAGTTAAGTACCTAATGGATATTTATTTGTAAAAAAAATCTTCCATGTAGCAAGTCATGGATATGTCCAGATATACATATGAAAGAAAAGGGTCCTATTGTGACGCCTATTGGCCTGTGAGTGGTAAAATTAAAGACCAAAAATATTGCAATCAATATTTTTTTATTCAGTACGTCTGCTTATTTAAAAATTGTTAAAAAACCTTGAAGGTTATAAAAATCTTACTTTAACATACATTATTTTTTACCATATCAGACTTTATTGACCATAAAATTCAAACAGAGCTTCAAAGTTTCAAAAACCTTCAACTTACTTAATAAAAATCTTACAGTCATAAATGTCATAATCCTACATTCTTTACATATAATTATTTTATCAGTCTTTATCGACCACAACATTCAACTAGAGTAAGTATTAAATAATTAATATCACCTTGTATAATTGTACCGAAAGTTAATCAACAAATAAGTAGGTACTTATCGTGTTTAGCTTCTAAACTTTTTGTCTCTTGAAGACGACTATTATCTATATGAATATACCTATATTTTGAAAATGGCACTTGAGGTTTGGCATTGGTTTAACATAAAAAACTTTAATTTAATTCAGTCAGTTAATATCTAAATTCGTGTCCTAAATTCTAAGTAGGCACCGACATTATAAAAGACAATTGTAAATTTAAAAAATACTTAAAAACTAAAATTAAAGTAAATATTGCATACAAAATCACTGTACCTATGAGATCATTGTGTAGGTTTGAGATCATTAAAAAAGGTGAATAAGATGACATTTTCTAAGTGACAAGTAATATTTATGTCCAATATGGCGGACGAGGCGGACTTATTAATTTTTTTGCACTGTCATGATATGTTGTAGTATGAAAATTACGCTTATACTTACTTACAAATAAAATTTGATTAATATCAAGACATGCACAAAAATGAACTAGTCCTTGGACTGCCCACCATCTTGGATTGTGAATGACGTCACTTAGATTACCAAGCATTGTCATCCAAACTAAGCATCTATAGAAAAGACAAAAACCTTTTCAGGTTAAGTGACAAAAATACAAATACTTAACTAAAAATTAATAACAATATTATTGTACATTGAAGGTTATAAAATCAACGCTGAAAGAAATGTGACCACGTCGGGAAATTGTGGGCTTTGGCAAAATCGATACAATATCTTCAACGTGTCGTAGCTCACAAATATCATCAACATTAGGATAGACAAAATTCAGCGGTGTTAAAGAAAGACTTTTAATTTTTCTTACGTATTTTACCGTAGGAATGTCATTTTTGATGTTAATAATTTGACCCACATAGTGTTTAATGCTTTTTTTTGCCGCGAATTTAACCAGGACCCAGTCTTGTTCACTTAATTTTTGGGAGGTCTCTTTATAATACTGAATATTGGTTAGTCCAAAAGACTTGCATTCTTTTTCTTCTTCTTCTGAGTCATACTCTTTTAGGTAAGCATCAATATAACTATCGAAGTCCATTACATCAGAACAATCTGAATCGCGAAGACTAAACTCATCATCCGTAGACAAATCTTCTATTTTTTCGTTCAGTTTTTTCTTTCTTAAGTCAATGTTGTTGTTTTCTTTTTTGATTTTAATTTTCTTCTCTCTATTCGTTGTAGTTTTCAAAGTAATGTCTGCAGGTCGAACAGTTGAACATCCTAAAAATAAATCTTCACGAACCAGTTTTTCGTTTGTTGTTAAAAATTTATCTTCTAAAATGGTAACTTTATTTGTTTTTTGTACCGATGTTGATGGTTCTTGTGAGGATAGTTGTTGAACTTGAATAATCGAACTAGATGAGTTTGGAACAGTACTTTCTGTAGGCTCTGGGCATTGGTTTTGGATACATTTATTTTTTCCTTTACCTTTACGTTTTGTTTTAGTTTGTTTACTCAATTTTTCATTCTTTTTGTCTTCTTGTATCTTTCGCTTTTCTTCCTTTTCCTTTTCCTTGTTGAGTCTGTCCTCTTCCTTCTGTTTTAGTCTTTGTACGACGTCCTCATGTGTTATTACTTCTGCGTTCCTCGAAATCCTAACATTGTTTTGGTAATTAATAGTTGGGACTTTTTTCATGGTCTCAAGTAACAAATCTTCAAAGGAAATATTTTCCGGGTCATGGATTGTTGAAGTTGTGTTTAGGTTGAATGTAGTGTTGATTTTGTGCAGGCACAATTTGATAAGTGTGAAAGTTTTCTGTTTATTTGTCATCTTTTTCCACTTTTTCACTGCTTCAGGGTTTAGCTTGTGATCTGGAACAGCCTCTCTATCAAAAGGGTAGATCCCACTTTTGACAAAACCATTTTTTATAACATCCGGGTTCAAGTTTTGCCAGATTTTGCCGATAATCCTCGAAAATTCATGTTTTGGCAATTTTTCGCCATTATGAGTTCGTTGCCACTGGACCATTTCTAAATCCCAAGCATCTTTAAGAGGCTTAAAAACTGCCAAATCCAGCGGTTGCAGCAAATGGCTTGTGTGCGGTGGCAGTTTGATGATGGTAATATTATTCTGTATGGCCTTTTCTATTACTTCAATTTGCACGTGTGTGCTATGGCCGTCGAAAATCAGGAGGGTTGGTTCCGTCGAGTCGATTATGGGTATAAAACTTTTTTCAAAGTATTCTAAAAACGCAGTAGACTCTATCCAGCCATTGGATGTGGCCGTGTATAGCGTGCCTGGATAGGCTGAATCAGATGTCCAGGTGCTCCAAACGTGCTTCCCTTTAAATATAATAAAAGGCGGTCCTTTATCACCCGCTGCATTGCTCGCCATTAGAACAGTTGTATTTGATTTTCCGGTGGTTGACGTAGTTCTAGTTGATGGAAATCCTTTTAATCCGATAACTTTTGTTTTTTTGGGGTCGGAGCAGAAGCTGGTTTCGTCCAAATTAAAAATTTTGTTCGGCTTATCGTGTAGCCCTAGCTCGGTGATAGTGTTTTACAAGAAGATCATAAAATTTTTGAATTACAAATGGATCAGCAGCTTTTTTACGGGCCACTTCTACGGCTTGAGGTTTTTTTATGGATAGTTCATATCGCTTCATAAAGCTTAGAAACCAATCTTTGCCTGGGACACCATTGGTAAAAGGAGTTCTTAGATTATTTCTTTTCACGTAATCTGTAACAATCTGTAAAAATTCGCTCCGACTTAATCCGAAGCCATTTTTCTCCATTACATGTAAACAATTAGCAATTTTTTGCTCTGTGTCTTTTGACAAAGCCGGTGGTCTGCCTAGACTTGTTGACTTTTGGCCCCTTCTTCCTGTCACGTGATCCATAATGGTTTTTCTTGGTATCTTAAACCTTGACGCGGCTGCGTATCCTGATAGCCTGCCTGACTGCACGGCTTCAACAGCTATATTTAGAGCTGTTTTCGAATATGAAGGCCCGTCTTTTTTCCGCACATAGCGCCCCATCTTAAACAAAAATCATAAATAGCAAAACGTATTTAAACACACTAACTGACTGACTTATTGATATATCAACGCAAATTGATATATCACTGATTAATATATCATTCAGGGTAGAATTTTTGAACCTCACTCGGAGGTAAAGTATTCAAAATACCGGAGACAGGAAACACTCCTTTATCGTCAAAAATATTGTCAACTAACTTTCCGCGCGGGACTTCGTTCCTGTGGGAATTTGGGAAAATTATGTAGCCTATGTTACTCCCCAAGTTCTAATCTGTCTCTGTATCAAATTTCACCAAAATCGGTTCAATAGTTTTGACGTTTATTCGTAACATACAAAAATACAAATATTTCCTCTTTATAATATTATTTTAGATTTAAAAAAAATTCAAGATTTAAAAAGATTTAAAAAAAATTGTTGCTACACAAGAAAATCTAACCAGTCTTTCGTCATTTGAAATGGGTTATACTTAGGTTAGATAATATGTAATTAAAATTTTTACTTTTGTTTTTAATAAAGATTAATACATTTTAAAAAATGCGCCATTAAAAGCTTACCTATTTATATGCATATATAAGTCAAACGCACAAATGTTAAGACAACCGCGTATTAAATAATATCAGGTTTTAAAATGTTTGCTACCTCTGGATTGCGGCGAAGTGCGCCATATATGGCGCACTTAGCCAACTTGAAAAATTTGAGGTTAGAATATTTGATTTCAAAAAAATATGTAAAATAAAGACGATAGACGTGAAATAAAGTCAAAATCCTAAAATAAAACAATTAAATTGGGTACTTACCTCAATTACTTCTTGTTCCAAACTTTTTTTCTTGGTATTAACGAGGATTACTATTTCGACGTCATGTCTGCTCACAACTTTGAATCACAGTGAAAGAAAAATGGCGGATATCTATTACCTGTGCTACTAGAGCCATCTATGAGAATTACAAAGAAGTATATTTTAGTACATTCTATCATGGAAAGATGTCGTTACTAGTATCCTATTAGCAGTTTTTGAAATATTACTAGCTGGTGCACTTACCCGCTAGGCGCACTTTGCCCCACTCACCTTACCTACTATATGCAACAATACAAAACCTTTTATTGATTTAGAGGCTACGTTTGAGCTCTTGGGGAAACACAAATTTATTGTCGAAGCTGTTGTTTTAATAGCTGATTTATCAAAACTGCTGAAATAATTGATGACTATAATGTTAATGGTAAATCCCAGAAAAGATGTTTTGCAACTCATACTCAATATGGTTAGTTAAAAAAACAATTAACACCGCGAAAATCTCAAAAAAATTTTTTAAGAACCCATTTTACTAATATTTTCTTTTCTGACTCAATTGATTCATGATGTGTTTTGTTACTTGCACTTGAAATCAAAAAACAATCGAAACGAGCTGCATTCACAGAATATTTATAAGCATTATTTTAAAAATTCATAGCAACTCCCCAGCCATTCTTTGTATTGTGTAAACGTTAAACTTGTGGCTTTCAACTTTACTCTACCATATTGGAAATCTATTTCAGATTATTGGTGCATTTTATTCAAACTGCAGCTATTGAGGGGAACGCTGTGAGCTCTAGACCACAATTGGATCTATTCATATTCTGATGCAGGCAGCTGTATCATCACATGCATACTGCAACTGCACTGTACTGTATTTTATAGTCACAGACTATTTCGCAAACTAAGTAGGTCAACTTAGTTTTACGATATTTCGTCGTGAAAAAGTCTAGAAAAAAAACCAGTCAAGTGCGAGTCGGACTCGCGCACGAAGGGTTCCGTATCATTATCTATAAAATCGAGCAAAAAAATCACGTTTATTGTATGGGAGCCCCCTTAAATATTTATTTTATTCTGTGTTTTAGTATTTGTTATTATGACGGAAACATAAATAAATACATCATCTGTGAACATTTCATCTGTCTAACTATCACGGTTCATGAGATATAGCCTGGTTACAGACGGACGGGCGGACAGAGGTCTTAGTAATAGGGGTTCCGTTTTTACCCTTCGGGTACGGAACCCTAAAAAGGACGAAACGAAGCGCTTCGAGAAAATAAAATGAAAAGTTATTTACTAAAAGTTTAATAAACACATTTTCTTTCTTTGTTTCTGTCTAGTACCCTTTCGCCTTTTTTGGGACTCCCGTGCTCCCAAATACGAAACTATGGAGTGATCAAACGAAGGGAACTCATTGTGTAACGTAACGTTACGTTATAATTGCTTTGTAAAAGTTGTAATTTTTGCCTTTATAATGTACATTTTTTTCTTCTACACGTCCTAGAGCTATAGGGACTTCAAATTAGCAAAATTTTAAAGAGTCATTCTCCCCAAAAAACTAAACAACTTTCCTCAAGGAACCAATATTGTATAGAAAGGCGAATTACTATCGCTTAGCTTGTGTAGAGAGTCGAATTATTTTTTCGTTTTCTCTCAATAAACCCGCCGTTTTATGTTCCAATGGACCTCTGGATGTACCGGTGTTGTTATCCTGTGGAGCAGTCAGAAACTCTCAAGTGATTCAATAAAATATATCGAAGCGTAGACGTGGTGTGGCGTGGCGTGGCTACTCAGCTTATCGCTTCCCGCGCCGCTGCCCGCCTCACTGGACGCTCTCCGAATCGGGTAACCGCGACTAATACGATAAGTTGGCGCCCTTTTACGGAACCTCAGTCAGGCATAATGTAACTAATGGAAATAAGGGACTAGTATTTGATTAATACATACAAGTTTTCTGTTCTCACAGTGAAGCTAAAATTACGCCCTATGTTAAGGGTTTCTCTCCTTTATAGGTATCGATAATCTGAAAGTATTCACATCATAAAATCTCCTAGAACACTAATTTTGTGTTTTAAACCCAAGTTCCTAAAGACCGATGAACGTCGAGATCCGTGGTGGAGGCCTACGTCCAGCAGTAGACATCTTACGGCTGATACGATGATGATGTTGACCCGAAGTTTTATACATACAGTGTTTTTAATAGTTGAGGAGTGATTGTCATAGCAGGTTCAGTTGGAAAATCATCAGAATCTGCTAACTAAAACCTTGGTCGTGCTTCAATTTTTCATTCTATATGAAATAACTTACAGTAAGAGTTTACCACGTCTCATTGTAGATATGAAGATCAACTTGCATTTCCATAGTTCATTGCGTTTTTCATATGCTTAACTTTAAAATAAAAGAAAGCTTTGCATTGCAAAATGAAAGCAAAAGGCAAAGGGTTTGAGTTACAAAATTATGATCCCCCAGTTCCACACTCAAAGGTAACCAAATGGCATGAGTTGAACGTTGCCGCTTGATGTAAATTGTGAAGCATGGCGAATACCGTCAGGATGGAGAATGCTAATCAAAGAGTGCCCGCCAAAGCCATCGCCGGGTCGCCGAGTCACCAGGTAGGATTGCACTATTGTAAGACTCGTTTATAGTGGTTAAGTCTGAGTAAAGTTATTCATAACTCACATAGAAAACTAAAATCTTTACATAGTATAAAATGAAGTCGCTTCCGCTGTCTGTTCGCTTAGAACTATTAAACTACTCAACGGATTTTAAATGCAGGGTACCTACCACGATCGTTTATAAGCATTTCTGTTTAGGATCCAACTTTGAACTGCTTCGCAATTGGAATGTTTTTTAAAATGGTACCATGATGGCGCTGCTTTTGAACTGCGCGGTTGTCTATGGTCCATTTTAAATGTCTACATAAATTGTCGCTGGTCTGCCTTTGAATCGCAACAGCGCCAAAATTGAATCTCGTATAAGCCATCATGGTACGAATAAGCGTTGCAGACTTGTTTAGGTCCTAAATTGGATCGCGCTAAGCGATCATGGTAAACCTCCTGGTTTCAGCAATAGATAAAGTGATTCAAGGGGAAGGTTTATATGCATAATTCATTCCAGAAATTCCCACGGGAACGAAGTCCCGGGCGGGAACTAGTGTGAGATATTGTTTTGTGATTTACGTGTATATACTGAGTTCTAAATCGTGCAGTGTAGTCTCTTGAGTAAGAGGTTTATATAAGGTAAATAAACGGAAAAACCCGTGTTCAGGATATTACTTTTTCTTATTTTTTTCTTAAATGTAGCATATTTATTGCTAGGAATGAATGATATCACCGTAGATAAACCACCTCTAATTCAAATAACTTTTTTCTTGTTTATAGCAAAGCCATATAAAGTGCAGTGGTGTGCTCAATCTGCCCAAGTCCCTACGACCCTGTCTCAAAGGGGCGGGCGGCGGCGAGCGGTCGGGGTGTAAAGGCTCTGAGTGGGGCACCGCGGGCCACGGGCCACGGACCACGGACCACGCTATGGATTTTTGAGTTCACTCATCAAGCTGCGACAGCTCATCCATATGATAATGGAGACGGCATTTAATTACGACATATTTGATATTAAAATATTTTCTGTTAGTTTCGGGCGCATAATCTGAGCTAGAGTGTAACGGAAACTAAAGATGAAAATTAGGCAAATATTCAAAAACAACTGCTAAGAAGCATAAGGTGAAAAACTAAAAAAGATTTCACAACTTCTGCAAAATTAACATGAAAAATTAATTTTTTATTCATAAAATAACGAATAATTTGGCATAAACATGAGCATTGAATGATTTGTGAAGGCTTTTATTGCAAAACATGTTGAGTAAGTGGTAAGCTAATTCTCTTCTTTTTTTAGCGTCACACACTGATATCTTCTAGTCAGGTCAATCCAAAGACCCGCGGAGACTTGTTAACTCTCGATAATTCATCCAACATTAATGCAGTGCTGGTCGGATTAGCACACTCGTGTAGAAACAGGGTCGGAGGAACTACTTTAAGGGTCTAAACAGACCTTAGCAACTTTAGTTTTAATCCATTCTTAGTGACTACGGGTATTGTTCGGTAAGTTTATTGTTCGTACAGTACCGACCTGAACTGGTCAATGAGGTCATGTACCCTATATGGGGGTTGGAAACCATTATGGAAATTTATCACGGGCGTTTCTGTGCTTCGGAGGGCATGCGAAGCCGTTAGTCTCGGCTATACAGGTTGAAAAAGAACCTCCTAGCTTACTGAACACTTTTGTTTTTTTTGGGGGGGGAGTGATTTTTTTCCTAAACGTAGACACCACTCGGGCGCACCCCCCGAGCGCTACCCGCACCACTTGCGTGTCTGGTGTAGGAGTAATGTCTACGTTTAGGCAAAAAATGAACTATTCCCATTGAAAAAATCTTTAAAAAAATCATAAATGTGTTCTTTGAGTGATACTTTTTTACCCAGTATAGCTATAGTATACATTAAACCATAAGATCAAATAATACATTATTAACAGTTTTCTGTGTATATGTCGGTTGGATGTAGCTAACAACAGAGTTAATTTTTTTTAATCAAAAGTTCTCAAATCAATTAAATCAGAGAAAATTATACACCGTATTTTATTCTATTACTTCCATTTGCCAGAAAATGAACAACAACAAAAAATAATAGCTGTTTGTTGTTCTTAGATCTAAATTTGGTTTAATGTAACATTATAAATACTGTTTTATTAAAGCTACATCAACTTGGTGCCTTAATAAATATACTTCATCTATAGCTCGGTAAACTTCAATTTCACAAAAATTATTGGAGTTTTGTTTTTCTTTAACCAAAAGTATTCGTGGTTTTGTTTTAGTTTCGTTGTTTATAAATTATGTATAATACATGAGGTGGGGCTTCTACCTCAGACTATCAAAATAACTGAACTTTTATTTAGCCCTTATACATATAACATTCCTATTCATTTTAAGACTTTGTTCTTAATACTAACTTTCCGCACGCGTGGAAAAATATATTCCAACTCTCGGAATGCCAAACAAATGTAATTATAGGTCTCTCATTTATTTCGTACATCATAGGTGATGGTCGCCGGAGGAAATCGCTTTGGAGCTTCAAATAAATATTCATGCGGCGAGGTCTCCGTGACCACAGCGCGCCGCGTCCATTACTGTCCACAGGAATGCTATTAATATCGACTCTACTGGTAGCGGGGTCTGTGACCTGTGTGTCTGTGAGACCCTGGTCTTTGATGACCACTGTAGCGGACAGGTTCAGCAGGCATGTGTAGTTATTAAAGAAAGACTTTTCTTGACAATAGTGTATTAAATAACTAAAATAACATTTACAGCGTAGAAAATGATTTGAAAACAAGTTGTAAAAAAAGAATGTGAAAAAACGGTCACGCCGCGTTCCATCCGTTTGAAATAAAACTGTTAAATGCGATCTTTTTGTTTCTGTCTTCAAGAACCACTTTGATGGACATATACTGAGAGCATCATCAGTAACGTAGTCATAAAAGAAGAACATAATTCTTTACTTTCACACTGAATGAGCATACAACGAGATAAAACGATTTTATCGCGACACAGCAATAAAATCACCTTGTCAGTTCTGCCTAGGGTGGCTTATTGCATCCAAATTCACAATGTATAAATTGGTATGTATGTATGTAAATCCTTTATTGTACAACAAAATCACAAAGCAGACACAGATTAAAAAAAATAAAGCGACATTTGGTACAAAGGCGGACTTATCCCATAAGGGGATCTCTTCCAGCCAACCTAGTAATGTTGAGAGAAATCTTGAGTAGGCGTGACGGTACAACCGGATTAATATTGTGCTAATAAACGATTAAAGTATTTTAATTTACTATTTTATTTATAACATAGATTTATCACTACCATGAGTCAAGTTTTGAGACAAATAATTATAACATAAAATAACAAAATAAAGAAAACGAAATAGAAATAACGAAGTTTGGGGGTATCTTCTAGATTCTTCTTAAGATATCCCAAATCCCGCCACGCCTTATGAACTAGTAACTGCGTGTTGTACGACAAACTTGAGGTGTAAGTCAATAATAACGGGTCATAAAGTGTACAAGAACAATAGCAGCAAGTGTCGACTGCGGTGTCGGAGTGCCGGCAACTTCAGACAACTCCGAGCAACTGCCGGCAACTCCCTGCCACTCCACAACATTGGTCATCAACCGTAATAAACAAGCAATGTAACTACATAAATCGCGGTAGTTTCGAAGTGTCTGTGTGTACACTATGTGTGTCCATGTGTGCAATATGCAGTGTGGAAGTTCTGCAATATATCTGATGATAACAATAACAATTGTTATAATTACATTTATTGCTCTGTTATTGTTACTGTCGTGGAGCATGGAAGTTTTTGTAAAGGTTGACGGTAATATTTTGCCTTTCTGGGTCAGCAAAGTTGCTTGAATGTATTAAGTAAGTAAACTCTTTATTGCAAACTTACAGATTAGTATAGAAATATATTTTTCATTACTCATACTCAGAAAGTAGGTCTGAAGTAGCCTACGGAGCGGCTTGAAAGTAATACTTTTCAAGCCTAGAGAGAATCGCTTTCAACTGATAGCTGTCAAATTAAGTATTAAAAAAACAAATGTTCTAACTTCCTATACAGCCACTCTATTACAGCGGGATGTAAAATTGAAAAACGAATGTTAAGTATTCATTAAACAATATTTTTTAAATGACTTTATAATAATTTACTTTTAGCTATTTTTTTAAAATAACATAGATTTTCGCAAAATATTTACCATTTTTTTCAATGATGAAAATGAAAAATAATGGCTGAATAGCTGGCCTGCCACAGAAAAAAAACATGATAGGCGGGAAAGTGGTATTCCGATCTTCATTTGTTTTTTCGAGTTGTAGACTTTGATAACTTTCACGTAGCAAAGAGTTTAGCTCATTCATGTTTATATTTTTACTTTTTGTTTACCTCGGGTGAAAGACTGCTTTCATCCCTAAAGTAACAATGTACTATTGATTGATTGCTAATGTAAATATAATTTATTGTAAACACGGAATATTAATTATACTGACCGTTATACTCTGTATTGTGATGTTTTACCATTACAGACTGACTTGTAATGTATTCATTATCAACACTTTGTTGTAGTTGAATTTACTTACATTAGGCAGCACACATTATTTAAAGCTTAAAATATGAACTAGATGACTTATTATCCTCAATCTGGCTGAAGTAACCTATTCAACGTCAAAACCAGTCATTTATCAATGATAAAGAGCAAGATTAAATTGTCCAAATTTAATTTATAATTTCACTTAATATCAGAAGGAAATTTCCAAGATTTCTAGGAACGCTCAAAATGTTGAAATCAAATCAGTTCGGTCGGCGAGGTCACCTCCGGTTGTACGAGATGAAATGTCAGATTATATTTTAGTAGCTACGAGTATATCTATGTGTTTCAGCTTAGGTATTTCTTGTTACTCAAATTGATCTGAGTTGTTTTTTGTTTGTTGCGGTAAATTCGTTAATGTTTCATAGATTCGAATTCTAATTTCATTTTTCGTAGAATTTTATCTATGTACTTCTACACTAAGAGGAAAGATATGTATTTTTGTATGTAACGAATAAACCTAAAAACTACTGGACCGATTTCAAAAAATTTTTCACCATTAGGATGCTTATTATCCCTGGGTAACATAGGTTACATAATTTTCCCAAATTCCCACGGGAACGAAGTCCGGAGCGGAAAGCTAGTTGTTTAATAAATAGTACTTGTAATGTAGGTATAACATCTTCTCCTTATCGTGTAGGTTTAATCAACTTGACCAACCTTGGTTTCAGAGTTTTGAAACCGCAAGATGGCCTTTGATTTGGTTACAATAAGGGGTAACTTTTAATAAGTGTACGAAACTTTAGAGGATAAATCTCCCCATTTAACTGAACAACTTTTCCCGAAAGGATATTTATTTGTTTATTAAGACGTATAAAACAGTTCACAATTACATTAACAAATCTTTTTAAATATATTATAAAGGAAAAAACTGACTGACTGACATATCAACGCATAGCCCAAACCGTTGGGTCTAGAGATTTCAAATTTGGCATGCAGGTTTTTTATGAGGTCTAGGGGAGCACTAAGAAAAGATTTTTCGAAACTCACCCTCTAAGGGGGTGAAACTGGGGTTCGAAACTTTTTTTGGACATTTTGACTCGAAACTTTGTCAAGACATACCTTGAAGCAAAGAAACGGACAAGTGTTTCGCGTTTTTTCTAAAATCCTCCCCTAAGGGGTCAAGAATAGGGTGACTAAAAGAGATCTTTGTGCGAGCGAAGCCGCGGGAAAAAGCTAGTAATACATAAATATGTCTGGTAAAGTGCTAAATTGTAAACCTCGGGCGTGGACGTACAGCTTGATTAAGCAAACAGACTTTTAATAAGTAAAACTATGAAGACTCCAAAAATTTTTCGACTTCAACCAAGGAAATCAGCTGATCGCTCAAGTTATACAGAAAAACAATTTTATTTTTCATTCAATTTGAATTGAAATTCAGAAACCTTTGAAAAAAGTTATTTAGTTTAGTGTGCATTGCAAAATTTTTTCATCTTTCATTTATTTTGTTTTCCCCAACAAAGTATTGGACTCGAAAGGAAAAAAAAAAGACTAAAATCCAATAAAAAATCGGTTTTTCGTGATAATAACTTCTTTGATTTTTTACATTTTTCAAAATTCTTTTTTGCATAATGTTTCTCATACACTATCCTAGCTATATTATCAATGGAGATCACAGATCACAATTTTCCGTGAAATGAGGCCCTATACTGACACCTCCCAAAAGACATTTCCAATGTCAACATATAATTCATACAACTTGATTGAACGATTCGCTGTTTTCCTTAGTGATAAGTAGTTAAAACTTTTGTTGAGTATTTAATAACTCAGATTTTACATAAACTAATTGTAACTATAGTTAACTCTAACCACAAGTTTTCGGTCTTAATGAATGCGAGTGATTGTCTGTTCTAAATTAACGTCAAAATCTTAACTAATAACAGTAGGCGGAATAACTAATACACATTTAACTAATTAATATGTGATGGAACCATAGGGTAAGAAAATAGAGGAGCTGTCAATAGAATAATCACAAATACTGTGCAGTTACTTTTCCCTGTACATTTTTGAAGTGAAAACTTCTTTAGCGGCGTTGGGCACTTTGAAGTATGGGAGAAAACAATTAAAATTTGCATCAGGACACGTGGCTGTCACGTGACCCTGATCGAAAACGTGAAAACTTCTTTGTTGTGCACTTTGTGGGATGGGTAAAAAATGTTAAATTCGCGACAATATTGATCAGATATTGTCGTGTTTGTGTACGATAGCGCAATAAATGAATATTGTATTTTACACAAATGATAGTATTTTTATACTGATAAATAAAGCAATTCGTGCGAAACTATTCCCTAACCATTCCCAAATATCAATGTTAATGTTCAAGTTTTCACTTCTGCCGGCACTCCCGGAGTGCAACCCGTTGTTTGTTTTTATGTTACCGGCATAGTGCATCTTTCCTACCCTTACCAGGTGTATTCGTGCCCCGTATGATTTATTTTCTATTAACTTCCCGCCCGGGACTTCGTTTTCGTGGGAATTTTGGGAATAAATTATATATATACTTTCTTCCTCTTAAATCACTATATCTATTGCTGAAAACAGCATTAAAATCCGTTAAGTAGTTTAAGAGTTCTAAGCGAACAGACAGCGGAAGCGACTTCATTTTATTATAGGTAAAGATTTCTGTGTTTGGTGTGTTATATATAATCCCTGTTGGGTTTATAGGCAGATTTGGTTCTAGAACCATTTGGCGCCACATATGTTAAATATTCCTTTGCTCACGGCTGGACAATCCAATTTATGCTTGTTCCGTATTGACTCTATGCGATAGGACGAGATGGCCTAACGAAATACATACGGAAAAATTATCTCACGCGTCTATGTTAGATATGCAGGATAGTATACATATATGTAATACTATGTAGAGATATCGTCTCCAGTATTTTATTTTATTTACTCCCTGGGTGTAAGTACTCACTAGTTGGGAGCGTTCGGAAGCCATTTGTAGGCACTGTAATTATCCGTTTTCCATTTCAATTACAGTGATTACACGGAATTACAGATGGTTACAGCCACGGATATTAGTTGGAGGTTTTCTGGCTACCAGTAACTGTCTTTCATGTCAATTTATGATCCCATCAAAAACAATACTTGTCAAAAAAACCAAGTCTCGCAACTCAGTTGTTCTGCGGTAAAAAGTTGTGAGATCCATGTAATACCAAGTCGGTTATTAATTTATTCAGTCTCTACTTAAGCGACTTTCTGTCTTAATACGTCCAGTCTCTAAGACCACGATCGTGGTCCATAAAAATTAAAAATCAATTGTGTCTGGAATCTCCGTACTCGAAGCATTAAGTTGTTACGTAATAATTAACAGCATCTTATAGTGACGCATATCAATATTAAAATTCTTTAATGTTTTATATAAATATATCGAGACTTGGCCATCGCACTAAATAATTGAATTTATATGTGTTTTCAAGCGATTGAATTTACACGTGTTTTCAGGCGATAGCCAAGTCTCAATATATTTATATAAAACATTAAAGAATTTTAATACTGATATGTGTCATTATAAGATGCTGTTAATTATTACGTAACAACTTAATGCTTCAAGTACGGAGATTCCAGACACAATTGATTTTCAATTGTTATGGACCACGATCGTGGTCTTAGAGACTGGACGTATTAAGACAGAAAGTCGCTTAAGTAGAGACTGAATAAATTAATAACCGACTTGGTATTACATGGATCTCACAACTTTTTACCGCAGAACAACTGAGTTGCGAGACTTGGTTTTTTTGACAAGTATTGTTTTTGATGGGATCTCATTTCTTTTTGTATTTGTATTTTTTTGTATTTGTATCTCATTTTTTTTTGTATTTTGTATTTGTATCCGAACAGCATTGGGTCGCTCGCGCGTATGAGCGCGGCTGCTGCTCGCTCAGCGACATTCACCTTTCCGCGCGCCCCGCCACTGTCCCCGCCCCGCGCCCTCGCGCTAGCACCGCGCAGCGCGTAGTAACGGCCCGCGCTCACTCGCTAGCATCGCAGCGCGTGGTATAATAATTAATTTACAACCTTACGCACTCGTAATAAGTACGAATACGCACGTAGGTACGTTTTTTGCATTAAATAATTTAATTTACACGTGTTTTCATGACGGGAATACCCATTTTTTGCTCGATTTGGCAGGGGCACTACCATGCGCCTATATTTATATGGGACTAGCTTAAACCCGCGGCTTCACACGCAATAATAATAACTGCCGTAAAACATCGTTACGAATAAAGCCAATATTGAAAAATTTAACTGAAGACTTGGCTGTATGGGCTTAATTTTCTTTGCGGTCTTTTCTAGATTTTTTAGTTTTTCCTTGATTCATATACCAAACACTACTTATATTCCAAATTTGAAGCTTCTAGGTCTGCTAGAAGTGCCTTAGAATTTTGATGATCGGTGAGTCAGTGAGTGACAAAATTAAGAAATTTGACCCGTTATAATTCTTAAAATACTGGTTCAAATTGAATGAAATTTGAAATATACCGTGTCTTTACCATGCCTGCATGGTACTGAAAATTTCAGTCTTCTAGTTTTATCCACAACGAAGTTACAGGGGGTCGAAAATGGTCTGAATTGCTTCGAGAAAAGGATGGTACGGCCGTGACGCTTTTTTGCTCGACTTGGTGGGGGCACTGCCGTGCCCCCAGATCAAAATATTTATATCATAATTACAAAGTAAGAGTTAATATAGCTTTTGATATACTTAGTCAATATAGAACATTTAAAATGTTGTTAAAATAATAACTCTAAAATTAAAACAATTGTTTAACTTCTAATATTAATTCCTCATAAATAATCAAATGTAGCTAAGAACTATCTCGATTACGTCAGCTTTCAAACAAAAAAAAAACTGCATCGAAATTGATCCGTTCGTTTAGGAGCTACGATGCCACAGACAGACACACGGATACACAGACTCAAACATACACACGTAAACTTATAGCACCCCTCTTTTTGTCTGGGGTTAATAAGTCGAAGTAGTGAATTAAATTAGTTCTTTTAACTCTATGCCTATTCGCATAGGTGCAGTCTTTGACATTGGAAATGTCTTTCGTTCGCTCCAGTATAGGCTCCGATTTCACGAAAAAGTGCGATCCCCTTGTATCTCGGAGAGTTGTGAAGATATGATATTAAAAAAGTCTCAGTAGATGCGTATTCACGAGAGCTGTATGGTGCAATATGAATTATTCGAAAAAGTCAAAAACAAAAAAGTTATGGCCGAAATAGTAAAAAAAATAAACTAATTTTTGATTTTGGCACTTGATATTTTGGAAACGAAGAATTATCAAAAATTTAGCCCAGTGGCTCCCGCTGATCTAAACCGATCAGTGAGGTTAAACAACGTACACAGAGGCAGTGAACCTGATGGGTGACCAAAGTGGCAATTTATCACGAGCGTTTCCGTGCTTCGGAGGGCACGTTAAGCTGTCGGTCCCGGCTGTTGTCGATTGACTACAGTCGTTAAAACCAAGTCAGAGGCCATTGTGCGGTTTGAAAACTCTGACACCAGGGTTGGCCAAGTTCGCTTTGCCACACACTTGACTATACCTACACGATAAGAAGAAGAAGAAGAATCAAAAATTTGAGAAAACTTCCTTTGGACTATTTAGTCAGCTACAATTTGAGGGTTTGCCCTGTAGCTTTTTTAAAAAAGTCAAAAAGTCAAAAATACACTTTTCTCATGAATATTTTTTCGGATTCCGTAGATCCATTTCCAATGTGTTCGATAGTCGTGTGAGGCACGAAATCTGTGAATTTTTGTGGTTATAAGTATTTTACTATTTAGTAAATTTCAGCGAGCGGACTTTGAAATGGATTACTTGTTTAAGACTACAATCATCAATTGTAATGTATCTGTAGTTACGCTTATAGCAGATTTGTCACGTTTTTAATAAGATTTTAAACTCACATTTAAGTATTTTTTACATTTAATTGCATTTAAAAACTTTTGTATTTCTGTATTATAGATTGTAGAGTCCCGGTGAATTATAGCAGACACAAACAAAAGCTGAATCTAATCACACGTACAATTTCATGAAATATTAAAATGTTTAAACGTTAAATTGGTATTCATAACGTGAACATTATAAATGTCCTAGAGAACAAATATCATTGGCAATTACACAGTTAATTATAGCGGTAAATTAATATGATAGCTTTATTAGCTCGTTTTGTGAAATGATAGCAAATATTTTATACATTAGTATTTGGTTTAGTTATTAGTGATAAATCGCCGAACTTCGCACATAAATATTTGTTTATTTATTATAGCTTCTGATCGCGTAGACCACAGGTTGTATCGTGTCCAGCTGTGGGATAAAATGTTGCCGATGTCCTTTTCTAAGGTCTAATCTATCTCTGTGCCAAATTTCTTACAAATCGGCTTAGTAGATTACTACTTATTTAATCCTTTTTTCGTGGGTCCCTCAAGACACATTCAAACAAACATATGATTTTTACTTAACTGGTATCGACGTTATACCATAAGGATATGTGAGTGCTAGAGAGTATCATACATGACGGCGCGTTCATAATTATTTAGACGTAATTTTATTTAAACGTTATAATTCTAATCATATTATTTGTAACCAAAGAGGGAACTGTTTAGTTCGTGTGGGTTTGCGAGTGACGTCAGCGCCTGACATCGCCTGTTGTGGCGTGAAGTGGCGTGAGGTGGTAGTGGGGCGACCGGTCGTGCGGCGCATCTTTATAATCGAGGGAGCGGCGTGCTGACGCCAGTGTTAACTTGAGTCGTGGCGCTGTTCGTACGCTCGCAACTTCGCATGCCTCTTTGGATTGCGTGATTTGTAAAATTAATTAAGAATAAATTACTCTTGGTGAAAGTTTACTTTTTGGATTTTTTAATTAAAAAAACTACTTCCTGCTGCCCATGGAGCCTAACCACCAGCTCGGAAATCCGTCATCAGGAGTGGGGATGGACCAGGAAGCGGAAAATCATGGTGAAGGACCCGCCAGTCCTATTATACGCACTGAGCGTGATTAGTGGAGGAACCTTTTTGAGTCGCAACATTGTAATATGATGGACTTGATAAAAAAATATCCTTGAACCAAAAAAGAAGCCTAAACTGATTCTTCCGGAATTTAATCCTGACCATCAAGAGGCGGATGCAAAGGCTTGGTGCAACGCAGTGGATATTTGTTTGAAGGAGAACCCGGTCAGTGGAAGCCAGTTGGTTATTCTTCTCAGCCGTGCTTTGAAGGGATCAGCAGCTACATGGCTGGCACATAGCAGTCATTCTGAAGTTACATGGTCAGAACTTAAGCCGCTTTTGCTTACTCGTTTTGACACAATCGAAACAACACCTGCCACTCTGTACAAGATTTCATCAAGCAGCCCGAATGAAGGAGAGAATATGTCAACGTACGTGTCTCGAATTTTAAACACATTAATGACAAGATGGCAAAATATGACAGTAGAGCAAGTGGCAATAAATGTAGCATTAGCACACGTGACCCGTATTGATAATGAGATTCAAAGGATTTACAACATAAATAAAATCAAGAGTTCAATTACAACGCGAGTTAATGCCGTTCGTATATCGAAAAAGAAGCCTACCGCCTGCTGACAAAACTAGTGAAGCTAAGAAGCCACGTCTGGAAGCACCGCGACGCTGTTATAAATGCGGGAATATTGGTCATATAGCGATGGATTGTCGTGCCAATATCAACAAGGACCAGAATAGTAACATTTCCGTGAATCGTTCTCTGTCTACGACTGCAAGCAACTCCCAGCAACGCAAGGAACTGAAGTCCATCGTATGCTTCCAATGCGGTGAGCCAGGTCACATTGCACCGCGTTGTACCCAAAAGGAAAAGAAAAGCGATGAACGAGGAGACACAACATCGGCAACTGAACGGAGGGTGAATATCTGCACCATCGGGCCAGCTTAGGACTATCTTTACAATCAGGGTGAGAAGTTTTCATTTTGTTTTGATTCCGGGTCAAAATGCTCATTGATTAGATATTAGAGAGACAGTAGCTCAACGTTTTCCGGGTAAGCGTGCCTATGACTTCGTTTCACTTTTAGGCATAGGAAAGGCGAGCCTACATTGCAACAGTCAAATTAATGCCGTGGTAAAACTTCAGGGCCATTGTGTAGAGTTATTATTTCACGTGGTTCCTGACTCTTCATTAAGAAATGATATCTTAATCGGACGAGATTTGATTAATTTGGGCTTTTCAGTCGAAGTCTCACAAAATAACCTGATCATCAATAAAACTCACGTTATTGCGCAATGTGAATTTGGTAAAAGCGTCAAGAATTTCAGTAGCATCAACACCGATGTTCCATCAGTCATTTGCTGAACTTAAAAAAAATTACTACAAAAATATGCACACTATTTTGTTGACGGTATACCTACAGGTAAAGTTAGCACTGGACATTTGGAAATAAAACTTGTAGATTCAAGTCGAACAGTGCAACGTCGTCCATATCGAATGTGTCCATATCGAATTTTACTCGTAAAAAAAGGATGGCTCTGATCGTCTCTGTGTGGACTATCGTGAATTGAATAGCAACACTATTCCAGAAAGATATCCGTTAACTTTAATTGGTGACCAGATACAGCGTTTAGTTGGAGCAAAGTATTTCACTTTCTTGAATATGGCAAGTGGTTACCATCAGATCCCTGTACATCCTGACTCAATAGAACGGACAGCTTTTGTAACACCTGACGGACAATTCGAATACGTCACAATGCCATTTGGACTCCGAAATGCATTGTCGATATATCAGCGAGCTATTAACAAGGCTCTTGGCAGTCTTTCTGAAACATTTGCTATCTGCTTTACTCCAGAGTTTGAAAAAATTCGCCAAAAAAATCATTTCAGTCTTAACCGATGAGCCAGTTTTGACTATCTTTGACCTTCAGTATCTGAATTGCACACGGATGCTAGCTCCGATGGCTATGGTGCCATACTCATGCAAAGAGAAAATGGCAAATCTCATGATGTTGAATATTACAGCCGTAGAACAACTCCATGTGAATCTAAATACCACTCATATGAACTTGAAACGTTGGTCGTTGTTAATAAAATAAAACATTTTAAACATTATTTGCAAGGTCGCAAATTTTTTGTAGTAACGGATTGTAACGCGGTCAAAGCATCTAAATCTAAAACTGACTTAACGCCTCGTGTTCATAGATGGTGGTGTTTCCTACAAAGTTTTGACTTCGATATTGAGTATAGACCTGGAAAACGTATGGAACATGTCGATTTTTTGTCTCGAAATCCTCTTCCTAAAATAGCTGAAACAAAAATAGTTCAAAAGAGAGTTAACCTAACAGAAATAAGTGATAATTGGTTTCAAGCAGAACAGCAAAAGGACTCTGAGATAAAGTCAATTATTTCCAATTTACAAAATAACACCCTTGACCATAACGTTGCAGGGATATATGAACTTAGACGTGGAATTTTACATAGGAAAATAGAAAAAAATAGTAGGACTTTCTGGTTACCAATTGTTCCCAGGTCGTTTCAGTGGGCTGTAATTAATTATGTACACGAGAGCAATAAGCATTTAGGATGGGAGAAAACTTTAGAAAAAGTTTACTGTCATTATTGGTTCCCACACATGAATAAGTACGTACGAAAATTCGTTGATAACTGCATTACTTGTAGGTTATCAAAATCTCATTCAGGTAAAGTTCAAGCGGAATTGCACCCTATCCCCAAAGTATCTACACCATGGCATACTATTCACATAGATGCAACAGGGAAGCTTAGTGGTAAGAATGATACCAAAGAATATGTCTTTGTCATGATAGATTATTTCACAAAATATACCATCCTGCATCACACTCTTAACATTGACACTTCTAATGCAATAAAAGCCCTGAAATATATTGTCTCTTTGTTTGGTGCACCAGTACGCGTTATAGCTGATCAGGGTAGATGTTTTGCTAGTAAAGATTTCAAAGACTTTTGCAATTCACATGGTGTTGCTCTTCATCTTATAGCCACGGGTACTAGTCGAGCTAATGGACAAGTGGAGCGAGTAATGAGTACTTTAAAGAATTTGCTTACAGCAGTTGAGGTCGGAAACAATAAATCGTGGCAAGATGCACTACCAGAGGTACAAATAGCTCTAAACAGCACAATCAATCGCGTAACAAAATCGAGTCCTTTAGAATTATTAATTGGAAAAGTAGCGAGGCCTTTAGACCTAATGACCTTAGATGATGACATAAATGAAAACAACGTTAATTTGACGGAAGTTCGCCAACGGGCGGCCCATGAGATACAGAATAGCGCTATGATTGAAAAACAAAAATTTGACAAAACAAAAGCAAAAATTAATCACTTTAAAGTTGGGGACTTTGTACTTCTCTCAAATCACGAACGGAATCAGACAAAATTGGAACCAAAATTTAAAGGCCCTTTTAAGGTGGTTCAGTTGCTTGATGGTGACAGATATTTACTGAAGGCTCTGAATTCTAACAGAACATACAAATATGCTCACGAGCGTTTACGTTCTATCCCGGATTGTGATGTTCCGTTGGAGTTGAGTGCTAATTTGGAAGCTTCTGGATGTGCCAGTGACGGCGAAAGTAGGTAAGGTGGTAGTTTGGTGTCTGTTGAATAAATTTGGTGAGTAAATTTCTTTTTCTTACTTTCTTCTTTCAAGTACAGGTATACTTGAAAGAAGACCTGTCTGTGTGACAACCTGTCTGTGTGACAACCTGTCTGTGTGACAACCTGTCTGTGTGACAACCTGTCTGTGTGACAACCTGTCTGTGTGACAACCTGTCTGTGTGACAACCTGTCTGTGTGACAACCTGTCTGTGTGACAACCTGTCTGTGTGACAACCAGTCTGTGTGACAACCAGTCTGTGTGACAACCCGTCTGTGTGACAACCCGTCTGTGTGACAACCCGTCTGTGTGACAATCGGCCTGTTTGACCATTACATTCCGTGGCCAGAATGGCCGAGCTGGAGTCGATACGCTACTTATCACAATTTTGTTTTTCGCAGATAATTCTGATGATGACATGACACACGAGGACGTGTGAAGGCGCAGGACGGCCGTGACGGCGCGTTCATAATTATTTAGACGTAATTTTATTTAAACGTTATAATTCTAATCATATTATTTGTAACCAAAGAGGGAACTGTTTAGTTCGTGTGGGTTTGCGAGTGACGTCAGCGCCTGACATCGCCTGTTGTGGCGTGAAGTGGCGTGAGGTGGTAGTGGGGCGACCGGTCGTGCGGCGCATCTTTATAATCGAGGGAGCGGCGTGCTGACGCCAGTGTTAACTTGAGTCGTGGCGCTGTTCGTACGCTCGCAACTTCGCATGCCTCTTTGGATTGCGTGATTTGTAAAATTAATTAAGAATAAATTACTCTTGGTGAAAGTTTACTTTTTGGATTTTTTAATTAAAAAAACTACTTCCTGCTGCCCATGGAGCCTAACCACCAGCTCGGAAATCCGTCATACATAACCTTAGGCTTTAGATAATTATCAAGGCTTTCAATGTGAACTTAATCGTGAGCAGTTAGTCAATTATAATAATGTCTTGTTATGTTAAGATTTAGAATATTTTATGAATTCATAGCAGGTATCCTCGTGACTTTAAAATTAATTAAAACCAAAATTAAATCTTCGCTACAGAATACTAATGTCACTCGAGTCAAAAGAAAAGGTACCTAAAAAGGTAGAAATCTTGTCAAGCAGATAGATAAGCAACCTCGAGGCCTAAGTTTCTTTCATTGCAGATTACGAATAAAACAAGTTACAAAGTAAGGACTGAGCTCGAGCGAAGATATTGTTTCTCATCAGAATCAAACCACATTGTACTTCTTTTGTTATTCTGTGTGCAATAATCTGCAGTTTGTAAGTAACTAAAGATAACTGTTACAAGAGAACACTCGCAAATTTAATCTTTTGAGATTTCTATTAAATCCAGCATCATTTTTTGTCTGCATCGCCAAAAGAACATTTGCATACAATTTCAGCTTTCTAGTTTCAATCAGACCTATGTAAAGAAAAAAAGAAAAAATGTTTATTGACGTCATTATCAAGTTTGTTGGTTGAAACTTGACATCAATATTGGTTTAAGCCACCCTTGCCAATAAGTTTCTGTGTACCTACGTTTTTAATCTGCATCAAGTGTGAAATAAAGTATTTCTCTTGATCTTTCTCTATCTGGATATAACAAGACAGTGAGTAGAGATTCTTATTAACTGAAAGATGTTTTTGCTCATGTGTGGACGGCCGCAACTCAGGTTACCACACGCGTGGACTCTGTGCTGTTGTGATAAGAGCGGTTTTGTAATGAAAATGGATAAATAGGTTAGAAAAAAGTGAACATAAAAGTTGCACACCTAGAATCTTTTTTTATTTCAGAACAGGAAAAAATACTAGCTTTTTGATATCGCACAGTAGTCTTATCAAAGGCAACATAAACGCGAACAGCCGCGATACGGTGTATTTACGGCTACACCCGTGACGTTACGGCGTATTACGCACAAAAGCCGCGATTCACACTCGCTGCCAGTTTATGCATTACACAAAACGGCCGGAATTTACGCACTCTGTCCGAGCCACCGGGTTCGCGGGAGTTATGCCAAGCGGGAGATATAATGCGTATTGCGTATTTATACAGCATGTTCATGAAAAAAGGCCACATAGTTTTTTTTGTAACAAAACTACATGCAGCCTGAATTCAGGCACTTTACATGTGCTTTACACGGACTGTCAACTCTACATCAAATATGTCGTTACAAAGAATTTTAAAAGTATTTCGATGTTAATTAGTCGTACACAAAAACAACTGCAAGGAAATACTTAGTTTAAACTTGAAAACCGATTTTATATTAATTTTTTTTTCAAGTTAGAAAGTAACGATCAGTTTTAGAAACAATTTTTGATGGAATGGCGTACACCTTTATCTTGATTTTTCCAATGTCAGAGTATTTGAATGTGTTTTAAAACAGAATATAATGACGAAGTCACCAATGTTAAGTAAAAAAACCCTTTATGGGTTGTAGTACAGCAGAGCCTCGTCCATTGATCATCAGGATGCGCCGCTAGCAGGTGAGGATGGCAATTTTCGAGCACGAAGATGTTATGGCCCTCCACACCCCTTCAAACCCTTTAATTTTTCAAGAACACCCTTTACTGTACCCGCGGATGGAATAAGTTATAGGTAGTTACTGTAATTCAGCAGGCAGTCAGTGAAATGTATTTTAATTGGGTCGTAATTTGTTTGAACACATAAATTAACTCTCTACTATTTACTGTTCCTGTTAGAGTTAATTTCCATGTACAATTATAGCTGGTGTCTGTGTTAGCCGAACGTTATAACATAGCACATAGGCTCTATTTGGATATATTCGCTCCTTTAGTTATCTCTGACTCAGTCGTTAAATCTTCTTTCTTCTTTATTTAAATTTTAATATTTGGAACTGCATTTCCTGCAGGCCGAGTACGATAGTGACAGCTCCGCGATAACACCGCGGTTGTGACTGCGGTCCTATGTCAAAATGTCAACATTGACAACGCCATAGGGCGAGCAAGCCTTTGGGCGGGACCCTCGCGCAATCAAAGTGAAGTTTCAGCGTGAGCCGAGCGCGAGTTTATCGTTATCGTGCTAGAGCTGCTGATTCACTAACTTATCGACGCTCATACAGACCAAACCCTAGAAAGCTGGTCCTAAAGGTTTCTCTTGTAACGTAAGCAAGGAATAAGGAAGGGTTTAACGAAATTTCCACAGGAACGAAGTCCCGAGCCGAGCGGATTCTTTTAAATATCACTCACTATTTTTATGATGTTTTGTCAATAAATATTATAATATTTTCCAGGCCCATTTGTTTGGCTCTTGCAAGTATAAGTTGACAAATTCTGTTTCATTTTATATTTTTATTTCTCCCTCAGTCTCCTCCCATGAGTGCGTATTGTTTATTGCACAAAGTTAAAAAAAATAACATTTTTTTTACTTAGTGTAAAAAAATTAACAATCAGACAAGATTAAGGTCAGGAGTTAACCCATCCTTTGATAAAAAAAGTGTAAAAAGGCGAGCTTATCTCTAAAAGAGATCTCTTCCAGCCAACCTAACTAGTAATAAATAGTATAATGTAATTTATAGACAAAAAAGTAGACAAAATTTATACTAAGTAAAAATGCTACACCAGTATTACACAAAACAAAATAAAAGTTTGTGCAAGTGCCATAATCACGATGAGACTACTGATTGTGCGCGACTCCGCTTGCGCTCGGTTGGAGTCATTTACTAATTCGCTCGTTACACATATTACTCGCTATTAAAAAACTTCATTTCGCACTTTGTGTCATCTCAATTCATTATTATTATTTGGCAAAATGTGGTTTAAAGGAAATAAATTTTAGGTAGCTAAATTGTATGTGTTTACAGAACTATTATTTAATAAATCCATCAGATTTCGCATCGAATTTTATAATAACGAAAGTGCTTTGGTTCCGCAATGAATGAAATGTGTATTTTACAGCAAAAATCCCCTTTTACCTTCATTTTAAACCTAATTCCCTGTGAGCCCGTTTTAAATCCCAGCAGCTTATTACACCGGAGTTGGCTGAGGTTGAAAAAAAAAACGTGTCTTTGACCGCAGGGTGTCATGTGGGGGGAACAGGGGTGCGGGGCGCGGAGAAGTGCATGTTTATTCATTAGCAGCAAATTGCGGTAGTCAATGAAGTTGATCGACTCTTTGCCACGAGCTCAGCTTTATTGAGGTTAAGTTGTTGGAAATTTTGCTGCTGCTTCTAGAAAAATAAGCTGAGGGTTCTTTGATCGAATCATTTTCGCTCTCGTCTTTGACGTTTGGTGTGTCATTGCTTTGACATGTGTGGTTAAGTTCTACAGCTATTGAAACCTTCGTGGTCTTTTCTGAAGGTAGCTGGGACCCATAAAGGGCCCATGCCTTTAAGTATGTAAATTGCAAACTCTTGTAGACTAATAGCAAAAAAACAATTCAAAGGCTGGGATCTCTCTTTGGTTTGTTGTTTTAGTTTGTTTGGGCGTGTTTGTCACAATGACTGACGGTACCTTTAAATATGAAGGAAGCTTTCGACTACTGGCATTTCCAATGTTGAAAGTATTAGAATTAATTATTAGTAAACGTCAACCATTTTTCGACCTTGACATTGGCCCATTGACTAAAGAGTAAACAAATACTACATACTCAAAGCATTGGCCTAATCAACATAGGATAGACAATAAATTGAATTTGAACTGTCTCGAAAGTTTTCTTGTTTTATGGGATTTTCTTCTGGTCCTAATTCATGTTGAGAGTGAGCGGGTCCTTCGCAAAATGACAAATTTTTTTGGCGCGTAATTTTTCATCGCTTTAAAAAGCAATATAAAACAAAACATATAAGCAAGTACCTAAACTTGAGTATCATTGTCAACAAATGATGAAAGTATATTTTTTGATGTTGGTTTTGTGACGAGATAACGACAAAAATAAGAAATGTCAAAGAAATCAAAAAAGGACTGAGAAACACTCGAGCGTTAGTTTGACGTGATTATAAAAGAAATAAAATATTTCTATCAAGAAGTATCACTTAGTAAGAAGTAGATAGAATAGGTATTTTTAGATAGAATAAAATGTTTAGAACTCAGATGTAGAAGAGATTTTTTTCTATGGAAACCAACGTCTTCTGAGAAAGCTAATAAAATACAATATCTATACATTTAGTAAACATCCTTAAAGAAACATTCAAACAGATCGTAATCTGCTTAACGTGATCGAACACAATCGATGCCAAGGCGAAGATAAATTCCAGCAAAAAAACATCAAAGGATCACATTTATCATACACTCGTTGAATAGCTCCACATGTTGACAACATCATTATTATTATATTGAGCTTGGAGTTCTTCACGAATGTTCTCCATGTTACAATCTTTTGCTCCGTTCTTAAGAACTTCTTTCAAACCATAGACTTAGGATTATACCGGCGTATATACAATCAGTATGAGTGAGAAGAAATAATGGAAAAACAAAAACTCTTCTTATCGTGTGCAAACTTGGCTAACCTTGGTGTCAGAGTTTTCAAACTGCACAATGACCTCTGACTTGGTTTTAACGACTGTAGTCAATCAACAACTGCCGGGAGCTACAGCTTAACGTGCCCTCCGCACCACGGAAACGCTCGTGATAAATTGCCACTTTGGTCACCCATCAGGTTCCCTGTCTCTGTGTACGTTGCTTATTAATCTGAATGACAGGGAGGCACAGAGGCTCGCAATTTTTGAGTTGCTGAAATCCTAGTTATTCCCGCAGATGCGATTGTATTTGAATACTTACCTCTGTAAGTGAATGTAGCGTGAGCTAGTGTAGTGATATTAGGTCCATGATCGTGAGTCAGAGAAATAACCGACCGGTTCGGTCGAGTGGTAGTGGCGCTGCCCTTAACGGGTCCTGGGTTCGATTCTCAGTCGGGGCAAATGTTTGTTTAAAAAAAGCAGATGTTTGTTCTGGGGTCATGGGTGTTTGTGTTTCTCTTTATATATGTTTCAAGGGACCCACAACACAAGGAAAATCCTTAATGTGGGCCTTTGAGTGTGTATCGTTTTTTTTTATCTGGTGTTTTTTAAAAATTTCATAGTGACACTATTGACAAGTCAAAATTGGTAAACGCGTCTTCGAGCTGTCAGTTCTTCTAAATACCAAGGTCATCCTAAGTCTATGTCTCAAACGATATCAAGATAAAGGCGTTTGGATCAAAGCATTTTTCTCGTCGACTGTACCGCTTTACAGAATACGACCTATTGTTTTTTTATCCCCCTACTTATGTTATCTGCTTATTTGCTTTGAGGATTAGATTTCTTTAGTAAACAAGGGGGGCTGTAAAAAAATGTTAGTATCGATAAGCTGTTTTGAGATTCGGTATTATAGGGTCACAATTTATTTAAAAATAAATAAATAAATGGTCTTGTACTGTTTACTTACACAACGAAATCTACCCCAGCCTTATATATAAGCGATATTCTAATATATATTTTTTTAAGTATAAAAAATAAATATACAAACCTGAAAACACGACCCCTGACAGAAAAAGAGGGGTGTTATAAGTTTGATACATGTATCTGTGTGTCTATGAGTCTGTATGTCTGTGTATCTGTGTGCCTGTCTGTGGCATCGTAGTTTCCAAACGGATGTGTTTTTTTTTTGAAAACTGACGTAGTCGAGATAGATCTTAACTATATTTATTCAAAATTGGTTTAGCTGTTTAAAAGTTATAAGTAATCGAATGTCGGGAGTGATCCAACATTTTAAATTTTTGTAAACGGGTTAAGATTTATTAAACTTTTGTTGTGATCGGGAATTGAATCCGCAACCTTCAGATCAGTTACCAACTGAGCTTCCATTCAAAAAGGAAACTGACATTAAACCATAATTAAGCGCTCTGTTTAACACAGTATTTGAATATGTAATGCATTTAATCCCTCCCCTCCCTTTCCCTCACACCCCCCCTCATACGGATTCATTCCGCGAGCTGCACGGCTCTGCATACGACTGCTGGATCTTTTTCAGAGAACAACACACACTTTGCGATTTGGTATATTGGCTTTGTTAATTAGTTATTTAAAAAAAACTTGCATTTGATTATATTTTCTCCTTCAATAAAGTTAGCAAGCTTTAGTAATAATGCTTACTGCGTTTCTGAGTTTCAAATGGCAAATTCTAATCATCGTTTTAGAAAACTCTAATACCAGCAGCTCTAGCACGATAACGACAAACTCGCGCTCACTTTGATTGCGCGAGGGTCCCGCGCAAAGGCTTGCTCGCCCTTATGGCGTTGTCAATGTTGATATTTTGACATAGGACCGCGGTGTTGTCGCGGCGCTGTCACTCTCGTACTCGGCCTGCAGGTTAAGTCAAGTTTATCACATACGTAATTATACCTGCGGAAAGGATTATACGTGAAGAAATGAAAACTACATTTGTCTGCCTCAAATTCGTCGTTTTTTCTCATTAAAAAAAATCTGACCCGTCGATCGAGTGCCTATGCGAAACAAAAAACTTTCTTCAGAGCTAGAATTAAAAGCAAATATAAATATGTTGCTCAAAGATTGTATAGAAATATCTTTACCCGTCTTTAAACAATAGTTTATAGCTTCTACTCCTTAATTAGACAGAAAAGAAAGTTTTTATAGCGTTATTGAAAATTACAGCAAACCATAAAACTAAATCCAACGGTCGGGAGGTGTGGAAAAAATGTGAAATTTAGCTCCAAAGGACTAAGATGACATTCGTGTGGAGAGAAATTCAATTTTACCGCACAAGTTTGAATTCAGACCTAAATTAAAATGTGATCGTACGAGTTAAGCAAGAATTTCTTATAAAGGCCTTTACGGAAACTTATTTTAGCTTCTTTGGAGATTTAAATTAAATAGCATTTATTTTCTCTAATTATTACATAACAAAAACTTTACTAAAGAATAACATGAAAATTACCAGTATTTTCGCTTGGCGATATTTTATTTTAACATATATTATAACATGACCTTCATTTGTGACTGTGTCTAGTAAAAGGGACCACTTTGAGGGTAGTCAATAAGAGCGTTTAACAAAGCTTATTATATTACATTTTCACTCTTATTGACTACCCTCAAAGTGGTCCCTTTTACCAGACACAGTCACATTTATTTTTGATTCTTTAGGTAAGTAAATCTACACTTATATTATAAAAGAAGAAATATATAATAATTTTTTTATATTAAAAATAATACTTGCTTATAAAGTAAGTAGCATAAAAAAATATTAGTAAATCTACACTAATATTATAAAGAGGAAAGATTTACTATTTTTGTTGTTAAAAAGAATACTTGCTTATAAAGTAATCAGCATAAAAAAGATACATACAGTCCAACATAGAATCTCCATAACTATTGAAGTCAGTTAAAAAGAGAAAGACTCGAATAATAGTCGGCAGGCCCAATATGTGTCAATAACACTCACACTCACAAACATACACAAACAAACACGCACATAGTTATCTCTGTATTTGCTGTTGTTTATACTCGATGTTTATACTACACCAACCAACATACTATCTCTATGCCTACTTTTTGTTGAGAGTATAGCTTCCAGGGGAAGGCCTGGTGACCTCTAGGACAGGTTTGATTACCTTGTTTAGGCACCAGCCCTCCACAAATAATGTAATAATGTAGGTAACTTATAAACTTATCTTACTTGTTTTGAATTTGTGGTGTGGAAATAAACCTATTTTCTATTCTATTCTATAATCCATTCACGATTTACGAAAGCGAATTGATTTCCAAATTTATTTAAAGTACCGTATATTTGATTTTCCAACAAACTTGATAGGTATTCTTATGAATATTAATTTTATTACGGGGAACATGATCAATAGGCAATTTGGTTTAAATTGACAGACAGGAAGTTTTAATGAGACTTTGATACGAGTTCACTGAAAGTATTGTGTCTGATACCTACTCAAATTAAAATTACATATTACGTAGATTACATTTTCTTTTACAACTTTTATTAAGGTAACAAAATTTATTATTTCTTGGGACTTGGTCTAGTAAACGTTTACTCGAAACTAGGAGCCAAAAAATATATACGTATCAACACGGTCAGGGATATTGCACGATTTTTCAATAAATTTTGTTTTACTTGTGAATACGCGAAGGAAACAAAAACGAAAATATACTTTTTGCCTGCTTTTTGTATGAAAATGGTCGAATTTACGCAATTTTTTTTTCATTTTCGTCACGTTTTCACAAATTTCAAGTAATACAAAATGTATTGACTAGAATTGAAAATTCAGGTTTAGCACTTGCTTGCCTGAAAATTATAGCCTCCCATGTATCTCGAGTATGCTTTTATAGCTTCTTAAACAGATCTCTTCTGTATGAAAAATCGTGCAATATCCCTAAACCGGGTTGATGTGTGTACGATGGTAAACTTTAAGTAACTGGTAGGACGTGGTTCAGAATCGAGGGGTGGGGACAATAGGCCTTTGCCCAGCAGTGGAACTTCTTGATAGACTACTGGGAACTTTGTCAGTTGATGTTGAAGTAAAGCTTCATCAATCTATCCATATCTTCACGTCTATAATCCCTGTTTGGGTAGGCAGAGCATAGCGTGGTTCTAGAACCTTTTGAAACCACATTTGACATACATTCTGAGTTATTTAATTTAATTATAGTGGTGATAGGTTTTCAGCTTTTCGCCCACGTTACGACAAAATCCTCGCGACGCTCTTACAGTTTTCTACAGTATGCCTGAGAAGAGGTGACAGCTAGCACATTATAATTTTTTTCTTTCATTTCCAGTCCAGGCTGGAAGAAAAGCTCTTAAATGTTAATTTCCATGTATTACTTAAAAGAGGGTAATTTAATAGATTTTAGTGGAAACTTTGTTGGCTTCTGTGATAATTAAGCTTTTCTATGTCCGGTAAATCTATTAAATATGCTATATGTTTCTCAATTTATTAAAATATAAAAAAACATACTTACAGTCGAATTGAGATCCTCTTTTTTCTTTTTGAAGTCTGTTGAAAATAAAATAAAATAATTCTGGTACTCAGTGTATTTTTTTTTTTTAATATTAGTTACTTTTTCTATAAGAAATCAAGTCAATATACTCCGAGTGCGTCCGCCGCGCCGCGCCTTCTTCCCGGCACTTAATGATGTGTCCTTTTAATCATGAGCCAACAGTCGCCAAATTAAATTCCCTCATTTTCACCCCTCCCTCCACCCCACTCCGTGCCTCCTCGTCTCCAGCCATCATTCATCCGTCTCCTGAAAAGGCAGGACCGGGAATTATTAGGTCAATATTTTTCATTTATAAATATCATTTATAAATCAGAAGGCTTGGGAAGTAATTCCTTCGGATTTATCACGACGGCTGGAGATTACTGGAGCTCACCATGCGTATAGGTAGAGCGGCGCCTTCGGGCCTTTTAGTCACTTTTAATGATAAACAAACAAAATTTAAAAAATCTTTGTAGGTAAAATTAACTCTTCGTAAATAATTTTAGGGGAAGAAAAATGTTTGGCGCGAATGGGACTCGAGCCCACGACCCCAGGATTAGATCACCTGGTGATCTAACTAACCGAGCTATCGCGTGCTTTCAAGTCCAGCAGCGCTCATTCACTTACTAAGCACATTACGTCATGCGTGTAACTTTTCGTCATTATAAAAAAAATACTTTTATTATTATCACAAAAATTAAAATCCTTGTCGCTCGTTCCACCTGACATTTCTAGCGGAGTTTAGGTAGAAAAATAACAAAATGCTATTTTAGAGCACTGCATGTCTCATAATATATTTTAATCTAATCTTTGATTTGATTAAATGTATGTGTATGTATATGTACCTGCTGCTAAAGTGCGTCTACGACCTGGAGACGTATTTTTGAAACGTATTACGAATTGACAAGATTTGTATGAGATTCTCATGCGAATCTTGTCAATTTGTATACGAATTGGATTTCTATCATTTCAAAAATATGTCTCCTGGTCTTGGATTCGAAAGTTGTTAAGACAGCTTTCATGCTCTAACTGTTACCGTAAAATCATGAACTTCGTAAGTTTATAATCTTACTCGCGAGGTTATAACTTATTATTTTCCGTTAGTTTATAATCTCACTGCCAGAAACTGTTGACATGGTTCACAATTTATCGATAGTTTATAATCTCGTGAGTAAGATTATAAACTTACGAAGTTCACGGTGACATATAGATTAATTACCTACAAAGGTGCATTAATCCTATTTAATTAAGTGACCCTTTTCAGAAGAGCGGTTTTATCAAACGATAACGTTACAAGCCAGTACAACAGATTTTTTTTACATTCTGAATACCACTTTAAAGGGTAGATGCTTGGTTTACGATTTGCTGGATTAAAGATGAACACTGGTTATTTTGTTTAATATCGTGAATTTTTAAGTGTGTTCTTTGCCCTTTGGTGTAATTTTTGACTCACAGATAAGCGAAGTGACATATCTTACTTTTTATGCGAAGCCGTGTTGAGAGAAATACAAGATAAGCAATATCTAAAATGTAATAGTATATTGTGCAACTCGGGAATAAAAGACGGATTTTAAGAGAGGGCCAAAGTTGGATCACGAGCAAATGAAAGATACTTAATTATTGAATCACGAGCGTAAGCGTTTGATTCAAGTGTTAGAATCCTGAATGACGCGAGTGATTCATAGCCCTCGATGAAAATCCGTTTTATTCAAGAGTTGCACATTATATTTTATACCATGACCTCGAAAAAAAGAAAGATTTAAGCAGAAATAGACATCTGCGTAAGGAGTTTGAATTTAGAATATTCTTTGCGATGGAGGTCGTATGTCTATACATTGGAGTGTTCGAAATTCAAACACCAAAATTGACAAAAAAGTGCTCTTTTTTTGCGTGTTTTGCGGAAGCAAAAGAATCTTTTTAACGTTCTAAATTCAAATACCAAAATTACTGTGACTAAAAGAACTTTTTATCCCCAATTTTTATTAAAAAAAGAAGCTTTTTAGAGGGGGAATGGTATAAATATACTTTTTTATACTGTTTTAACTATGTAAAAAAGTATAAAGGTGCCACTGTACTGTACTTGGAGTGTCCTTCAGAAGGTCGTTCTGCTCGTTGGGGAGCACTTCAGCTTTTTATCGACTCGTGCTAATAACAGACTCTTAAAACAAAACACTAACTTTTACAACTGAAAATTTTAACGCTGAAATAAGAGATCAATAAAGAATAAGACTGACAACTGACAGCGTTATACAGCTTTCTTCATTTATAATCATAACATCTAAAAATTTTATCAAGACTTCATGTTTTTAGTTTGGGAGTGTTATTAATTTTAACTTAAATTGTAAGTTATAAAACAATTTAAACGTCGTTTGAATCTTTACTCCGGAAAAAAAACTTGTTTCAGAATTAGGAGCACACTTATTAACTATTTACAACCCATCGCCCATGTCAAAAGTGGCGTCAATGGTTATAAAGCTATATGAACTATATGATAGTGTTATATTTTTTCCTTTTATTTTCTACACCCAGCCCTTAGTATTTTACTGTGAAATTCTTGGTTGTATAAATACATTTTATTTATTTATTTTATTTATATGACGGTCTGCCTACACCGAAAGGGATTATAGGCGTAAGAGTGTATAATATAAAAAGTTTTCCTTAAAGTGTAAGGAATATATTGTGCCTTGCTAAAATAAAGTAATAGTCGTTCAAACTGAGAATCGTTATTCTTTCTTTTTTAAAGTCGAGAAAAAGCGCCCTTGCTTCTGAATACACTTTAAGAGGAATTCTCGTCTTCAAAAAAAACTTGAAAAGCTGAAACGGTAATAAAATTTTTAATAAACTGGAACTTGTCCGGCAGAAAATGTGGAGAATTCTCAGAAATTAAATATTCGTGTAGTGTAGCTTGTAGCTGCGTAACGGCTACGGCGTAGACATTTTGAAGTTGTTATTAACTTCGATAGTCGGAGGCTTTTAATTTGGGTTTGCGGTTGGTCTAAATCCTCGTAAATATCGAAACAGCTGCCATAACTGACTGTTTGTACCGGCAACCCTCTCGAAGCCCTTTGTCACGTCAAGACGACATCCCCCTCCCCCTTCCTTCCCAGCAACAATGCCTCCCAATAAGGACGACATTTGTAATAACAAAAGCGATTTTACGCCTGTTCCCGCTCGCTTGTTTTATCAAGACGTTTAGATTCTGTTGCGAAGGATAAAACGAATTTATTTGTGTCCGGTAAATTGAGCCCTTTATGAGCCGCTTTTGCCGGAATTAGGTTTCTTTGAGTGGCGAATTGGTGATAAATTTGCGCGTTCCGAGACATTGCGCTGGCGTGTGCTAGTTAACAAGGAGCGAGTGGCCCTTTATTCATCTGACGATCTTTGTATACAGTGATAAAGTATTGATACAAACAATCGACTTGTAAAACACACTGGACCGGTTATGAAAAAAAACGAATGTGCTGACTGTTAACTCTTCCTAGGCGTAATGTAGAAGCCAATAGTTTCTCTATATTATGGGAGAACGGCTGACAACCTATCACTATTATACAACATATTATAACGTTTCATCGAATAATCTTCAGAACATAGGTATGTCAAACGTGGCGTCACGTGAACCGCGTGATACTCTGCCTAGCCCTTGAGGTATTATAGGTGTGAGTTTAGGGATGGATTTGTAAAAATTAGGAATTAGTTGCGATTTTTATTGTTCTCATTTGCACATTTATCTTTGAGAAAACAATATTTTGTGAATATCTTTCAAAAAACAATTTTATTTAAGTAGGGTATTACTTATTTTAAATCCCATAACTTGGACTTTCAAGGGAATGGGTTACCAGCCGACCAAGAAGCGGGTCCTCATCTGCTAATTTATTAAATACCTACTATAGGTAATGCAAATCTCTACTAGCTATGCAAAAAATCTCTATAAAGTTTATCTAAATGGAAACGAAAACGTTTAGATATTTGATTTGTACATACAATTCACAACTTTATGACGTAATAATCATAATCGAGCGTGTGAAGCGTCGAGGATCCTCCATTTAATAGGTTTTGCCGCCGACAGAGGCGTCAATTTAAATTTTATGGCTTTAAGAATTGCTCTTGAACGGCGTCCAAGCAGCTCCGAATGATAACGACAAGATATAGCCTTCCTTTACGGCGTGGGATTGCAGCCGCGGTTCAACATACAGCCATTCAGAGCAAATTTATATTTTTCTGGGATGAAATGCGCCTCTTGTTTGGCCCTGTCTTCATTACCCATGTATTATAGTTATAGATGAAAAATGGTTTTAGGGTAACGTTAAATTAGACTTTTCATGAAACTGAACAGCTTTCCTTATAAGTAGCAGGGAAATAATATGAAGTTTTCAAAAAGAAATCGATTGTCCATGCAGAATCAAATCAGCTGACCGTACAAGATGTGTAAAGAGGAGGAAAACATTTTTGGGGGAAAGTTGTTTAGTATCGTGGACTTTTCGATAGCGGATTCAAAGCATACTGCGCCACAACGGCAAAATAGAGAAGTCCACATAAGTATCCTGTAGGCTCGCGATATAGCCCGGTCAATCTAGACATTCAAGGCTACATAAATTCCCAACAAAGCTTGCGTACATTACATTTTTTTTTTTTTTTTTTTGGGATAACAACAGCTTATTCTTAACTAAATTACAGTTTGACCTTAAAATGTGGTAAACCAATTATAGTTATCCTCTGTAATTACAAATTTGAAATAGGTCGGAACAGATGAAATAGTTCTAATAAATTAAGTGCTTATAAGGTAACAATAAGAATACGTTCCATGTAGGTACATGAGACCCAAACCAAAAATTAAATTATACATAACTAAATACTTATTAAAACTATTTATTTTATAGACTAGAAGATACATACATAAATATAAATAGTGAACATTTACAATGCTCATAATATAATAATACATATCACAACTATAATATATATATACTGATACCTATGCAATAAACATAAAAAAATAAAATTAATGAATTGAGTTAGGTAAGCACGCCAAGAGCGCGCACACACACCCGGCGGCGGCGGCATCGGCACCGCCGCTTGCGGAAACCCGCCCAGCCCCACGATAGGTGGCAATCCTGGGATCGCACGAAAAGTTTTATCAGCATTTATTGCTAGACCAGAGTCATGTGACCATTTTGCTAGGGTGTCAATATACGTGACATACTAATGCATAATATGACGATAACAACTTTTACAACTTTTTGAATCGTTATATCTCAGAAACGGTGGCTCTTAGGAAAAATTTACTGATACATATTATATATAACACTTTAAACTTTCGCGATTTGAACACATAATTAAATTCTAAAACGGGTCTAAATTCGCGTATATATATTTATTTACCTATTCCCGACGTTTCGACGCGGTTGCACGCGCTGCGGTCACGGGTAGACTGTTGTTGTCTCAGCAAGATGTCATCGGAGTGGTGGATCTACCCTCAGCGTAATTAAATTCACTGCGGGTCGAACCACAAAACTGTTTATGATCTATAATTTTATGATCTACTTTTTTTGTTTTGGTACTTTTATGATAAAACTTACCGTTTTGCTGAAAATTGCGAAAAGCTCATTTTTTGACCTTTGACCTTGAGTATTTTTTTTTCATTTTTGGGTATTATAGGAAACTTTCAAATTTTAATTATAATTATGTTTTGAACAATTTTACTAACTTTCAGTTTGTTGGGAATTAATGTACTTTCCGGGCTGATAAGGTTTAAATTAAAACGGAGCTGTATAGCTATTAAGAAAATCATTGCTGTTGTTTCGTTTTTATTTTCATGTCTACGTGGGCCAAACTGAAAGTTTTGCGTAACTCATAAATAAAACAATTTATTTTTATAATATTATATTTACTGCTTTTCAAAGTATTCTCCGTTACATTTTAAACACTTTTTCATCCGTTCAAACCATTTTTGGAAACACGAGGACCATTGGTCTGAGGGTATGTTTTCTACGTGCTGGTTGAAAACAATCATTACCTCTTCTGGCCCCGTAAATGTCGAACCTCTCATTAAATCTTTGATTTTTGGGAAAATGAAGAAATCGCACGGTGCTAGGTCTGGACTGTGTGCGGGACGGGTCACGAGCTCTATGTTTTCAGAAGCCAAAAATGTCTTTGTTTCGTTCGCGGTGTGCGCCAAAGCATTGTCATGGTGGAAGAAGATGCGACTTCTAGGTCGTTTTTCCCTTACTTTTTCTAAGACATTGGGCAAACAAATAGTGGTGTACCACTCAGCATTAATGGTCTTTTGTTGCTCAAGTGGGATCGTGCAGACAGGACCCGTCTTGGAGAAAAAAAATGCAATCATTTGTTTGCCCACGCTTCTCGCCTGCCTCAATTTTGTTGGTTTGCTGTCACCTTCAAACACCCACACAGAAGACTGTTGCTTTCTTTCTGGAATATAACAATATGTCCATATTTCATCTCCTGTCACAATATCATACACAGCATTAGAATATCAGTGATTGTACTTTAATAGCATTTCTTTACATCAATCTACTTGATACCGTTTTTGTTCTGGAGTGAGTTCGTGAGGAATCCACCGACAACAAAGTTTCGTAACTTTTAAATATTCATGTAAAATTTTCTGAATTTGGCTCATACCAATCCCCAAATGTCCTCAAATCTCCTCATAAGTGATACGCCGATTTTCTTTAATAAGTCTTCTGACGGTAGCCACATTTTCCTCCGTGATCGCAGTTGAGGGTCGACCTTCACGAATTTCATCATGGAGAGAAACACGGCCGCGATGAAATTCGGCATACCAACGCCTTACAGTGCTCAAATGTGGTGCTTCCCTCCCAAAAGCATTTTGACGAGCATTGCAATCTTGCAGAGAAAGCGAACTTTTAAAATCGTAAAAAATCATCGCCCTAAAATCTTTTCGTGTTAGTTCCATTTTTGCTACGGACAACGAACTTCAACTTGAGATAAAAAACAATTGACAAGCGATATCCCGCCAAATTTTATTTTCATCAACTAATGAGATTTCATGTTTAAAAAAAATATAACATTCGAAATTAATACATTTATGGGCGGCCAGCAACGCAAAACTTTCAGTGTGAACTAGGTATTTCTTATTAGATTTATCGTCTACGATGGTTTCAATTTAGGATCCCGTCGTTATTGTCGTTTTAAACAAAAACACGATACCTATTTAGATTAATTATAATAATTTTCAATCAGAATTGGTATCCGCATTGTTACAAGAGGTCAGTCTTTTAATTAACTTTATATACATTTCACCCCTTTTTAATATCAAATGTTCAATTTCTTTAAATTATATTTTACCCCCAGTCATTTAACTTAACTTTTTGTAGGTTATGTTATGACAAATGACAACTGACACTGACAGTGACAGATGCAATCACTCTGCGTTTCGTTTCTTTTTTTTTTCTTTCAACTTTTCAGTAATCTAGTTTTTGCTTTTATTTATTTTTGAGCTGTTTTTAATTTTGTTCTTAGGTTTAATGGCATAGATACTTGTATATATTTATCTTTTTCTATGTATAGAGCGTGTGTAGGGTTGGTTTGAAGTGGACAAAATTTGAATAGTTTTATTTTATTTTATTATATTGTATTGAACTACTTATTTAAATATCATATATTATTCTTTAGTATTATTTATACATATACATAGTTATGTTTGACTTTGATGATGACTTCTTTTCATGCTCCACTTCTTGCGCATCTGATGAACATTATGCCAGTGCATTTAGTGATGACGCAGAAGACTCCACACAGCTATGTGACTTACTTTACGCGAAATTTGCTAGCTTTCCAAAATTTCTTAACATCGTTCACATAAACGCCCAGAGTGTGCCAGGACATTACCCTGATCTTCTTTCTTCCTTTGATTGCAATACGTTACACGCCGTGCTTATTTCGGAATCCTTCTTAAAACCTGCTATCCCTTCCACCCAATATTCACTGCCTGGCTATCGCCTATTGCGTAATGACAGGATTCGAAGGGGTTGTGGTGGAGTAGCATTATACCTCCGCGCTGATATTCCTTCGTCTGTCGTGGATGCGTCCCCAAGTCTGTATTCTGAATCAGCGGAACATCTCTTTATTGAAATTACTTTCCACTATACTAAACTACTCTTGGGTGTTTTCTATAGTCCTTCTTCCCGTATCGATTACTTTTCTTCTCTGGAGTCTAAACTTGAAATATTATCCCCCCTCTATGACCATACTATCCTACTCGGCGACTTCAACACTTGCCTCCTTAAGAACGACAATCGTGCTGACAAACTTCGAGCTGTTTTCAATTCTGTCAACATGCATATTCTTCCCCTTTCAGCTACCCATCATGCACCTCAATATCCCAACCCATCTTTAATTGATCTCATTATCGTCTCCGATCCCAGCATGGTTGCAACACATGGCCAGACATCGTCTCCTTTCTCCTACCATGACTTAATATACTTATCATATAAAATTCGACCGCCTAAACCAAAACCAAAATTTGTATTCCTCCGTAGTTTTAGAGGCATTAACTTGGAACGTTTACGGGCTGATGCAGACAATATCGACTGGTCGGCGGTCTTTGGCTCTGATACGGTTGACGAGATGGTATCTTTGTTTAATAATTCTCTCATCCAACTCTATGATGTCCACTCTCCAATTACCAATGTTGTCTGAATCTATCAAAAAGATGATGGCTAAAAGGGATAAAGCAAAACGGCACTATCGGAAGTTTGGGACAGAGGAAAATCTCGCGACATACAAAAAACTCCGTAATACCTGCAATCGTCTGTGCAGGGATGCTAAAAAACGCCATATTCATAACTCTCTCGATAAACTTAATAATGCAGACCTCAGAAATTTCTGAGGTCACTGGGTATCGGCAAAGTGGGTAACGAATCGACACCGAACATCAATCTTGATGATTTAAATTTACACTTTTCTCAAACTCCTTGTATACTTGATGATAGTGTTAAATTATCTACACTATCACAAATCTCACAAAAGCCTTTACCCAAGTGCACACCTTTCGCCTTCTCACCAGTAACGGCGTGTGACGTTAAGAGATCTATCCTCTCTATTTCCACCAAAGCGGTGGGAGAGGATGGGATTCATCTTCAGATGATGCTTCTGCTTGTGAATGAGTTGTTACCTGTTATCACACACATCCTTAACCAGTCTCTCTCTACTGGCTCATTCCCAGGCAGTTGGAAAAAGGCCCATGTTCTCCCTCTGCCGAAGGTATTTCTCTTTCTCCCAGTTCCGCCCAATATCCATTCTTCCTATCCTTTCTAAAGTCCTGGAGAATCTTGTCCAGAGACAGCTCTCCATTTACCTTACCCGACATAACCTCCTTAGCCCTTATCAGTCAGGTTTTTGACCGGGTCATAGTACCAACACAGCCTTGCTCAAGGTCAGTGATGACATTCGCCTGGCTATCGACAGGAAACAGTTGACTGTGTTGACACTGCTCGATTTTAGCAGTGCATTTAACTCGATCGACTTTGACATCCTCCTAGGTATCCTTTCATCTCTTAACGTATCTCCACCTGTACTTACTTGGTTCAATTCATATCTTCGGGGTCGGTCTCAGTGTGTCCACTCTGACGATGTTGTATCGAAGTGGTGTGACCTCACTGCGGGCGTTCCCCAAGGCGGCGTATTATCTCCTCTCTTGTTCTCAATATTTATTAACGAAATCACTCATGTCATTAATTCTCGATACCATCTCTATGCAGATAATCTGCAGATATATCGTCATTTCCCCGCTGGCGACCTTGCGCAAAGTATTACAGACCTTAACGTAGATTTAAACAGGATCAGAAGTTGGGCCAAATCATACGGGCTCCTGGTAAACCTGGTTAAGTCACAGGTCCTACTGGTTGGTAGCTCGTATATGTGCAGTATCGTTGATTATACCAATTTACCTCCAGTAGTATTCGACGGTACTCCGATTGCTTACACTAAGACGGCTAAAAACCTCGGTGTAATTTTTGACTGGCATCTTTTGTGGTCATGTCACATAAATGAGGTGAGTAAAAAGGTATTTTATTCTTTCCAGTCCCTAAAGCGTCTTCAGTGGTTTCTGCCGTTTGAAACGAAGGTTATCCTTGCCCAATCCTTGCTCCTTCCTTTACTTGACTACGCAGATGTCTGCTATTTGGATGCCACGGAGGAATTGTTGAACAAGTTGGAGAGGCTACAGAACTTGTGCATTCGCTTTATATTTGGACTACGTAAATATGACCATATTTCACAATACAGATCTCAACCAAAATGGCTTCCAATTAGGCGTCGGCGTGATGTTCATGTGCTCTCTATACTGTACTCTATTTTAAATAATCCCACGTCTCCACAATACCTCCGTGAGCGTTTTGAGTATCAGATACCTCGTGGCAAGCCCTGCCGGTCCTGCAGATCCCTCCTTCTTCGCTTCCCATCCCACTCCTCCTCCCGTTATGGGGGCTCTTTCACGGTGCACTCTGTTCGTTTGTGGAATTCACTGCCGTTTTCGATCCAGGCGAGTCGATCGTTGGACGTGTTCAGGAAACGGCTGAAGGAGCATTATCTGTCAACATAAACTTATTTATTTTGCATGTGTATGTATGTATTTTTGTGTGTGTATATGTATATATATATATAATTATATTTATATATTGTATATACATATATTATGTATGTATTGGATTTATGTATTTTTATATAAAGTTATATTAGGTAGGTATATGTATAGGTGTATGGCTAGTAAGATATTTATGTAGTTAGTCTGCTTTTGTTACTTGAATATGTGTTCAATTAAGATATTATATTTTACCATGTTAGTAATTTTGTTCCCCGTGTTGTACACTTTTGCCCGCTTCAAATAAATTTCTCTGCTACTTAGGTTAGCTGGAAGAGAACTCATTTTGAGTTAAGCTCGCCATTGTGTATCCTGTTCTCTGTAAAATTTTTGTTTTAATTTTTGTGAATAATAAAGTATAAATAAAATCACCGATTATGATCGCTTTTCTTCATGTGAAGGACCTAGTTTACGTGCTTCGATTGTTTTGTCGTGTTGGTTTCTTTGCTCTCGATTTCGATTTAATTACTAAATAATTTTCCACGTTAAAAACGGTTGAGTCACCGACTTCAATCCCAACAACAGTTTGCACAAAGTAGATAACTAGTATTTTTTGCAGACTACAATAACCACAAACGAAAATGTCACTCATTTATTTAGATGATGTTCTGGTTTGTAGTATTTTTTGTTTTTGTTGATTTTTTTTAAAAGCGCTGAATAATTTTCAATAAAATTGGCGGAGAAATCAGTGAACATACATAAAAAAAATACATACAGTCGAACATAGAACTTCCTCCTTTTTTGGAGTCAGTAACAAAGTAGTTGGAGAGCAACCACAGGAAGACATTGATACACTTATAAATGAATAGATTATTTGAAATGAGGCCAGATTCTTTACCCAATTAAATGAAAAACATCTTGTTAAGTAGGCGCTGTTTGATTTGCTTATTGACAATATCGGATTAATATGAAAGGTGCTTCGTTTCAAATTTTAACCCTTTATTCATCAAAAGACGATCTCGAAAGGGCACTTTATCAGGCCTATTAAGTGGAACGGCAAACAGATTTTATCTTTTGCTAATACATTTTTATTTAATTTGTTAGACCCCTCGAGATTGAATTCAAAAGGGGAATGAAACTTGAAATTGAATATTAATTCTGTATTAAAAGTTCTAGGAAATGTTTTAAAGCAGTGCTGCAGGAAAACCGAAAATTACCTTGGGGTAGTATTTTGGACTAAGTAAAAGAGGTACGTTATTAAAAAAAGCTTCTAGCCCGTGATTTCACGTGTTCACCTGGGTTCCGATTCTGTATCTTCAATTGTGTGTCGATGGTATGGAGGCCATCTTATCTGTTTAGTTGGCAAAATTGAGAACTGTTTAATCTTTGTATACTTGCCGACAATCACCCCGGCCGGCACCGCCACCGCCAACCGAACGTAAAGTTGGAAACTACCTGCAACTGAACATTCAGTTGGCGGTGGCGCCACCAGTCAAAGCAGCCGTCATTATAGATGTATGAAATTCGGATAGTTCTCAAATTTGCGGATAAAATGGCTACCATTCCATCGACACACAACTGAAGTTACAGAATCGGGGCCCTGATTTTTGTTTGATAACGGTTTTACTATTACAGTAAAATAAAAAGTCTGTCATATGCGCTGACAACATTTCAAACACGAAAATAGTTTTTGATATGAAATTTTTTTTCATAAATCATAATATTTTATCCAAGCTGAAACTGACACATTGAAATCCAATAATAATTTTTAAAAAATTCCCCAAGTACTAGTGAATATAATTCCATTAGATTTATTTGAGGCATCAGAGGGCGCTTTGAAAATCGCCAGCGATCCCTCGAGGTCAGACCTCCACTGACAGCTACAGACAGACAGCTTCTTCCAGATAAGCGGATTATTTCTCGTTTTATCGATCGACTCCCCGCAGACACTAATGGAGTTAGTCTTCCTGCTTTGTTTGCTAAGAGTTTGGAAAATCATACTTTTTAACCCTCGATAAAAAAGAGGGGTGTTATATTTTTACTGACTCAAAAAAAGGAGGAGGTTCGACTGTATGTTTTTTTATGTATGTTCACCTATTTCTGCGCAAATTATGGACCTTTTTTTTTGTTCTAAAGAATATTCTCGGAGTATTCTCGGAATATTCGGAGTATATACTCCATAGGTGGTCCCATATAAATTTTATCGAAAATGATTCAGCGCTTTTAAAAAAATAAAAATAAAAATACTACAGACCGGAACATCATCTAAATAAATGAGTGACATTTTCTTTCGTGGTTATCTGCTAATAGGCATTGTAGTCTGCAAAAAGTACTAGTTATCTACTTTGTGCGAACTGTTGTTGGGTTTTTACGTTTTTAACGTGTAAAATTATTGACGTGTGTATCCGTATGTCCAGGTATCTGTGTGTGTGTCTGTGACACTGTAGCTCCTTTTTGTTTGAATGCTGTCGTAATCGAGATGGTTCTTAGCTATATTTGATCATAATCGGTTCAGCCGTTTCAAAGTTTTAGAAGATTGAATGTCGGGGGTTATACAACATTTTTAATTTTAGAATAGTATATGTTTTTTTGTTACATTACACATTTTTTAAAGTTAAAAAGCCTGTGGTTTCCCTAAAGCTAGATTACTGAATTTGCGGGCCTGATTACATCTGATTTATAGGTGCTGAATGAGAACAAGAAGCTTAGGATTTAGAGTTTGCTCAGAATTTAGTAAGTTTGTCCTTTTTTCTTTCTGTTTTGGTTTTCGGTGTTGGTGTAGGACCAAGACAAATCTTAAGTGTTAGAGTTAGAACAATCTAAGACCCAATTTCACCACACTCTATTAGTTATTTAACAGACGATTAGCAGCTAACCCGAGATTTGACAATGTCATTTTCATACTTTTTCTTTGACGTTTTGTCTGATTAACTTCTTATCGTGGGTTAACTAACTAACAGAGTATGGTGAAATAGGACCTAAGCCTCTGACACACTGTCTTATTCACGACTACTTATTATAAGGCCGCCTTGTCCTACACTATATTTTATGTCATTTGTCTTGTACTGTATATCGTTAAAAGCACCGGACATTAACTCACAATTACACAAGCAGACGCAAGAACACAAAATAGTAAGTTTCCGTTTTCGTGTATGTATTTGTGTAAATCTTGGTGTGGGTTTTTAAGTGTGTTAAATATAATCAAGTGTATTTATCATCTGATGTATTATACAAACTTGGAAACTTTCAGTGAGTAATTTCTTTGAGTCGTCGTGATTTTCGTCGGTTTTTGGACCCCATAGCCTTGTCAGTGGTTTTATGTGCGTTGGACGATGCGTATTCGGTAATCGGCGTCAACAAGGAGCGCTCGAACAAGCTGTTCATTACGTGCGGTCGGGTTCCATCGAGATTGTCTAAGGCGGCGATTGTTTATTCAGAACGCTCGCGATTCTTAATTAAGGGGCGACGTGACGCGCGTTAATCGACAGTTAGTGAGCAACCCACCGTGTCACGGGGTGGTCGCCTTCAGGACACTTTAACATACTGGGGAAAACACTTCCACGCTGAATTTAGAGTGAAAGAAAAACTTACTCTTAGACGTAGGCATTGTAGAAGTCAGTTAGAGGGAAAAACTATTCTAGCACCTTTGTTTTTGCTTAACCTCTTGAAATTTTCTTGTAAAGTGTACGAAAACTGCGTCGCTGCACTTAACAAAAGTTGCAGTTTTTTTAGTTTTTTTAAATATAAATAAGTTATTATAGGTAATCTTTCAAAAACAAAAGGTTTTTCTCGCGATTCTTGCACACCCGTGTGTGCAGGATTTGTATCGCATGCGCCGTAAACAAGCGCGCGACGAGTAATTAATGTAGATTAATGTTGAAGTTAATTTATGTAGTTTTACTAAAACAAAGTAACAAAGATAAATCGGGGTAAGGAATTCTCAATTCTCGGAATGTCGGGAAAACTGACAATTGTAGCGGGCAACACCGTTGGAGCTCCATTTACCCCACGTCGACTGATGCTTTCGCCGTCGGTTAATTAACCAGATATACACAGACACACCAAACAACTCGCGAAGTAAAGTTTCTTCGATGGGGTTGCGAGATTGGGTTTAAGCGTGATGTGCTGTCTTGATTATTTTTGTTGAAGATACTCTGTTGTTGCAAGTAATCTGCTTAATTTAAATTAAATATTTTGTGGTAATATTCTAGTCTTTCTATGACACAATATGCAATACTAGCAGATGAATGCAAATAATCTGCCCATCGATGGTCAGTTTGGTCAAACAGTTATTTTCATAATTAAAATAGCGAATTTTTACAATTATGATTATTTTTAGTTTTTAATCTGCTAAATATTGTATTCGTCGTACAATTATTCATACAGAGTCTAATCTAATTATTCATACAGTTAGAGTTTTCTGCAAGCCGCGAGGTTAGACTTACAATGAACTGGTTCAAAACCAAAGTCATGACCAACAGGACGAAACTTAAAGTCGTCGTAGACGTGCTATAGATACACGTCAGTACGTCGTTGAATGTATTTACGTGGGCCAGATAGTTTCCTAAAAGGCAAGACAAAGAACTCGAACTACTAGGCTATAAAGGAACATATGAAGAGAGACCTTCCGAAGCGCTGAAGCGCAAACTCGTCGACGGTGCCTGAGTGTGATGCCTGAGATTGAAAATTGAACACTGAACCTTTAGATGGGAAGCGAAGTTATTACACCGCCAAACTTTTCACTAAATCGAACCAAACAATAAGCTAGGCTAGACAAACTATAAAATTTAATTTTGAAGTATCGTTTTTATAAATCTGAGCTTCGTTGAAAACGGCGTGTATTGTAATTTAGCTCGTCTCTAAACCGGATTTATCCGGCTTTGGGTGTTAAATCCGTGGTGAGAGGCACCTGTAATTACCGGCTGAGGAGTGTGGGAGCGGCGCGCCCGATTATAAAGATAGACGTACATCCATTATAAACGGTAAAGGGTGAACAGGACATCTATTCAGGGTGTCTTATCTGGCCATCTATTCTGTAAGCGCTCGTAGGCCAGGGACGATCATTGTTCGGAATCGATCAGTGAGGTTAAGCGGCGTACAAACATGGAAGCTGGGAACCTGATGGATGACCTAGTCGAAATCTATCACCAACGTTTTGAGGCACGCTAAGCTGAAGGTCCTGTTTGCTGTCGATTGATTTTAGTCGGGGGCCATTTGACGGTCTGAAAATTGTAAAGCTAGGGTTTTTTGGATTTGATTATACCTGCACGATGAAGGGGGTACGAAGGATCTATTCTGAGCATTGAATGTTAGTTTACTTCTTTCTCACTGTACCTACACTGGTGGCAGTAGCTGTTAGTGTCGTATATCGGTCATTAGAACTATTGAGACTTTGGAGCATGAGACTTTCGAAAACAGTCCATCTGTATAGCGCAAGATAGAGTACTGACGTCTGAATTTACAGAATAGCGCTCGCACTTTCTAAGACCTAATGGGCCTTTTATAATTGGAACTTTTTATAATTTTTTTCCACATTCCGACTTATGTCTCTCGAGAGATTGTTCACGTTCAGTTTATTGAACTAATTCTCATCCTTAATTTTTGCCAAGGTCACCCAATATTTACTGTTGCTGCAGTTATTGGGCCTTTTTAAAATTCGAACGGCACGGCAAAGCAATTCAAAATTTGAATAGGGAATGTGCATGATTTTATTTATTAAAAAAAAATAATCCTCATTCATGTAATAAACAGTTTAGTAAAACTATTTTTCGAATACCTATGAAATTAAAAAAGATATAAGCCATTGAACATTTATTTCTATCTCTTTCTAGCAAAACTAAATTTAACACAGAGATTATATGGCCGTAGTGACATGTGACGTCACAGTCCATGTCGGATCTCTCTGTCTAATCGATGCGTAATTAATAGTTTTAAATGCGTATATCGGCCGTATTTCTTGGCCGATTTTAATTTTAATTTCACTCTTTGTCATCTCTACTACGGTATTTTCATATTTTGTTAATCAATGCGATAAAAAAATAATAATACATATTACCTATTACCATTGCCCCTTATGTTCTCAGCTTCTAGTATTACTATTACAGAGACAATGGTAAAACAATTTTGCCGTGCCGTTTTCGAATTATAAAAAAACCCATAGTCATTAAATCACCGCACAATGCAATATTTTCGGTTTGATTCTAATATTGCCGCCGTGTGGTCATCGGTTTGGAACAACACCACCCCATTTCTTTCCGTGGGTATCGTAAGAGGCGACTAAGGAAACACAAATGAGACCTGCCCCTTAATCCACCCCAGGCAACGAAATCTCAATTTGTTCTGAATCTGAGTTGTCGTCCTATGGTCTCATGCGGTGTGGTAGGCTCTGTAAAGGGCCGTCTGGTGCGCGACCACCCTCCTACCGAAGTCCGACGCCAAACAGCTTGCTGTGTTCTGTCGGTGCGTAAGAGTACCAGTGCCTAATAGGCATTTTAAAGAAAGAAAGAAAGAAAATAATTTATTCATTGCCAACAATACATTATAGTACAATTTTAGGTTATGATTATAGCAAAGTTCGATCAAATACATAAATTGTAAATTCCCAAAATAATTGTAAATTTCCATTGTGTTTTCCCATTTGTTAATTGTTGTTTTATTTTCTGGGTTAACTCGCTCCATCGTCGACCTCATCTATGACCTTGGTCAATATTGAGGTTAAGAGTTAACCCATCTTATATTATAATATAATAATAAAAAAGTTGTGTAAAAGGTTATTCTTGCAGCTTTTAAGTGTGTATTCGCCTTAACTCTGCAAGGTGCTGGCGTCACGTCTCAGTACGCGCACGCCCTTGTCTCCGCCGTACTAGATAACACCATATCTTGCAACTCGTCGGGATTACTGCTGTCAGATAATCTGCCCCTTAACTGTTATTTTTGAGTGCATACTTAAATTTTATTAGCTTAGAGGCTTCTTTAGCTATTTATATGTTTAAATAAAAGTTTGTTAGCAAAAAGTTAGTTTGTAATTTATTTGTGAAATGAGTACTGTGTTCATTTCATAAATTTGATAACAAACTCGGTATTGCATGTGTATTTTACTTTAAAATGTAAAACTTGTGAAAAATATGTAAGTTCATAAAATCTTTTTATTGGACCTCATGAGCGCGAACGTAGTCGTGTTTGTTAAAAAATAAATAACTAAAACAGGAGATATAGTTAGCGGTCGAGCTACAAACATTACCTAATGCATGTTTCTGAAAGAATACTATACGAGAATCTAAGCTAGACAGCTCTAGAGTACTTTATACTCTTTATTTAGCAAAAACAAGCTTTCCTCCTCCGACTTTAAGCAGTTGAAAAGTGGCTCAAAAGCAGCGCACTTCCGTAAGTACATAACTAACCCGTGAGGAGTGCTCTATTCGAGGACATAAAACGCGGGAGATTTTTCTCGGAGCATCTACAAAGAACGTATAATTTAGTGGCAAGTGTTGGTGGCAGACGGACAAAAAGCACGCGAGCTGCCAGTGCAAGTTTAAAGAGCAGAATATAAAGAACAAGGGATTGAAACAGCAACAGGTGCGTTTTTCGTTTCTGATTCGCAACATCCGCCGCTGTAAATACACCTCCCGGCGTTATCCCCACCGTTCATTTACATTCCTGCTCTCTACCTGCTTCTCCGTTCAATTTATGTTTTAATCCCTTTTCGTACTTAATAAAGAAAACATTAACAAAAGACAAAATTGTATCCTGCACGCGCGCGAGTGGAAGAAATTTTAATTTGATCCAGGGAACTCGTTTACGAAAGCCGGGCCGACAACTGAGACCGTTACTGTCGTTGAATTACCACCCTTAACTCTTTGGATTAGGGTCGTATGGGGTGTTAGATGCGTGAGATACAGGGACGTGATGATACAGGGCTTGTTTATTTGGTGAGATTATTGTAAAAAGTGCGCTTAATTTGTAATGTGGAGCTAACAAGGGTCGTGTCCATATTACAGTCGGGTCTCTGCTCTGCCATCATTGTCTTAATTATCGCTTTAATAAGCACACATAACTGCCTTGTTACTGGAATTAATTTCTGGTTGCGGTTAAATGGGCACTTAGCAAATCTTCAAAAGACTTTAAAAAAACAGTTTGAGAGTATCTGCTCAAGTTTTAGTTCTAGCATAAAATTTTCTGTCTATAGTTCAACTTATTCGTAAAAAGTTCTCTATGATGTCAGTTTAATTATGTTGTTGTAATTACATTAAATTGCCTAAAAAGCTGCTACGCAAACATTTGCGTCGTGTGTTTGTTTTACAAAGTATCCTTCCATGAATTCCTAAAATGCTGAATATTAAAATTATTCGCAAGAATATACCCGTACCTATGTATATATTATATATATTATAATAATACCAGACTTTAGCAAAGAGTTTTCAGTGCAAACCCGTTTACTTCTTCGTTTTGCATTCGTTGTTATGCTTACATCTATTTCAAGACTACTCCGGGTGAGTATTAGAAAACTCCGCGAGCGTACACTACTTTATCTAACGCCACGTTTCCCTCGCAAGCTCATATTTTTTCTCCCGCACATGCAATTAAGGCTCAGATATTGAACTCGCCTTTCCCGCAGTATGTTGCGGAGTTCCCGGTAATTCCCGTCAAGTTTCATTTATCCTCTTCGACCTCCATATATCTCTTAGCACTCGAGTCACTCGCGACAGCCGCCTCGACACTCGCTCGTTCAAGGAAGCTGAGAACATATTGTGGAGACAGGGTTTGTGTGAATAGATAACATCAATCTTTGACACAAAAGAGATACGTTAAATATATAGCTGTTAAATGACACGTAAATAATTGGTAATATGTACTTGATATAAGGTGCAAGATTATGCTGTCACTCACTAATAATTGCTTTATCTCCCCTTCTTCTTGAAGGGATATATTCAATAGCATATATTTCTTAGTATTTTACTACTGAACTGCGATAGCCAGACAGGGCGATATCAGAACTTCTTTTGTTCGGGATAGGCCTTACCCAGCTGTTAGAATAAAAATACAGTTTTATTATTTACGAGAAAGTGCCCTGTACTTCGATCCCGATCCCATGGGAATTTCGTAAAATTCTTCATCTCGTAAAATCGTATAATCAATCCTTCAATATAAGGAACCCTTGTGCCAAATTTCGGCTTTTTAGGTGCCAAGGTTTGGGTTGAGCGTTGAAGAATCTCGAGCAAGTCAGGACCAGCATTGTTTATATTAAGCTATTCAGTCTATGGTTTTCTATTATATTATATTATTATTATTATGTTTGTCTATGATTATGACCCATAATCTCGGGCAATTAAGTCCCGGACTTTTGGAGGGCATGCGTGGAGCCGAAGCCAACACGTAGTATTAATAATATTCAGTCTATGGTATAATAACTATTCAGGTTATACTTTAACCACGGTTTTGAGATGCTAACGTCTAACCCCATTAGAGGCACTTTGAATAAAGTGCTTCAAATGAATTAATTCGCCTCGTGATTGCAGAACTGCATTCGTTAAGGAGTTCCACTCTCGAGCGGGGGTAGGTAAGAGCGGGGGGGTCAGGGGAAATCTAGGCTAAGTGCACCTACTTGTTGTACTCTCAGCTCATAAATTAACAAAGCAATATGTTTAGACAAACAAGAGCAATTTTCTTTTTTGTTTTCCTGTTTTCAGCTTAAGCTCCGTTGACTTTATTGAACTAAACGCACAAAAACATCTGAAACTTATTAATGAAAGTAGAAGTGTTTAGAAATCCTCGTATTGTAATAGTTATTACAGTAACAAATATTTATAAGGTCCACGAGTGAACAACGTTTTTGAGACATCTGATATTTCTTTGATAATGTGCCTTTGACAATATGATTAGTTGACGAAATGAGATTACAAAATGTGAACCTAAATTAATCGTTGTTTTAAGCTAGATTTTACAAAATCTACGGCATTATATGGAGAGACAATTTTCCAATACCACTTTACTGGTTCTAGTATAAAAAATAAAAATGAAATCCGTTTTAAATTGTATAAATCGCAAGCAAATTGAATGTGCCAATGCAGTGGAGGAAATTGCATAGTTTTATGATATTTACTGCAAAAAATATTTAATATTCAGTAGCCTTTGTTTTTTGTTACAAAGTAATATTGTTATGGAAATGATTTTAAGTTCTTTTTTTTGCTTTATTTTATAATTTAGAAAGGTAACCTTTTTTGGATGGTTGCTTTATTAACAACATCAGCTATGTGGACGACATGGTGCTGCTGGGCCCATCAATCAACTCCATCAGGATACTATTGTCCATTTGTGAAAAATATGCATTGGCCCATGGGCTCAAGTACAATGTTAAAAAGAGCGAACTGCTGGTTTTCAAAGCTGGGACTAAAACTTACCCAGTTCCTCCAGTAACACTAAATGGTACAGTTTTACAGCACGTTTCTAAATTTAAGTGCTTGGGCCACTGGGTCACTGAGCGTTTGACAGACGATGTTGATGTTGACAGGAAACGCAGAGCGTTGTCGGTGAGGGGTAATATGCTATTGCGCAGTAAATCACACTTTTCAAAAGTTATTGCCAAACGTTATACACGTGCAGCCTGTGGAGCAATTACACCAAAAAATCCTACAGTGCTCTGCGTGTCCAGTACAATAATACTTTCAGGGGTCTGTTGGGGCTGCACTGGCGCTGCAGTGCGTCTGGGATGTTTGTGGACCACAGTACAGATGGCTTCCAGGCCATTCTGCGCAAACGAGTAGCCTCCCTGTGGTCTCGCATTAAGTGTAGTACTAACAGGCTCCTGAGGATCATTGCATACAGAGTGGACGGTCCAATACTGAAGCATTGGTCATCCCTTCATGTGCTGAACAATGTTAAATTTAAATTCTACTAATTTTAAATTTTACTAACATAGTCATAAGGTTCTTGTTACTTATAAAATATGGACTTGTTGGTCTGAAATAAATATTTTCATTCATTCATTCATTCATTTGGTTAACTTTGCCCACGTTATTAATAAACTATATAACAATCTATATACAATGTTCTCAGTAACTAAACACTTCAAATGAGTACAAACTCTACATATGGGAATCTTTTTTCATTTGAGACTAAGGGTTCCTTTTATTACGTCCATACAAAAGTTTTTCGTCCATACAGTAAGTCATGGTATCAAAAGTTTTGAATCAAAGCGTCTCGAAGATCTTGACACTAAACGCGCAGAAAGAAAGACTCGCCCTAAACTAAAGTACACGTACACGTGTAACAATTTTGACCAGCTCTTCTGCATCCTATGTAGTAGGACTTTTAAGACTAAATTTCTATTTGCAAGTCACACTAGAGCGTACCATCGCGACAACATCAATCCGAATTAAATATGCTCGAGTCGCCATATACGGACACGGCGAGGAGAACATTATTATTATTATCAGAAAAGTTTTTAAGTACCAAGCAACCAGCTTAAATTTTATCTAAAATTATTTACCACAGGTTTTACTGGGTTATTTCCTGAATCTTTTGAAGCAAGCAAACAAAGCAAAATGCCGATTGCCGCAAAACGCGCAAATAAATTAGTTGTTATCTGGCCAGCGGAAAAACTGGTAAGCTAATTTGATGGCGGCCGCAAACGATTCGGACCATACCATCCTATCAGCTCAGCGAACCTCCTGTTGGACACCTGCCAGATGACGAAGCCCCCCCCCTCGCTAATTCCCCCTTGATGTTCCAGCCGTATTCAAACTTCAGGTATTCATTCCCATTCCCACAAAAATTACATTCGGAAACACGGGATTTTCTTTTTCCTGCTTCCTACTTACCTGGTGGTTACTAATGTTATGGTTATGGAGTAGGGACTGGAAACGCCCATTGCATGTTAGATTCTCTTAAGGTTCCGTAGCACTGTAAAGTTGAACCATTGTAGCGCTCGAGTAGTGGCTTTTATTAAACTGTTATATGGCAGTCTGTTAATCTCTGGACAAAAACATGTATCGAAATAATGTCATATATGTTTTTTTTTATTGTCTATCGTTGTTTCTATCTAATCTAGTAAACAAGGTTACAGTGTATGCCTGTACCTTGTAAACATTACTTATTTACAGCTATCGATGCAGACTAAAAGAGTCGTCGATGACTGGTGTAGCAAAGGTCAAATGTTTTCTGACTCGTATCTCATCACAGTTTTAAGTTTGTACGTATAGAACCCTAAAAAGCGTCCCAAAACTTTATAGGCCGTAATTAGTTCCTCGAGTAAGTTTGCAAAAAAAGCGCATTATTTATTTATGTTTTCACAATAGTTGTGATATTGATTAGAGGGATATGGTGAGGCAGGGCGGGGGCAGGGGGGAGGCAGCTGTTGACTTATGGCGTTGTTTTGTTACAAGTTATTGCCGACGCAGATTGCGACGTCTCAGGGCCGCATCGCATCCCTACTATTCCATTTGTGGTTTCTTAGAACTTTGAGAATTCTACTAATATTTTAAATTTGAAAGTTTGTGAGGATGTATGGCTGTTTGTTAATCTTCGACGCTCAAACGGCTGGAGCAATTTTGATAAAATTTGGTATGGAGGTAGCTGACACCCTGGATTAGCTTATGCTATATAATTTTCCCAAGGAAAGAAGTCCCGCGCAGAAAGCTAGTATGTAATATGTGTTTTAGCAAGAATATTTAGTATTTGGATAATCCCTTTAAATGAAGGTATGGCAAAATGTAATTTTATACCTAAATCTATGTTTTAGCTAAACTGCCCTACACAGAATCTACCCTGACTTCGGGTCATAGTTCCCGTCGAAAGAAAATACATGCGTCATATTTCCAACTTTTACAGTTTGCCCAGGAAAACATACCTATTGCCTGGAAAGAGTAGTATAGTCAGAAACACGTTTAACCACCTCGTATCTACAATCATTCAATTACAGCATACGACTGCTTGTGTCTACACTCTACATCCACCTACTACAAGTTTCATGAGGTCCACATGATAATCAGAGCACATTAGAACACATTAGTTTATTATTCATGTATTCGTATGTAGTATGTACGTGTGTTAGTATGTACGTACACTGCATTCGTAACTCGTTCCCGACCGCCTTGTGAATAACGTCTTCAATTTCAACTTTCCGGAAAGGGAATCCAGATTTAAATTATTTATGATCATTTTGCAGCTTGAGTTTTATGGCTTATAAGCGTCAAAGTTATCTAGTTACTCTCTCAAAGAGGCTGTGTAAATTATTGTTATATTTGAATTGTGTATCGTCTACAAACACTAAACGGCCCCTTCGGCCTCAATATTACAAATCTAAGAACGAACACACGTTAGTTGATGTAGGTGTACATATAATTTAATTCTAAAGCGGGTCTGAATTCGCGTATATATGATTATTTACCTATTTCCCGACGTTTCGACGCGGTTGCACGTGCCGTTGTCACGGGTAGACGTTGGCAAACCAAAAAAAACGGGCAAGTGCGAGTTGGACTCGCGCACGAAGGGTTCCGTACCATTACCTATAAAATCGGCCAAGTGCGAGTCGGACTCTATAAAAACGGCAAAAAAAATTACGTTTGTTGTATGAAAGCCCCCTTAAATATTTAATTTATTCTACTTTTTAGTATTTTTTGTTATACCTGCAACCGAAATACATCATCTGGGAATATTTCAACTGTCTAAATATTATGATTCATGAGATACAGCCTCGGACAGATTTATATATAAAAAAGAGAAAAAAAAACACGTTTTTTGTATGGGAACCCCCTTAAATATATATTTTATTTTAATCTTAAGTATTTGTTGTTATAGGGCACATAGAAATACATGATCTGCGAAATTTTCAACTGTCGAACTATCACGGTTCATGAGATACAGCCTGGTGACAGACGGACGAACGGACGGTCGGACAGCGGAGCCTTAGTAATAGGGTCCCGTTTTTTCCCTTTGGGTACGGAAACCTTAAAATTAGGCATTGAAAACGAGGTTAGGTGATAATTATTATTTAACACACAAAAATGTACCCGGATCGTCTAGTGCATTGAACTGTACACCATTTATTATTAGTAGCACTTCTTATTTTAAGAAACAATCATTGTTTTTCTAAGTCCGAACCTGCTGTGTTCTGTTTCGCAAAGTCAATACTGAAAGTTTCAAGGTCGCGAACTTAAAGTTTAAGAACAAATTTAAGTAGCAAAGTTTAGGTGATTTGTCAGTTTTTATGGCAGCATAATTCGCCCACGTCGGGATTGCGGGGAGTCAGGAATCAGGAGCCGGGCCGGATTATCCGGGACTCTGTGTGCGCCTATATCCGGGAGGGGATTCCGTTACGGTTTTACTCCGGGTATGATGAAACGGTTTTGGGTTGTGTTTCTGTTTTTAAGGATAGAGCGGTCTTTTAGCCGCAAGAAAGATGGTTTAAGGTCCCAGTAGTATATTAAAGACTAATTGAATGACTCTTTGTTTTTTTCATGGACTCTCAACCTTACAGACTATTACTAAGAAACTGACAATCATCTGTCATCGAAATTCTGCGTCATACAGGTCCTTCAGAGGAAGTTATTCAGTTTTATGGGATCACCCCCTCTTGTAGCTTTTTTTTATTTTATTATGAGATGGGTTAACTCTTGACCTCAATCTTGACCAAGGTCATAGATGAGGTCGACGATGGAGCGAGTTAACCCAGAAAACGCCTATAAGGCACTGGTACTCCCACGCACCGACGGAACACAGCAAGCTGTTTGGCGTCCGGACTTCGGTAGGAGGGTGGTCGCGAACCAGACGGCCCTTTACAGAGCCTACCACACCGCATGAGACCATAGGACAACACCTCAGATTCAGAAAAAAATGAGGTGTTGTTACCTGAGATGGATTAATAGGAGGCTGGTCTCATTTGTGTTTCCTAAGTCGCCTCTTACGACACCCACGGAAAGAAATGGGGTGGTGTTATTCTAGGCCGATCACCACACGGCAAACTTGTAGCTACTTTATAATATCACCTCTACGTTAAATCATTCTAAATTGGTTCGAGTTTTAAAGTAACAATAACAACTCAAGTTACTGCTGTATCCAGTGAAGTTTATAGAAGAAAAATATTATTTAATATTTTTAATGAAACGACTCGAAGTAACAGAGGGTCTTTCGCAGAGGGCTCTTCAAAAGCAATTAGACGGCCCTCGGGCCGGTGCGGCCCCGTGACAGGGCCACGTGATTGAAGATTACAATCTTTGTGCTCCCGTTAGGTTTTCTTTGAGGATGTCACATCTGTGTGTGCTTTCATAACAATCATTTGATTTCTTAGACCTAGTCGTTATCGGTCTGAATCTTTGATTATTTTCTATCATAATATCCAATTAATCCCACCTCCTATCAATATGATAAATGCAGAAGTTTGTGAGAATTGGAAGGATGGATGTTTGTGTTTGATGGATGGACTTTGCAGTAATATAGCTTATTTTGCAGTCATATACTTCGTTTCCGTGGAAACATCTTAAACTTCAAACTCAAACTCAAAAGTGTTTATACATATAAAATAATACTTGAACACGTCAATATGGTGAATTACATTAGCACTTTTGGCTTTGCGCCTATTCGCAAAAGTGCAGTCTTCCTCAGGAGAAGAATAGGCAAGAAACTCCGAGTTCACTCTTTTAAGTCAATCATATACATTTTCTTACTTGTAATTTAATATCTGAATAATTCTGAATGATTCTTTTCTATTCCTTGCCCACGTTTTAAAGGGAACCTTTGTGCCAAATTTTATCTTTCTAGATCTACGAGTTTGGGCTTGGCGTTGATAAATTAGTCAGATAAAAGTTTTATTTTATTCATATTTTCTTCAGGCTCCATATTTCTCGATTGATTATTTTGTTTCGGATACTTACTTTCGCTTCTCTGTAAATAAATCTGAAGGATATTATGTCACGGATATTGTATTACATTATTGTTAGTTTCAGTAATAAAAACAAAGCATGGGCCTTTTTATAATTCGAATGGCACGGCGAGGCGCTTCGAAATTTGTAATACCATTTTCCGCCTATGTTCTCAGCTTTTGTATAGTATTACTATTACATAGGAGATAATGGTAATACCATTTTACCGTGCCGTTTTCGAATTATAAAAAAGGCCCATTTCATTACTGAAACTACAATACTGTAATACAATATCCGTATCATAATCTTCAAATGTCTTGATGAAATTAAAACATTTGAAGGGTTGGCTAAAGCCGTGATTAAAACCAAGCATTCTCTTGATCCACTGAGACACATGAGATTTGTTTTAGTTGGTGATGACAACTAGTAAATTTAAAAAATACGATTTCCTAGATATCAGCCGTTTTGTTTGACAGCAAACAAGGAGAAGCTCTTATTTATTAAGTACAAGAACTCCGCGACGTCACAAGTCTAACGTAACGCGGGACGTTCCATTCAACATTTCAAAGACTACGCGAAACGTGACGTGCTTACATTATATTAATCGTGAATCGTGAAAATATTTTGTACATACAATGAGTGAGGAAACCACCATAAAACTGATTGTGTTTGTACGTAAATACATAAATAAAAATTTTCCCCTATAAAGTGGGTTCTTCGAGATTCTATAGAGACAGACATAAACATTCAGACCAGAGAACAAGCATCTGTTTTTCAGAAAACCATTTATCCCGACCTGAAATCAAAAACAGGAAACGATGATTTAGCGCTAGTATAGCTGTCTCCAAACTGGTACTAGAAGCATGGTGTAAGTACTGTAGAGGTTCTAATACCTCACACGTTAGCCATCTACTTGCAATGCCTTTTGCTGATAATTCTGTAATCAAAATCGTTTGCAGCTTTTGGCGCGGAAATACAAATGTGACGCATTACCTTCCGTAGCTTCGACCGCGTAAGTTAGGTTTCTCTATAATAAATGCCATAAAAGTGATTCTCTGCCTTTTTCTGGTCATCATTACCCCATCCCGGTCAATAGCTCCCTCAGAGCTACGCTATAGTACTTTATTAGTAGAAATTACGAGTACTTTTCATTGCGTATTTTGTTATTCACATACTTCTTATTAATAGTAATTTACCAGTTCATTTCCCATTCAAAGGAACCTTATCTTGGTATTCCAGTACAGAATTTTCATCTGTTGTTAGCGAGGTCCATTCCGGGCTGTAATGTAACAGTTACTTTAACAGACATCAAAAACAGCTTTACTGGGCTCAGATTCTGTAACTTAAGTTGTGTGTCGATGGAATGATCGCCATTTTATCCGTTCAGATGGCGAAATTGAGAACTATCCTTTCATACATCTAATGACGACTTGCTTTGACTGGTGGCGCCACCGCCAACTGAATTTTCAGTTGCTAGGTAGTTTGCAACTTTACGTTCAGTTGGCGGTGACGTTGCTGGTCAGGGTGGTTATCAGCAAGTACTTATAAATGACAATTAAATAGTTCTCAATTTCGCCACCTGAACAGATAAAATAGTCCCCATTCCATCGACTCACAACTTAAGTTACAGAATCGGGGCCCTGTACAATTATGTCCAAGAAACTTGTTACTAAGCAGCCCGGTCGTGCAATCCCGGGATCCCGGGCCCTTTGACTTTAATTGCCGGGATACGCCGGGTACATTCGGGAACTGTCGCCAAATTAACAGTCGTTTCGACTGCGTCCGCCCGGCAGTGGCTGCCAGCTCATTAAAATTAATATATAAACGCGATCACAAACACACTGCAGGCTTGTTATTAAAAATAAAATTTTGTAAATATATTTAAAACGTACCGGATAATGTAAATATTTTGACTCCAAAGTAGCAGTTCGTTGATTGGAAAATTGCTAAATTGGACGTATTCGCTTCCATTAGCTTTGTTAACAGGAAAAAGTTTTTCATGGTTTGAGTTAAGTCACTTTATTTATTTTTTCCATGACTCTATTTTGTGATTTTGCTAATGTCAGAGTATTTTATTAAATATTAAAATTGAAATAGAGAATAGCGAAATCAGCAATATCAAGTAAAGAAAGGTTGTGATACGTCAACAGCTCAAGTACGTTGGTGATAGCGCGAGTAATGCGCCGCCGTCCTATGTCAAAATATCAACATTAACAACGCCAGAGGGCGAGCAAGTCCTTGCGCGGCGGGGCCCTCGCGCAATCAAAGTGAGGTTTCAGCGTCAGCCGAGTGGTGCGCCGCGCGAATTTGTCGCCATCGTGCTCGAGCTGCAGAGCCTCTTCCGTGGATCAGCTAGGGCGAGAAGGACAAAATTTTTGGAGCACTGAGATATTAAGTACAGCACTCTCTTGCGCTGTAAAAATAACAGTGACGGATAATGAGAAGCATTGGTCGTATATGTTGGTCACAGATCCACATAATAGAACCCTGTATTTGCAGTTGACGTCCATTTCACCTCATTTTACGACTCCTAGATCAAATTCAGTTGTCATCAGAACACGGGACTAGCATTTCATAATCAGAAATTGATTAAATTGACGATCAAGGTTCATATGTCAACGAAATAAACTGGCAAGTAGGCAAGGCATGCAACAGCTGTTTTGTATTGCTTCAAAGGTCACTTTTGTCACGAAACAGCAGGTACCTATTCGATGTGACGTGCTTTCGGCCTCCCGTGACGCGTGCACTGTAATCGTAAAGCTGTAATCAGTGGCTTGTTAAAATTGTAGGCGATGGGGCCAGCGGCGGCGGCGGCAGCTCGTCAATTAAAGTTGGCAGCGGTCGGAAGCCGGCCCTCTTGGGCGAGTACACACTGGTGGCATATTAAATGGCTTTAAATTAATAAGCCAATATTGAGGTTATGTATCAGCCTACTAAACTGAACCGCGGATTCGCACTGAGCGCTTTTCATCATGTTTAATAATGCGCACTGCCAAGGAGTGAAATTCCCTGCCTGCGGCTCTATTTCCAAGCTCATATAACCAGAATCTCTTTAAAGTTCGAGTGAATAGGCTTCTTTTGGGTGAGCTTGCTACTTCCTCGACTGCATCATCGCCTTTATGCTAGATTGTGAAGAGCGCAACCGTTGTTAATAAAATAATAAAAAAACATTTTCACTAATTTAATTCATCTCTTTAAGTAACTTAAGCGTCAGCAGATTGTCTTGGTTTGAGAAGTTAATCAAGAAATTCATGTGAGTTCCTTGGGGAACACTGTTCAGTTCTTTAGATAGAGTAAACTCATAGTACTCGTCTTCATGAAATAAGAATGAAATTCTGTATGTTAGTTTTCAAGCGCACCATTGTCTTGCTTGACAGAATTGTCAAAAAAACTTTTCGGGAAACTTCTCACGGGGACGAAGTCACTAACATTCCATAAACATTTATAAAACTTTTCTTCGCATCATTTCTATGAAAAGTCTCCTATGAGGCTAAAAATAAAAAAGTTACAAGCCTCTTAAAAATCTTATTCCCCTTAATAATAATATGGCAATTTTTAATTATATGGAGGATGGGCCCACCAAAAAATTGAGACATACGAGTATAGTAATGAAATCTAAGTGAAATTGTTTCTTATTATTTCTAGAAAACATTAGTAATATTAGTATTTCTTTGTCAAACGGGAATATTTAAAAATTTATCAAAACTTAATCGACAGTTTACCCTAAAAACATCTTATAGGTTATTTATATAGTATAGCATTCCGCCCGGGACTTCGTTCCCGTGAGAATTTTGAAAAATTATGTAGCCTATGTTACTCAGGGATAACGTAGCATTCCAATGGGGAAAGAATTTTTCGAATGGGTCTAGTAGTTTCTGAGCCTATTCAATGCAAACAAACAATCCTCCTCTCAACAAATCAAATCACTAGTGTCAATATCAGAGATTACTATCAAAGGGCAAGACGGAATTGCGTTCCGTTCCACTACATAACCATTTTAGCAAAAATATTGAAAAATTGAATTAAATTACTGTTTTTTTGACATTTCAATTGTTTAAAATAAATAAAGGTAGATAAAACGTGGTCTAAACATAATCTTCTCATAAAAATGATTGATTTTGTTTTTATATTAACCACACCGACGTTTCTTTACACTAATTGTTTAACCTAAGACCTTGACTATGCTATTTAACTTATTTTTTCAATGTCTATGCCTTGACTTCAAACCGGAAGAATGTCGTGTTATAATAAAGTCGCATGATTTTATGATTCCGGTTTCATTTAAACTCAATCTTTCGCCTAATTGTCTGAAAAATTAAGTTATTATTTTAGGGTATAATGACATCTTTATATGGTACCGTTTCTACTGGGCCCAAAAAAAAATTGAAATTTGCAAACTATTGTACATTATGATCATGGTAAATGTAACTTGATCCTCAAAGTACTGAATCTCCTGAAACCGCCTTAACCGACAAAACAGCGACATTATTAGCGAGCGTGCTTACTCATTCACGGAGCGAGTGCGTGCGATCGATCACCACACACCAAACACACGCTTCAATACAGGATAAAATATCTTACACCAGCTGAAATTAGTTTAAATTAGTTGCGAAACTTAAGGGGGTGATTCCTCCATGTAATTGAAGAACTGTCCTCAAAAAACCAAAATGAAATTTTAAAGAAAAGTATCGATTTCCCGTACAAATGCAAATCAGCAAATCGTGCAAAATGTCAGAAGCTGTGATTTTTTCTTTTTATCTTTCAAAATATGTTCTTGGGACAAGTTGTTCAGTTTCATAGGCTGATTCACATACTTAATTTTTGATAATATAATTAATTTTGCCTTATGATTTGAAAAAGTCATCAAGGAGTCATTAATAATAACTGATTTGCCCATCCAAAACGGAAAATTGTCATTACTAGCCTATATTTTTACAAGCGTATTTATTGCTTTTTAATAAGTTTTACAAACCCTGAAACAAATTATTTAATAATGTTCCAATTATTTTAGGTAACCATTCATGTTTCAAATTAAGCTTAAAATTAACTTTTAGAAATCTGAGTAACTATAGTGCAGCAAACAATTAATTACACTATAGAAATATTTCAGTGCAAAGCAAAGAGTGGGTGGATATAATTGGATTTGGGAAAGTTTCAGAAAAGTTTCAGCGTTCCCCGAAGCTATTTGTTAGCCGCTGTAATTTCGACTGCAGCGATCCTAAATTTGGCCTCTGAAAGCTGAACACTTCTCACTTGAAAATACTGAAGCTGAAAAAAGCTAAACGGATAATTGTATTTCAGGCACTGGTCTCGTATTCGCAGGGTGTCTCCACTTTAACGATTTGTAGAAGACAAAATAAGTAAACAAGAAATATTGACACACAACACAGTACAGTAAGCGCAGCATACATTAACACACACATACACAACATTAGCTGTAAGCACTGTACACATTGAAGAAAATTGTGATTTCGTTGATAGCTCTTAACTCTACATACTTTAGATCTCCCATACAACACAACTTTGTACTTCGAGATTTAACAGCGCAATCAACTATATTTCTCTATAAAAGAGCAAATTAAAAGAGCTCAAATAAAAACTATTACAACTTCATAGTAGTAGATACACTTTTTTAAACTTTTAAATAGTGCAATGTGACTTCTTCATAGAAAAATGAAGCTGGAGGGCATAAAATGAGGACATACTACTTTTTCATTATGTCGCAGATAGACTGATGCTTAGAGTGGATTAATGTTGTTTGTAACAAAGTTGAATAGTTCGCATTACTGACGATGCAACTCCAATTGCTAATTAGCATACCTGTAGAATATTAAAACAATATACAAAAAAGTGCATAATTTGTGTGTGTGCAATATGCAGTTACGTGATTACGCGTTTGAGTTCAGCGTTTATTTCCCTGCAGCTGCACTGATGGCACCGCCGCTTGTTTAGCCCCCCTCCTGTGAACTACAGGACCCCCCAACCCCCACGAGAGGGGGGCTCTGATTACAACGCGCCGGACCATTGCCGCAAGACAAACGTGCTTTTGGCAACGATTTCTATTCTCATTTTCACGACCAAATTTTTTGTTCTGCTGGTGACAATATTTTCAGCGTTTCGGAGTTTCTACTCGGATTTTTATTGTCTGTGAAACTTGGTTTGCTTGAGTTTTCATCCATTTATAGATAGACGTATACAGCGCATGGGTAGCGCAAAACAACATAAATCAGCTTAAAAATATGTAAGGATAGAAATCAGTTAAAAATTAGATGCTGAATATCACTCGGTTAAAAAGCCACTCTGTATTATTTGATAGGTCATCTTTGTTGTAACATAAACTTCTATTTCAACTTGTAAAGCTTACCATTAATAGCTGTTACTGACGTGTAAAAAAACATAACGACCGATCTCAACAGTGCTAAGTTCGAAGTTATCTAGAGTAATCCGTAAGACAAATGTTTGAAATTAATCAGAGCCAATGGCGGCGAGGGTGACGTATAGGCGGCAATCGACGACGCGCGCCAAACCCGCGCCGATCGCCGATAACGTTGAAGAAAGGTGAATCGCGCTGATAGCATCGCGTTTTCCACTGCGAATTTACATTTTAGACTCACATCCTTACTCTGTAATCCAGGGTGGCAACAAGACTATGTATTGCTGATGAATACTGACAGATCTTAAAGGCTTCTGCTACACAAGCTTTACTTAGAGGAGGGATCGCTATCTACAATTTCTTCTAGTTGTTATGTGAAATAAACTATTTCATAGTTTATTTCACATAACAACATAAATATAATTCTACATTTATAACTCGGCGGCTACGTCGAGAAAAGTTCATCTTTATCATCACTCTACATCTTGGCACAATGGTTAATCCTATTCAAAACGGTGCACTATAAGAATAACTCATACTTTAGAGTCGTTTATTATCGCATTGCATTGGTCAATCTAAATGCGGATTGACCTTTCAGCAGTACTTTCATTCGACTGCCAAATTATTCAATGTTTTTACGCAAATAAATATTTTTTTTAGAACATAAAAGAGAACATACTGATGTATATTATCAGTGTAGTGTTCTGTTACAAGTTCATCATTCAATACTCCTAAACCTCTTTGGCTCAATTAGTCAGATTTTAATCATTCACGTGAGTGGGATTATTTGAGACTAACGCCACAAGCTTTGACTTTTTTCTTAACAATGTCCATTATTTAAACAAAAAGAACGCGTTTTTTTTATTTCAGTACATTAAGTACAATCTGCGTTTTCTTAGTAAGCGCTTAAATAAACACTGTTAGAATGGGGACCGCACGTTCCGCGTCACCAAGAGAATTAAACAGAATTTATATTTACGACGCGCAGGAGATAAAACCCGGCGAGTGTACACCCCTCCCCCCCTCGGAGGAAACAACTCTAGGGGGGGGGGGACACATCCAGCTCTATAAACATTAAATAAACTTTTTTTTAAATCTAAACTGTGTTTGAGGGTTTAGATCACGATCTATCTATGTCAACCTAATTAAAAAACACAAAAAACCAAAAGTAAAGGAGAAATCCTCCAGCCCCATCAATCTGTTTTGCGCTCATCTAAATCAGCTTATGGACGGATATTATAATTTTTTTTACACATTTATACAAGTCCATTATACATGTTAGACTCATTTGGTAGGATACATTTTTAACTCGAGAAACGTCAAGAAAATAATAATATAAATTTTAATTATATAAATAATGGCATACATATTATTATGTTGGTTTATGAAGAAATAGTTAAGAGTTTTTTCAAAGCCTTAAAGATGCTCGCGGTATATGAAAATATTGTATGAATAGCATATTAATCAAAGCAACGGGACTAAAGCAAAGGCAGGACTGAGGTTGAATCGTGTAACATCTTTTTCAAATAATAATTAAGTTCATTAAAATAATCTCTCCCGCATGCAGTTTCCCAGGGAAACTATTCAGCAGAGCTTAGAGGTACTAAAATAAGTCTCTTACGATTTTAATTCCCATTCCACAAAAGCCGGACATTTCGCACTCGTTTATTTTACAAGCAGCTTCATCTTTTTAAAAGACAGCGGTGGAAGGCGAGTTTTATTTTTAATCCCTCATTTTTCGCCTAACTGTCTTAAGGTTTTCATTAATCAAATAGTGACTAAATAATGACCTTAAACAAAATCTTTAACAGTATTTTCGAAAGAAATTGTAAAAAACTGAGTTTATTGCAATCTGGTGCTTAACGACGATAAAGTCAAGTTTTTTTTTTCTAGCGATTACTGTCCCATTACTAGCCATTATTTATTCATTTTTATTTAAAAATGTAATGAAAGCGGGTATAAGTTGAATAATCAAACCTTTTTCCACAGTTGTAAAACAACTTATGAGGTGCCCGTATAACCATCTAAAGGCAAGTCAAATTCTTAGCCGATCGTTAAAATTAAAATTATTCATTTCATTTATCCAAGGCTTCAACAATAAGCACGCATTTCTGCTTCTGGCAAAACTATTTCATATTCGTTAGCCTAAAGAAACATAAAATGATAGTTTGAGTAACTAGAATGATCAGTATATTATTTCTATGATGAATAATTTAAAATAAGTTGAAACCACAGTTTGCATATATATGTGTATTTAATCAGGGATAACCAAAAAATGAAGCATTTAATTGATATGTTGGGTTTTGGTACAAATAATATTGTGTGGTGAAACCATAGAATGGTAAGGGAGGGATGTCACCAACTTGCACTCAGCGGCAAGTTAAGGCGTAAACATTGCTGCTTTTCATTACTTTAGTAAACCAGTGGCGTAGCATTTATAGCATTATTTAGAATCCGTCAGTGATATTAGTAGGTACTCAGGATCACAGGGCACCTGATGGGTGTTTTTTTTTTTTTTGAATGACTACGCTGTTGGCCGCTGATGGCCTTGACAGCTTCACCGAGCAAGACCTGATGGGTGATCACAGGGGCAGTTGATCACGACCATTTTCTTAGAAGGGCTCGTTAAACTGTCAGTCCCGGCTGTTGTCGATTGAGTAGAGACGTTTAACCGAGTCAGAGGCCACTAAGCGGTTTGAAAACTCCTCCTACATGTAATAGGAAGAGGATTACTTTAGTGGCATTCCATTCCACGTAATATAATAATGATTCTCCTTTTGTGTAGGTATAACTAAGTGTCTTGCGAACTTAACTAACCCTGGTGTCAGAGTTTTTAAACCACCAAATGGCGTATAATTACTGTTTAATTACCTTTTTTTTAACATCTCGCTCAATGTATTTTATTACGCAAATTATTCTCGCAAATTTATTGTTATTTTTAGTTATTTTCAACCGACTTCAAAAAAGGAGGAGGTTCTCAATTCGACTGTATGTTTTTTTTTTTTTTTTGTATATTTGTTACGCGATTACTCCGGCAACTGTTGTCCGATTTTCAAAATTCTTTATTTGTTCGAAAGAGTATACTCCTGAAGAGGTCCCATATAAATTTTATCGAAAATGATTCAGCGCTTTTAAAAAAAATCAACAAAAACAAAATATACTACAAACTAGAACATCATCTAAATAAATGAATGACATTTCTGTTTGTAGTTATTTGCTAATAGGCATTGTAGTCCGCAAAAAACTAGATATCTACTTTGTGCGAACTGTTGTTGGGATTGAAGTCGGTGACTCATACGTTTTTAACGTGGATAATTATTCTGTTTGTGTGTACAATAAAGTATATTTGATTTGATTTGATTTTGATTTGAATGTACACAGGGCCGCACATCAGGTGCACATCACATGCGTGCACTCTGTGCTGTTACGATTAGGATGGTTTTGCAATGAAAATGAAGTAACCTGATGTGCTGGCCTCCGTACAATGGTGTAAACTTTCAGAAAATGTGTTGGCAAAAAAATTCTTAAGCAAGTGTTCCCTGGTCGATATAATCCTGGTAGATATAATTTTTAATATTGGTTTCATCTGTTTTTTTATTATATTCCCTGTATGTCTATTGACGGTGGTCAACCGTTACTCTTCGATAATTAACCGCGCGAGTTATTGCTGCGTTCCAACAGCAGCCAGCCGGCAGCGGCAGCGCCCAGCCCCGGACATTCCAACTCATTAGGCAGTTATTTTGACCATTACACTGCAGTACACGAAATATTTATTATATTCAATGGGAATACATTTTTGTTCGTTTTGCTTTTAAATAATTAAGGAAGAGGTTTTATTGGTTTTATATTAGAAGTCTTATGTCCATTTCATGACCATTTTGAATAGTTGGGGTATTGATTTTATGCTACTATAATCTATCAATACGATTAATGGAAATTTTAACGGATTAAACTATTATTAATAGGGATTAAATTATAATTAATCCGTTAAGAATGCGATTTAAAACCATTGTAGATAATTAAGTCGAAAGGTAAAGGGAAATGTGCCGTTCGAAAAGACTGAAGCGCTTTGGGTAACAAATATTGATGATGTGATTTCGTATATATTATTTGATATTTTCTTATAAAAGAGAATTTTTTACTCAAATAAAAATCTGATACGCACGGTGATGTACGCAAAAGTACCTGAAACCAGAGACTTCATTTTGAAACAAGTCTGTAGTCTTCTTCTTCTTATCGTGTAGGTATAGTCAAATGTGTGGCGAACTTGGCTAACCCTGGTCAGAGTTTTCAAACCACCAAATGGCCTCTGACTTGGTTTGACGACTGTAATCAATCGACAACAGCTGGGACCGACAGCTTAACGTGCCCTCCGAAGCACGGAAACGCTCGTGATCAATTGTCACTTATGGTCACCCATCCGGTTCCCTGCCTCTGTGTACGTTGCTTAACCTCACTGACCGGTTGAGATCAGTGGGTGCCACTGGGCTACGAGCGCTTCAAGTCTGTAGTGTTAATATTACATTTAATCTTACAAACTATATTATATTATTCTATATTGTGCTGAGGCAGGGGATCCTGCGGTGGCTAACCGGTGGGCCGCGATGTTTGATCGTCATTCCCAAATGTGGTATTTATCCGGAATCGTAATTTGCCTCAGACAAGCGATGATTTTCCGGTTCATATATAGGTAAAATCTATCGTGGCGAGTGCGTAATTTCTGAGATTCTGAGTTGATAACAAAAAGATAATTACGAATCCTAAACTGAAATTGCGCAGAAATTTAAAATTTAATAGCGCGAAGGTTTAGGTAAATATTAGTCTGTGCAGAAAGATTCTCTTAATTACTTTTACTCTTAAATTAATACTCTTTCTTAGAGGAAGAAAATCTCTTTAGATAAATAACTAACGGTACATTCGTTCTAAACCAATTAAACTATTTATTGGAGAACCTGGATGCAAGAATAAGTTACAGTGGATCAAAAACAAAACTAAATTTAAAAAAAATACAATTTTCGATCACAGCCGTGACATGTTAGAGCCTAGAATACAGTTTCAGGTATGAATCTGGTAGTCGTATAAGACGGCGGCGCGTGACCCGCCTGCCAAATGGGGGGATGACATCGCTCATTACCCCCCCCCCTGCCCGCACCGCCGCTGCTACCATTGTCGCTGAAATGAGCGACTCCGCGAGAGATCGTCGAGTCCTTCACGCTGAATAACTTCGAGCGATGACGAGATTGCTAACTAGGATTCAATGCTGGTACTACCCGAGCATTGATTTCGTTTAAAGAGATGGTTAAAGAAAGTTTCTACGAAACACATGTAACTGTTATTTCGTTAAGCAAATTTTTTCGATAGTTAAATTTGAAAGTTAACCTGAAAGCTAATACATTAGGATTTGACAAGAAATGATACATGAAAAAGCCACAACGATCTTAAAGGGGCAAATACAGAGGCAAGACGTACCAAATTGGCACAGTAATTCAGTCACAAATTGGATCAAAACAAATACAGTACGAAAGAGAACACATCAAAGCTGTGAACCGAGTAAGGGCCACAGTTAAGTCCGTAAGACAGATAATGAAAGGTCCGTAGGTAGTGTAAGAACATCTCCACAGTAATAAATAACACTATTACTTGTGACACCGTTTACAACCGACCCTCCTTATTCAGGTGGGGCCAGGAAACGGGCGATAACTCGGTGAAACGCTCCGAATCAGTCAATTAGCGGGCGACGTGAGGTCAGTCGTTAACCGCGACGAGGTACGCGCTAATCACCCGCGATTTACTACCGCTGGTTTTATGGCCCCAGTGCTGGGACAGGTGACTAATACACTAGAGTCAACGAAAGCTTATACTGATACATTGGCTGTGAAATACTTACTTAGGTGCTGAGCAATGTTGGCGGTTAGCAAAGTTTTGTTTCTCGTGTCGGTTAGCAAATGATGTCAACAAAAGTTCTCGAACTCATCCGTTGTTATGGGTTAAATTATAAAATAAATTATAAATAGAATGGTTATGTACACACGGTAGCACAACAAGCTATACCAGTTGACCTTGACGTCGTGCTTATCTCGCTCGTAATAGCGCCTGCTTTCGTAACGCAAATGGGTAACTTGACGTGCTGCTGTATGTAAATTTTTTTTTCTTAGCCTGTAAGATCCCACTGCTGGGCAAAGGCCTCCCACGCATCCTTCCTTTTCTTGTGATCTTGTACAATCTTGCGATCTTGTGTGATGTACACTTGTCTTCGTTGAAACCGTAAGAATAAACCAATTTCAACCTTAACAATGCCTATCAGCAAATTCTCGCCTCTCCGCACAATACGTTCGATCAACTGATTCCTTTACAAGACCTTTACAAGAGCCTTTACAAGAGAAGCTGAATTTTTTTGAGAAATTTCACACAGGTTCCTGGTGGAAAGTTATAATACCCCCCCCCCCCCCCGTTTCATTCGGGGGTATACTTAATAGTATTTCCCCTAAATGTTTTGCTAACTTATTTAAATTCACCTCATATTTTATTATGAGCCATTAAAGACCAAACGTTCAATAACAAGACTAAATTCAATCTTCACTATATAAAAAAGCATTTTTGTATCTACTTTTGGATAAATAAAATACATTGTTGTGGGGAATTCCAGCCAAATAACTAAAGAAATAAGAAACGTAAATAGCCATAACTTCCTCGACTAAAGCATCCAGATACTAGTTTCCAAGTGTTACCACCGGTTCTGTTCCCGGTATTGTCTCTACCCTACAGTAGGCGCGGCTCGAGGCGCCGGAGGTTGTTTTATTGCGCACGTTATTGCCCGCATTCATCTCCTGCGCATCTGTCGACGTGGGCGACCTTTACGGCGGATAGGACCATAGAATGCTACGAAAGATGATGTCCTTCGTAAATGCGCGAATATGTAAAAAAAAATACTTCTCCATACAACTAATGTTGTCTCTTCATCTTCAATTGTTTTTTAAATGTTATTTTGTGAAGGGATAATAACCGATGTTCTGCCAACCCCTATAGGAATCACAAGCTCGAGCGTTTGTATAATAACCCTTCAAGTAACAAAAACTGAATATAACTACGATGATTGTTGTCAGACGGGAAAGGATGGTTGTTTTGTTAGTTTGTTTGACTTATTTTTGAGAAGAAAAATAAACATCTCTTCTATGATTGGAGCCGTAATAGAGCAATAAATCGGCCTGAGTGACATAAGCCCCGTGCGGAAAGCTAGTTCATAATAATTTAAAATCTTATCTTGTTTCTTCAATATGTAGAATATGGGTATCTTAATAAATGCCAAATTAAGATATCTACGAGTACATAAATATCAAAAGAGGTTTCATAGGTACGTAGCACCTTCGCTTCTTCTTTATCTAAATATTCCGTGAAGTCAGCTAAACACTACTTGGTTCTTACTACATGTCAGTAAAAGGGTTTACTCCGACTGCCGATGGAGGCTATTCAGATTAAGGATGTGATTCACTTTGACTTAATCAGGGCTTCTGCTAGCGTCATTTTATTGTCTCCTTGTTATAGCTTCCGTCTTTATAGAAAGTCTTTTGTTTAGTTCTATCATTAGTGACATTTTTTTCCGTTTTTTTAATATTATTATAAGATGGGTTAACTCTTGACCTCAATCTTGACCAAGGTCATAGATGAGGTCGATGGTGAAGCGAGTTAACCCAGAAAATGCCTATTAAGGCACTGGTACTCCTACGCACCGACGGAACACAGCAAGCTGTTTGGCGTCGTTCCATATTTACTGGCATAAAATTGAAAGCCCTAATTTTTTTCGCATAACGATATTTTGTCATAATCAGTTCGTCGTTATAAGCAAATCTCGTTGTGCGGAAAAAAATTATGCGGACAAAATTATGCGAACAAATATTTGGGTTTTAAATTTTATGTGAGTAAATATGGAACCTCCTATTCTCTTAATTAATATTCAATATTCAGTAGGTCTAACATTAGTAAAGTAGTAAAAGCCATTGTCTAAAGTTGTTCCTTCTGTTAAGTATTCATACAAATTTCTTATCTGCTGGAGATGCGATTAAAATTATAATAAACTTGGCCCTTTATCTTGCAACATTGGAATTGGACTTGTGGAATAGGTTAGTGTTGCAACCAATAGTAGAAAGTATCGATAATCTATCTGATACTATCGTAATCTTGAAAAACAGTAAGAATATCGATAGGGCTATCGATAGTATCGATTCTATTGACTATTGATAGTATCGATGGTATTATAATTCAATAGTTTCGATACTGTCGATAGTTTGGTCTGTCATCAATAGTAACGCAAACTATTGGGTATCGACACTATCGATATTCTTACTGTTTGTAAAGGTCAACTATCGATAGCCAAACTATCGATAGTTATGCAACACAGGTTATTATATTCTAGGTTATTCTTATTGTATTTAATTGAAAACTAAAACTGTTTCATAATAACATCAATCTGATATTTTATATATTTACATTTTAAACTTTCATTTTATAATTTAGGTAATCTATTTCACTTTACGGTAGGAAACTTTTTTGCATGTAATAGTTTATTGTAATAGTAATTTGAGGTCTATAAGGCCTGAGATACAGGTTATATTAATTAACCTAGTTCAGGCACATAGTGTTAAGTTTTTCCTTTTATTTTGTACAGAATTTGTTAAATAAATATTTTTTTCTATTATTATTATTACTATTATTTATTTCATATTTAATATTTAGAAAACCAACAGCCTTTGATACAGAGTTATTATAACCTAAATAGCGCCAGAGGGCCAATTACAGGTCTTCGCCAATAGAACCAAATTATAATAAAAAATATTATTTTATTAGGTACCTTTAATGATCATTAAAACAACATCGCTCAGTGAAGTAAAGTTCACCGTCTATGCAATGACATGGATACAAAACACCATCATCATCAAACACTCCATTACGACGTCCCCTGACCTTGATGGGTCCCAAAAGGCTTCGACTTCCGATCAGTCAGGATTGAGCCGCTTCGTCACTGTCGCATTACCCCACACCCCGCGCCCCGCACCCCTCACCCTGTACTCCGCGCCTTCGGTCACTCAGTTTGCAGGGCCGTCACTGTTTACGGATATTACTTCAATATTCTGTCCGACAGCTGTTCATTCTCCAGGTCCTACTGAGGCAGCACACATCACTACCTACTGATTTGCCGAACCAGCGCCCAAATCGTATCTTTATTATTCCCCCAACTCGTACATTTAAAACATCTTTTGCGGGAAGATTCTACTGTTTCTTGGGTAAATTCCTATTTAACAATACAAACAAAATTTTGTCTATCGGCTCAAAAAACCTTTTTGAAGCAAAAAACTCCATAATAAATTGGCTTTTAAAGCTAGATTACAATGAAACTGAAAAACTCATACATCCTGTCATTTGATTCCGCAAGTATAATCACACACAATACGCACACACCTCAATCACACACAACACGCACACACCCTCAAACACACAACACGCACACACCCTCAAACACACAATACGCCCACACCTTCACTCACACTCACCACACTCACAGTCAATAAAAAAATATATTATTGTAATATTCTTTTTTGATAGCTCCACTTTTGTATCCTTCTCTACTGTTTGTTAATGGGAACACTGCCCATCCTCACAGCACAGGAACCTTGAGTTCCTAGTGTGAGCATTGGCGACCGTTCAACATAAATTGTATATGTTATGTTAATGTTGAGCTATTTTTACTGAATAAAAATTTATCTTATCTTATCTTATCTTATTACTACAACGCTATGCTTCATTGATTTGAAAAACTAATGGATGATATCATGATACGAGCTAAAATCCAATCATATTCTCATTTAAGTTCAAGATCAAAAAGGCTTTAATTCATAAAATGTTCAGGATGTTACTAAAAATATCAAATACTAAACTACACTTGTCCTTTTACAACACGGTCACATTAACTTGACGCATGGCCTTGATGACGTCATTTCAAAACAATAACGAAAACGTAACAAAATGTCCAAAAACAGCAACAGAAAAGTAGCCAAAATATCGACGATCGTATTGGTAACAAATATGCTAACCATACCGACGTTTGCCGGGCGAGCTAAGGGAATGCGGGGGAAAGCAGACGGGGCCTCGCATTCCAGCGATGCGTCAAGTTAATGTGACCGTGTTGTACTCTACATCTGTTTTTTATTTATTGTACTATGAGTTAACTCTGACCTCAATCTTGACCAAGGTCGACGATGGAGCGAGTTAACCCAGAAAATTCCTATTAAAGCACTGGTACTCCTACGCACCGACGGAACACAGCAAGCTGTTTGGCGTCGGATTTCGGTAGGAGGGTGGTCGCGAACCAGACGGCCCTTCACAGAGCCTTACACCGCATGAGACCATAGACCGACACCTCAGATTCAGAACAAATTGAGGTGTCGTTGCCTGGGGTGGATTTATAGGAGGCAGGTCTCATTTGTGTTTCCTTAGTCGCCTCTTACGACACCCACAGAAAGAAATGGGGTGGTGTTATTCTCAACTGATCACCACACGGCACAAAACCACACGGTTCGTAAAGGAGGCCCCTTTTGTGGGATCCAGGAGACCTATGACACAGGTAATCCCTAGCTTAGGCAGTTGTCTCCCAATTAAACGTATAAATAAAAAAGTAATGTACATACACACAGCTTAAGTTTGGGAGAAAATAAAAGCAATTTTATTTTACTTTTTGTTTATTTTAACTCTGTCTGTAGGCATCAGAAATAAAAACTATCTAAGTTTCATAGCGTTAACCTAGACTTCTGACTGGAATCGGGAGCTATACGTTTATGTAGTGGCGATTAATTAGTACACATTTATTAAGTAGAGGTTATGATGTGGCTAAAATAATAGACTTGCCTGTGACTTTTTCACGTTAAAAAGTAGCCTACATCACGCTCTCTGACAATCCCTGTGTAAAAAACAAGTCGATTCGTTGCGCTGTTTAGACGTGAAGAAAGAAAAAGTATAACTTTCACATTTATAATATTAGTAAGGACTATCAAGCATGTGATGTGAATTTAAAACAGATGTATTTAATAAATTAATACAGGGTGATTTTTTTATCACCATCCAAATTTGTTGAACGTAAACTTATGAAAATTTAACAGACCCGTATTTTTTTGTTTCTACGTTTCATATAAATATTGCAAGTTAGATCGTCTGAAGCATGAAAATAAATCAAAATTTTTGTATAAAAAAAAACATCATCGTCCAATTGACTTGAAACTTTGTAATAATACTCTTCACAATTTGTGACACCCGTATTTCTGCGTTTTACTAAATTCATCCTCTAAGACGTTAAAAAGGGGTATAAAAATCTGAAAATTTTGAAAAAAAAAAATTTCCTCCTTATTTACGTTCTATCAACGTTACTGACAACGTAAAAAAATGTTAATAGTGATAAAAAAATTACCCTGTACAATCAATGATAAATTTACCGGCACTCCAAGGCAAAACGAACACAATATGTCTATACTCGTATAAACAATACGAAGCAAACATGAAAAACGGCCTAAAAGTATTCTATTTCCATTTTGTTAAAAATAAATGATAAAAAATTCAAGTTAATCAGAGAATCCCATTCATAGCGAGGAGAGGGAGACTCTGAAACAAAACAAACGATGAATGCCAATGAAACAAATAATGGGCAATCAAGTCGAAAACAATCAGGAGACAAGATTGAAGAAACGAGGCCTTCTAACTAGATGCGATTTGTGGAGAGCTTATTGAACAAGCGAATACGGGTACTTACTCGCATTACTTGTGAATAGGATGAGAGTTGAACCATCGTACTTATCAGTCGTGTTCTTCTCAGAATTTATTTATGTTTGCATTTTTTTTTCTTACTTCACATCGTAATGGAAAGACTAAGAGACTAACATTGACTACGTTTACAAACAGGTGTAACAAGAGTACACGTGCAATAAAGCAGAACAGCCATTCTGTTAATCAACGTTAGCTCGAAACTATCTAGTAGCAATTTAATGTTCAGTTTTCGTGGCGCTGTTAGTCAAGGCAGCTGACATCAAATGTTGATAGTTCTCAATTTCACCACCTGGACATATAAAATGGTCACCATCGCCGTTCCAATGCCATTGAAACCTCATTCATTAGTAGAATCGTCGTCCTGTTTGTTTTCCAAATACAGAAAATTAAATTAAAACATAATTAGGCCCGTGACCAGTTCTGTTTCTTAGCGTTTTGCCCATCCCTCTTACTTTGTATCCGTGACCATGATCCATCATTTTTTAGATCAGTAATGTTAGTTAAGAGATTTTATTAAGTAAGCGAGAAAGTCCCGCCGTTCTGAGTCGTGGCCTAGGTAACCTGTTATTTTAAAAACTCCGAATCTTCCTAGAAGATAAACACATGCATAAGTTTTGAATGCAGTTTCATATCCTAATCTATTGAAGTTGTCAGGATTACGCGTAAATGCTGACAGGGATCAAGAACTCGTAAAAATGACGGATGACGTCACAGGTTCTGGAACCACAAACAAACAAACGCGACAACTTCACAAGCAACGGCGCAGCGGGGGCGGGGCGACTCGTGTCACCGATTCGATCACAATTCTTGTTTGGTGTTTGATTACATCAATGGCAGGATATCAATGTTTTGTTTCTTAATAAATAAAAATACTTATACTTATAATAAAAATAATAAAACACTTCTTCTTATCTTGTAGGTATAGTCAAGTGTGTGGTGAACTTGGCTAACCCTGGTGTCGGAGTTTTCAAACCGCACAATGTCTTCTGACTTGTTTATAACGATGTAACGAGGCGGCATGCGCCTCGTCTTCATCCTCCTTCTCCATTCTCTTTTCGCGACACTTTTACTCTTCAGTTTTGGCATTTCTAATCCAAATTCGAAATTGAACACTTCTAGTTGTCATTCGATAGAATGACACAGACCTACCTGAGTTTCCGTCGCAGGCGCACGCCCTCTCATAATATACCGTTTTAAGTGTTTCGTATAATAAATGTAATCCAGCCTTAATGTAATCTTCTTATTATTCGTGCTTCGACTCACCCTGCTCCCGCAGCCAGCCGGCGCTACGACTTTCATTGATCGACAGCAGCCGGGACCGACAGCTTAACGTACCCTCTGAAGCACGAATTGCCACTTTTGGTCACCCATCAGGTTCCCTGCCTCTGTGTACGTTACATAACCCCTCTGATCGGTTGAAATCAGCGGGCGCCACTGGGCTACGAGCGCTTCCACTAAAGTAGTGGTTTGGGACTAAACAAAATCGTCAAACTGAACCTTCAAAAAGGTAAGATAAAAAAATAAGGTAAAAGGTAGGTAATCAACTGAATGCTCATACTAATGAGCAAGAGACTTAGTGAGTATTTTAATTATTTTTTTCGAATTTACGGTTATTTTCATGTAAGTTGGTGGTTCATTATTTTTATTCATGGACTTTTTGTTTTCATATTTTTCCAGTGCCCTCACCAACGAGATTTAGCTATAATAAGATTTAGTCGAACCGGAGAACAAAGGATAAAATATACCTTATTCTGAAACACGCGTGTCTCGGTGGGGATGTACTATAAAGGCTGATGACGATAACGATGACGACTAGGTTTCAGTTTGTTCTCCACTTTGGTGCAAAGGCGGATGTACATACTCGTATAGCCTATCAAACTTATTTGGCTTGCCAACGATTTCAAACAGATCAGTACTAAATGCAACGTTTATATTTTTCGCGTTTTGAAGTCGGTTTTCTTTTTTTTTGTAAAAAGTAAATTATTTTTATATTTTTAGTGTAAATAATTGAAAATAGGTGAAAAATAATGTAAGTGCCTATTTAAAAAAGAATTTTGAAAATCGGTCAATAAATGGCGGAGAAATCGGTGAACATCCATAAAAAAAATACGTATGCAGTCGAAGAACCTCCTCCTTTTTGGAAGTCAGTTAAAAAAAGGAAAGAGGAACGAGGAACATGCTGGCGTATAATCTATACTAAAATTATACAAATACTAGCATTCCATCCGGGACTTCGTTCCCGTGGGAATTCGGAAAAATTATGTAGCCTATTTCCATCGGGGATAACGTAGCTATCTAATTGTGAAAGAATTTTTCAAATCGGTCCCGAAGTTTCGGAGTCTATTCAATGCAAACAAACAAATAATCAAATCTTTCCTCTTTATAATATGTTTAAACTAGCATTCCGCTCGGGACTTCGTTCCCGTGGGAATTTTAGAAAATCATGTACCTTATGTCCATTCCGGATAATGTAGGATTCTAATGGTGAAAGAATATTTCAAATCGGTCCAGTAGTTTTGGAGCCTATTCAATACAAACAAACAAACAAACAATCAAATCTTTCCTCTTTATAATTTGTATAGAAGATAATTTATTTATAGATACATACTTCAAATTTAAATACAAACGTAAAACGTTTTAAATAAAGCCTTACAAATGCTTAATTTCTAAATTAGACTCTATAATTAATATCGTGTTAATTACAGATGTCAAATAAACGTCGAGTGGGTTGTGTGGTGTAATGTGTGTGGTGATATAGTGGCATACTTGTGATGCACCCAGTGAGCCTCCATTCAGGCTGTATTTCATCCCGCGGCCGCAATCTGTCCCTGAACACATGTCACGCAGGCGGAACACTGCCGACCTGTCTTACCGCGCAAACCTTCAAGTCAAAATGTTTTAGATATTAATAGTTCAAGGCTGCAATTTTTGGTTACTACAGTTTGTTCTCATTTTTCTTTTTGATAGGGTTTTCAGCTGGTGTTATTAAAAAAAACTGTATCAAAAATGGTTTTTAAAATATTAGTACTAGCTTTCCGCCCGCGTGGACTACAGGTTATATCGTGCCCAATTGTGGGTTAAAATGTAGCCTATATCCTTTCCCAGGCTCTAATCTATCTTTGTACTAAATTTCATCAGAATCGGTTTAGTAGTTTAGGCGTGAAAGACGGACAGACAGATAGAGTTACTTTCGCATTTATAATATTAAGTAAGGATTTTTAGTGCGTTGTACTTTAAGGCTTTCGAACACATGTCAAACTATACATAACAGTTTTTGACGTTCGTCTTATCTTGTTTGTACTAACAGCGCTTAAAGTGCAACTGCTTACCCTCATGTGAAAGAAAGAAAGAAAGAAAGAAAGAAAAAAATGTTTATTAAAGCAAGACCCTTATTTAACATAATAAACTTATCTAAACTTAAATATACCTACATGCTGTTGTGTGTACAAAATGTTTCTAGTTAAGAGTCTCAACAACTGCGGCTCGAGTACAACGGTGATAGCCCGCGTAATGCAACGCAGTCCTCTGTCAAAATGTCAACATACAACGCCAGAGGGTAAGCAAGCCATTGCGCGGGGCCCTCGCACAATCAAAGTGAAGTTTCAACGTCAGCCGATTGGCGCGCTGCAAGCGTTTGCCACCATCGTGCTCGAGCTGCTGCTTACATTAAAGATTTTATTTTGAAGTTCCTTTACATTGCATGATGTAATTCTGTCGTATTTATTACATGAGTTACGATTATCTCTTGTGATTAAACCGTGTTTAAGTGCTTAATACGCGACGTGCAACAATGGATGTCACAATGTAGTAAGCAAGCACTGTTAAGCACTTTGCACTTTGTTACTAAGTTTGCAATATACTCGAGAATGAAGAGAGGTCCGAGGTCAGTCAGAATGAACTAGTTTCAACCATCGTGTTTCGGTTGTCGGTGTAAATAATATAAGATGTTGTGTAGATCCTGTGCAGTACGAGTACTTAGTATAAGGGCTTTTTTTCAGAAAATCTTTGTTGTTATGTAGACACTCAAACTTTTTTGGATGACGATAAGTGGCGTTTAATGGATATATTTTTAGCACATAAACTGAGTGAAAGTACGATCACGCATATGATGGCAAACTTGGTAATCCCAGTTGTTAAAGTTTTAACACTTAAAATCGTAAAAAAACTTTTTCATTTAACAGCTCTCCGAAGCACAGAAATGCTTGTAATAAATGCTTCTATGGTCACCCAATCAGGTTTCTTCCCCTGTAGACATGTTTAACGTCACTGATCAATTCTGAACAGCGAGCGACTAAGTATGTACAGATAACAGCATGTCAGGTTACCCATTTGCACTATGAAAGCCGACGCTATTACGAGCGAGATAAGGGCGACGTCAAGGTCAACATGTATAGTCTGATGTGCTGCCGTGTGTACATTATTAATCATCACAAAAGCTTTAAAATGTCGGTCACGCGTTTGACCCCGCGGTCTGAAAACTGTTGAGGAGCTGCGCCGGCGCGTCGCGGCCGCCCGCATAAGCCTCCGTCTCCCGCTCCTTCATATTTTATGGCAATTGACGCTGTAAAACGCGAGCCGTAAGAGCCTTTTCGCTCCCATTAGTACTTCCCGAATGCCGAGATAGATCTATGAAATTTTTACTACAGCTTCGTTTCGATTTCCAGATGTAAAGGCTCGTTTAGATGACGGTTATACAAAAATAAAGATATTTTAACTGTAAACATGGGTGTGTTCTGAAACGTAAACTCGACTGGATTCTCCTGGGTGAGCTCGCTACATTCTCGACCGCATCATTGCCCGTGAGCTAGATTGTGGTCAAGAGCCCATTATTAATTTAAAAAAACTTGTTTTGTTTTTTGTACAAGTAACTCCTTACGAAGACCAAATAGAATCAGTATCACCACCATCAGAGCCCCGTCAGGATTATTCACCGGACGCTGTCTCCTGTTTTACCAAAATAGCTAGCAGGGTCCGCGATAAACTCGCACGTCACGCCACTCCGATGACGGTGAAACTTCACTTTAAATGAGTGAGGGGTGCCCTCATAAGAATAGAATAGAATAGAAAAAATCTTTATTTTATAGGACATTCAGGATGTCACTTAAAACATACATGAAATACATACAAACAGACATTAAAGGATTTCAACATTTTTTGACACTTGTGCTTGTGAGATAATTGTACTTGAGCTGCAGGTGTGGATAATGTGAGACAGTTTGTAAGCTATAGTACTGTTAGTTAGATGAATCAAGAGCTAATCAGACAAAATGTAAAAAAACGGCCAAGTGCGAGTCAAACTCACGCACCGAGGGTTCCGTACAAACCTGCTTAAAAGTATTATAGACCTGAGTATTTGATATGAATTTCGATTTAATACCTATACGCGTTCATGGGGAAAGGGGTAGTGAGTTTAAAATTATTTAAACATATTTTTATTATATGATGTAACTAAAAATTTACGGTTTTCGCAATTTTTCCTTTGTCTGTGCTATAAAACGATGCTTCGTACCAAATTTCAAGACTGAGTTCACGGGAAGTACCCTGTAGGTTTTGGTTCCCTTGCGAGTGTCAAAAATTTGCGGAAATTTGCAGCATAAACGGCTGTATCTTTTGATTGCGTTGGCTTACAAGTTTGATTTTTTTCATAGCTCTAAGAGACTATAGACCTGAGTATTTGATACAAATTTCAGCTTGATAACTTTACTTCCTGAGAAAAAGGGTCTTGACAGACAGACGGACAACAAAGTGATCCTATAAGGTTTCAGTTTTTTCCTTTCGAGGTACGGAACCCTAAAAAGTACCACAAACCTGAAACAGATAAAGCGCTACGTAGAAGAGGAAGTAACACATTTAAAAGAAGAAGTAATTAGTATGTAGTGTGATCGTCTCGTAAGCAGTGGACCGTACAGCGGCGTACGGTGTACGGTGTGGTTGTAATTAGCCGCGCGAGCCTCGGAACGTACCGCGCTCGTAAACGGTTTACAGCCGCTCGTAAACCGCGCTCAGTGTACGCCGGCCCTAACGCCCGGCCTACGCAGCTACGCCGTAGCACTCTCGTAGCCATGTACTACAGTGCTGTCTTTCGGTTACGAGCCTTTTAATTTAGACTGAATGGCCGTATTTGAACATTGAGTCAGTTTTTGGGATTTTCTTGCCTAATTATATTAGTAACTACCTTCCCGCCTGGAATTGCGTTCCCATGAGCAATTCAGGAACAAAATGAACCTTTTTATAATTCTAAAACGGCACAGCAAAACTGTATTAACGTTGCGTCCTATGTAATAGTAATACTAGAAGCTGAGAACATAGGGGGCAATGGTAATTCAAATTTTGAAGTGCCGTGCCGTGCCGCTCGAATTATAAAAAGGCCCATTATCCGATACATAAACCCTCCTCTTGAACCATTTCATCTATTGGTAAAAACAGTATGAAAATCTGTTCTGTAGCTTTTGAGGTTATCACGTTCAGACAGACAGATGCGGCGGGGGACTGTGTTTTATAATATGTATCACCAATCGCATGCTAAAAGGGTTCAATACGACAGATCTTAAAAGATCCTTTAGAAGAGGAATTACACAGCAGTGACTGGGATTGGATAGTGACAAAACATAAAAAAATTGTGATGTCACAAATTTTTTCCTGCCTATTCTTAGTAAGGTAAAACCTAAGTCAATGTATCACAGAGGACTCACAAACCTCACGATTGCTTAGTATGGCCCTGTGGGTCTTTTACACAAACTAAACGAAATAATTTTCACAAACATTGTTCTACTGAATGATGCGCCACATTCGTAGCGCCCGCAGCTCGTAGCTCGTAGCACGTCGCTACGAGGCCGTAGCTGCATGCCTTGTAGCGCATTGCTACGCCGCTCTCTGATTGCACTTGCATTCCTCGCTGTGTGCAGTTGTATTTGTTGACATTGATTAAGACTTTGGTTTAAATATCTATTTAAAAAAAATAAGGACTGAGTCCCTTACTAAGTAGACGCCAAACACTTTACTTTTTTTTTTGCTATTTTTTTGACAAAAGCATAATTTTGCTTTGACCGAAAATTGAACACAAAAACTATTTATTCAGAGATAGCGTTATTTCTAAGGTACTATGGCGATCAAAATAAAAACACAGCCATCATGAATGCCTTGAGGTCTAAATGCATCAGCGAAGAACCATCACTGGCTTACAAATAAATATTATATAATGTACACAATACACACATATTTACTATAGCTATTTATAATTAAAAAAAAACTCTGGAGAGTAAAGTTGAATCTAGACAAGGGCACGGACATAAAGATGTGCATGTTAATAATAACACACAAAATAACTGAGGCACTGAGAGCAAGAGTGGTGTAAGTACCATTCTCACACCTGGAACATTCGAGAAAAAAATTTAGCAGTTAAAATATTTAGATAAAAAAATAGGTACACACATTCAATAATCGTTCAAAAAAAGCTAGTATATTTTTTTTTATATCATCGTATTTAACTCGTAAAAGGCAAACACGACAAGTTCAAAAAATGTTGTTTACGTCACTCTTGCTGTAAACTCCTCGACTGAACCAAACCGCTCATCATTAATTATGATTTAGAATTTATCTGTATCCACTGAAGTAAAATGTAAAAGGAATAAAAAAAAGTCGGTATACGGGCGAAAGTTTTACGTGACAACGACTTTGAGTGGTAAAAGTGGGAGAGAGACGCAAGGCATTCGGCGGGCCTCTCTCTCGTTCGGTGACTCATCGTAACGTTACCGAGCGTTACACTTTTTCATAAGTGACTCCCAGCCGCAACCTAATTTAAGACGTTGTCACGTCAAAACCAAATCATTTCAAATCTAAATTATTTACAATGTTAAAATCTCTGCGGGTGTTTCAGTGATTTAAATATATTTCCTGAAATAGTTATCAACAGGATCGTGATTAATATTCATTAAATAATTGAACGGCGGCTCACGTTGCCTCACTAACGTAACGACAATTTAATTTATGATTCTAGAATGTTCTAGTTTCTACAAAGCAAAGTTACCTAATAGTAATATAAAGGTATTTTTCCAAAAGCTTCAATTTAACTTAATATGACATCCTTACTAATTAACTTATTATAACCACGAAAGTTTGTAATGTTTGTTCCTCTTCCACGCTCAAACAACTACATCAATTTTGATAATATTTGGTTTGAAGGTAGCTGACACCCTGGATTATCACATAGATTACATCATTTTCCCCGATTCCTGAGGAAACGAAGTCCCGGGCGGAAAGCTTGTGAGTGATAATTTAAAGTTGGTTTCTATTATTTTTAATCCAAAGTGCCAATGATTAATAATGCTATATGTATTGTTGGTGTGGTATCGTCACGTTATGAAGTACTTTTTTTCTGTTCTAAAACGTTATATCATGAGGAACATTTATCGAAAGCTTACTATTTGAACATTTATTTCTGCTATTATAACTGCCACTATCATTCAATAACATAAAAATAATGCATAAAATAACTATACTTATTGCCCCGTGTTTTCTTATGGCTGATAAAGACTTCTCCCAAAGTGAGTGAGCCGTAGGAAATACTAGGAAAGTAAGCACCTTATTAGGGTTAATTCTGTACTCGAAGGGTAAAAACGAGTCCCTATTACTAAGGCTCCGCTGTCCGTCTGTCCGTCTGTCCGTCTATCACCAGGCTGTATCTCATGAACCTTGATAGTTAAAAAGTTGAAATTTACAGAGATGATGTATTTCTGTTGCCGTTATAACAACCAATACTAAAAAATAGAATAAAATAAATACTTAAGGGGGCTCCCATACAAAATTCTTTTGCCATTTTTATAGATAATGGTACGGAACCCTTCGTGCGCGAGTCCGACTCACACTTCGTCAGTTTTTTTAGTGTTATTGAGTTGATTCTGGATACACCCACGAGAATCACAAGTGGAAGAAGAGATATTATACATTTTAAGAACTTCTAGTATAAAATAGTTTTTACACGAGACTATCGAATGGAGCGACTGCAGAATATGGCGATTCGATTTGTTTATGGAGTCAGGAAATTTGATCATGTTTCTGAATATAGGGCGAAACTCAAATGGCTGCCCATTCGGCTGCGCCGTGACACACATATATTGTGTTTGGTTTTTAAGACACTGCGCGACCCACATGCCCCGGCTTATCTTAAGGAACGCTTTGCGTTTCTTTCAGATGGCCACGGGCGTGAACCACGCAGCAACACCAGATTCCTCATAGATCTGCCGGTCCATGAAAGTAACTATTTTACCAAATCCTTCACAGTACACGGCGCACGCCTTTGGAACTCCTTGCCTAATGCTATACGATCCGCGCAAACCTTAGCCATTTTCAAAACTTTGCTGAGGAGGCACTTTGAACTGCTTTGCAATTATTAGTTCCTTGTCGTCGAGTGATAGTCGGCTGGGTTGTCTCTATATAGTATTCCTTATGTGTTTTTTTTTTTGTTATTATTGTTTTTCCTGTCTGTAGAATGTTATTACTTTTCCATTGTGTATTTCCGTAAGGTGTATGTTATGTATAGTATATATATTATATGTATTTATTTGTGTTAGGTATACTGTATGTATGTAGTGTAGTTTATGTAAGTATATTTATGTATGTATTTTTGCACCCACACTTATATGGTGTAATTTCATCTTCTCCATACCCAAAGGTTGCCGATAAGATATTGCTTCTTAGCAATGGGGCCGCCTTTTGTACCCTAACTTTATTACTGTTCATAATGTAACTTTTACTCTGTCTCATGTTCTGTAATGTTGGTGTGCAATAAAGTATATTTGTATTGTATTGTATTGTATCGAAATTTTCCCATGAAAAAACCATGTCACAGCAATATGTAAAGATGAAAAACTGAAACGGGTTTGGAGCGTGTTCTGTCATAGATACCTTTGAACTGTAGTACGCAGTAGTGTTGCATGACTATCTATAGCTTGACTATCGATAATTGACCTTGAAAAACAGTAAGAATGTCGTTAGTATTGATAGTATTGATAGTTTTGAATCAATACTATTGAAAGTATCGATACTATTGATAGTAATAGAATTTAATAGTATCGATACTATCGATATCGATACTGTTGAATTCTATTAGCCGTGTGAGTCCCCGGTAGAGTAGAATAAGACCTCCCTCTTTCTTACCGAGGTGTCTTACAAGGCGACTAAGGTAAACATGCAAGCAAGTTCATCTGCACACAGAGAAGGAAAACTCTGCAATTATATCAAAACTCTCGCCAAGCCGTCTGCCAAGCGTGGTGAGTATGGCATTAACCCCTCATGTTTTTGAGGGGGGCCCGTGCCCCAGCAGTGGGGACGTATATGGGCTGATGATGATGATGATGATACTATCGATAGTTTGGTCGGTCATCAATAGTATCGTAAACTATTGGCTATCGATATCCCTATCGATATTCTTACTGTTTTTCAAGGTTACGATAGTATCGATAGACTATCGATACTTTCTACTATTGGTTGCAATACTAGTACGCAGTAAACTCTCACACAGTCAACAGCACGTCGCGCGTAACAGACACGTCACGGGCGGTGACGTCAGCGACGGGTTTTTGTGCGCACTTGTGATGTGTCCAGCGGCTTGTCATGGGAGGTGTTACTGTGACACGGTGACACATGTTAGTGTGCTGGCACTTTGCGTAGCGTGCTGTTTGTATGACTATTTTTTTAGAAAAGATAGTTTTTTGATAAAACTGTGACTAATTAAATGAAATTTATGCAACAGCACGCGCTTAATGACGCACACAATACACACGCTCTCGCCTAAAACCCCTATCGGGGTAGGCAGAGTATCAGTGGTTTTAAAACCACTTCATGCCACGTTTGACATAAATTCGGAGAGTTTTATGATGAAATATGATGTTAGTGGTGATGTAACGGTACCAACCCACCCCAATGATTTTATTTCATTTTCAGAGTAGTCGATTACCTTTCTTAGCTGTGATCGTCTATAAAATTGCATCAGTAAACTAGCTTAATTATTTTTCTTTGTCATTTCTGTTGACAAACTTATTTGACTTCATATATTTGTCACCATTAGAGAGAGTACTTAGGTCAAGACTTTTATTTTATCTCTAGATGTTTATTTCCTCGTGATAAAGACAAGACGTTAATTGCATATTCAGGATGTTTTCATCACAAGATTTTGTCCATAAACAAGCGGAATACAAGATGCTGACGCCGTATTTCATGCCAGGATGAACCGACAATTGCCAGCCTTACATACCCTACTTGTAGATAGACAGAGATAATGAGTTACTAATAATAAAAACAAGAAGGCGCCTAAACGCTCAATCCCGAATTTATTAAAAGTTTTTACCCGTAACCAAGCGGGATACAAGATGCAGACGCCGTATTTCATGCCAGGATGAACCGACCATTGCCAGCCTTACATACCCAACTTGTCTTACAGATATAGCAATATTATTTATTTGTGGGGCCCCATTTATATATTTGCGCTTTTATTATGTATTTTTAATTGTGTATTGCTGTAGTCTATGACTCAAAGTCCCAATCTTTATATGGTATACTTGATATCATGTTTATAGCTCAGATTATACAGTGCAGTGTTTATTGATGCAATAAATCAAAAGAGCTCGACTTTTATAATGGAACTGAAGTCGTTGTGTCTTGAACTCAACTAATTTGTTTAGAATTCGCATGAAAAATCAGATATTTTATGTTGGAATTAAATGGCTATATTAATGTTATATTTTAGAAGAATAAAAGAATTTCAAGAATGTGATCAATGAATCTAGCTTTACTTTGTCAATAAAATATCTACATCGATTAATAATTGAAAATGCTGAGATTTAGTAAATTGAGAACTAGCTTTATAAGAATGATATTGAGAGATTATAAATGAGGCTTGAGTTTTCTTGATCATGAGAGTTATGAAATTAAACCAACCAAGACCTTTTAGGAGATTTATTGGGGTAATGCATAGGAAATCAGTACATATAAGCAAAGCTTTGGTGTTTTATAAATATTTAGAAATTGTTATGCAATCAACAATAGAAATAGTTCAATAAATATGGAAAATAGTTCTTCCACCGCTACTTACTATAGCATAGAAGCCACAACATTAGCGGTTTCCATTCTTTAGTAAACCCTTAGCCTCGGGGCAAGCCCTTGTTTCATACGGAGACAAGTCCCCCTACCAGAGCTAGAAGACACCGAGAGATTCTACTTTACTGAGCCTTGATTAGGCATTATAGATTTAACTGACTTTAACAGTCGCATAACAATCCCTTGCAGGATACAGGAAGTATAGAGCGTCTTAGGACTAATACAGTTTTACTTAACTTTTATTGCGCCGGCCGGACACAAACACTACAACCACTATAATAACAAGACTCTAGACTTATTATCTCTTAGTATATATAATAACCTAGTGAGTATTTTCTAGTTATATTTAACAGAGAAAATGGCTGAAGGCCCACACGCGTGCTGTCAGTTTCACGGTTAAAACTTGAGTGTCCCCCTCTTCCTTCTCTTCATCTTCAGCTCCTGCGCAGCCTGGAGCCGCCCACATCGTCTTCATTGGTAAAACTATTCTTCGCGCTTCAAAGTAGGTCCACGTTTCATGTTGTCATTGGTGGAGCCTTTAGGGGTAGCCTGCGACATTGTCTCTTCTCTTTCTCGCAAGCGTCTTTAATCCACGCTCTCACTCACTCCAGGGGTTGAACACTTGTGTGTCCGCTGGCTATTATGTTCCTGGAACTAGAAAACATTTGGCGAGCATCAATACCTCTTAAAATAATAAAGATAAGAAAGAATATTGTTTACTTAGAAGTATAGAGAATAAAAACTCTCATAAATTTATAAAATTTATGGGTCACAAATGTTCGTTTTCTGGGGTGTTAAGTATTTCAAAGATTTACGCATTGCTTCTCAGCTTACACTTTTAAAATTGGTTGTAAAGGGTAGTAAAAAAATGTGTTCCTTTGAATTTGGCTGGTGCGGCTTTCTAATTTATAACATTTAATTTGATGTCTAGGTTGTACTGTCACAGTGAGAGGTTTTTTTTATTATGAGATGGGTTAACTCTTGACCTCAATCTTGACCGAGGTTGTCAGCTTTCGCCCACAATACAGCAAAACCCTCGCGTTCTACTTACTGAAATAGTTTGCCTGGGAAGAGTAGGCAGCTGTCACATCCTATGCTTTCTTTTACTCATTTTTAAAGCTTGTGATGCTTGCCGATTGCAGCAGTTACAGATCTCCCCAATCAAGCGGAATCACAAATAATATGAAATCATGACCCGTGCTAGCATTAGCATGAAAATTAGTAAATCGATGTACGCTGATTAGCCCCGCCGCGATCATTACCGGCCGGCTAATCTGACAAATGAGGCGCACGATACCACATGTCACCACACGCAACCATAATGCAACCAGTATTAACCATTAATAAGTAAAGACGTGGCACTATCTGATAACCCTCACAATTTGTGTCAAAACGTGGCATCTAGTGGCTGCCTACCCCGTTACAGGGATTATAATCGTGAGCGTATGTATGTATGTATAAAGTAAAGAAGCGATGGCTGTATTATAAGATAGATCAAATATAAACAACGGGTTGCACTCCGGGAATGCCAGCGGAAGTGAAAACTTGAACATATATTATATTCCTTACGGTCTAAGAAGTTTTCACTTCACCTTCCGATTTACGAATTTTCGATCAGGGTCACGTGACCCTGATGCGAGTTTAAAATTTTTTACCTATCCAAAAAGTGCACAACAAGTTTTCATTTCAAAAACTGATTGAAATCTAGACGTTCACTAGAAACGGCCTTGCAAGTGAGTGTTCCCCTTAACGAGATTACCGCCAACTCCGATACAACGTTACGTTCCGCACTTTTAGCTCTCGTCGATTTTCGAATGAGAGTCGAGATGTCAACCGCTTTTTGTGCACTTCCCCGTTTCACCGAGTTATGTCACAGTTCAATAAGAACAGTAGGGTATCCAACATTTACTCAACAAGTCGATTTAGCACTCACACAAATGTATACTTCTTGTAGTGGGTATATGATCTATACTAATTCTAAACCAAATTGGATGTCAGTACATCTCTTTCTTGCGCTATGTAGATGACAGTAACAAGTATATAATATATGTATGTATTTATTCTATACTAGCGGACCCGGTGAATATCGTAACGCCTTAGAATTATCCTTGCAGTCTTTCCATATTTTCTCACCTTTTAAACCTTTCCTGAACTTTTACTATTATTTCAAGGCAAAAATGAGCCAAATCGGTCCTGATATTCTAGAGTTTTAGCGAGACAAACGAACAGCAATTAATTTTTATATAATATGTTGTACAATGTTAATACCCCTTACAGAAGATAAAACGTATACAGTAACAGGAAGCTTACAAAGGCAGACTTATCCCACGAGAGGATTTCTTCCAGTCAACCTAGTAACAAGTGTACCCTTGTCGAACCTCTTGGATTTATATTTATGTCTACTTTTCCTTGTAAGTCAACTTTCAGCACCTACGACATAGGCCGTAACGTATTTTATAACACATTTGCTCGTAAAGGGTCTCTTATTTCACCAATTTCAATACCGTAATGTATCTCATTACGCATTTGTGCGGTAATGTAATGTAAGACGCACGGCTTATCAAGATGCTCCTTCTAAAAACGAACGGTACTTTTTTAAATCTTAGGCAAAAAATTAACTTTTCCAGTTAAAGAAAAATAAAAAATAATTTTTTTTTTCATAAATGTGTTCCTTGAGTGATACTGGTTCAGGATTTTGAATATAACCAGGAGGTTCTTTTTTACCAAGTATAATGAGCTATTGAAGTTTTTGTTTACAGCATCACAATACGACCCACCTGCAAAACATCAATACAATTTTCGAGAGACAATTTTTGACTAGCGGGGGGATTACAGTCATGAAGTTAATAATGATTGATACCACATATTCAGTTCCCCAGATCGAGTTTATCATGTACTTATTCATACCTATACGTCATGAAAGAAAGAAATGATGACAAGTTGTTGTGCACATCAATCGTTGCTTTAATATGGAGATGTGCTACTGTTTTCAGTGTACGGTGGCTGCCCGCCAGTGCGCCGCTCAAAGCTCTTTCGTTTCAAACCGGTTTTGCCACAATTTTTCAGCCAGTGACGTTGCTGTTTTGTGGAATGAATCGCGCCTTAATTTGTTTATGAAATCTTTTTCGCGTTATTAATAAATAAATATTGTTTGATTATATTGTCTAAGTGAATTTAATTGTACGAGTTTATTCTGTGATTTTGTTAGAGGGGAGCAAATTGAACAATTGTTAATTAGTGCATTAATAAAATTTAATTTTGATAACTATTAATCGAGAATAAGTTCGAGGAATAACGGAAAAAAATCCCAAGTTTGAAGCTTTTGCACTTCCCTGAAAAGTAAATACAGTTGGAGAGGGATAAATATTGAATAGATAAATCAGCAACTTGTCTTGAGTAGGCAGGCTTATGCTCGAAGGAAATCTCTGCCAATCCCCCCCACGTCGGTAACGCTGCGCCTCATGCATTTGCATCCAGAAATGCAGCGTATTTAAGCTAAACAGGGCCATGAAGTTCTGCACGTGACGCATGGAAAATATTTTTATTTTTGTTGAAGTTTTTTTGCTGACACCGTACAGAGGGTAGTTTAAAATACGTGTAGTTTAGTAGGTCAGCACCGAGTTTAATTATGACAACTGCATTATAAGGCCGCTTCTATGTGCGTTAGTTGTAAATTTTTAGAAAAAAATTGCTCTATATCATGTCGTCGTTAAGATTATAAAGTTTTACAGACATTTATTATTCTCATGATATTATCAGAAAAATCGTAATTTAACTTTTTTTTCAGTTTTCGTAATGTGCCTACACACCTTTTTAAGCAAGGAAGTAAGTTTAAAGTCTTATTACAGAACGCGACTCAGACTCTGATCTATACTTCAGTAGCAGTCGTCTTTGTCATTTTGATAGTGAGAGAAAGAGACAATCAATACTTAAGTATAAATCAAGACTTGAGTCTCCTGTAATACGGGCCTAAGAGCATAGCTTCCGGTCCCCGCGTACTCAGTGGCCGTAAGGCTTCACTCACGATTATGCAGGCATAAGCGAGGCGCGCCGGGTTAACGTACTAGTGTGTAAGGCTGCGGCGGGCGGGATTGAGTTATTGGTGCTATCTCTTCAGGGCAGCGCTGTCGGTCCCAGCCGGTATTGGCAGCGAACGTAACGCGACGGGAACTCACGTGGAGTGGAGTTTAACACACTAACATGTTATAAGTTTGACGAGAGTCTGTGGCATTGCAGTTTCTTTGTTTCAAAGCTGACGTGACTAAGATGGTTCTTATGAGTAGCAGAATTACATAGCTCAGCAAGTGCGACTGAGCTACATATGGACAACTAACTTTCCGCCCGCGGCTCCGCCCGCGTGGACTACAGGTTATATCATGCCCAACCGTGGAATAAAATGTAGCCTTTGTCCTTTTACAGGCTCTAATCTGTCTCTGTACTACATTTCATCAAAATCGGTTCAATAGTTTAGGCGTGAACGATGGTCAGACAGACAGACAGACAGAGTACTTTCGCATTTATAATATTAAGTAAGGATAGTAAGGATTAGACCAATTTTAAACTAATCAAGCGCATAAGCAGTTAAACCAGTTATTGCTAGCGTTGATTTTACATAAATTTTTAAATACGCTGTAAATATTTTCAGTTTTATTTTTGCACTGTCAAGAATAACTGTTTGTAATTTTTTATACGAAAACGCTGCCCGATGATGAAACAAGTAAAAGGACGTCACAATATGAAACAAAAATAAACTGTTTTGGGACAACGACTAAGATTGACTTAGCAGGTATTCTGTAAAAAAAAAAATACTATTTGAGTGCTTCGAGCAAAGTGCTTGATTCCAAAGCTTCAAACCGTGTAAATCGGGGCACGTTCCAAAGCCTGCATCTGTGTAGCTATTCGGGCGAGGGATTCAACAAAAACTCTTCTGCATTTCGTCACTATATCCTTTTCCCGGTTGCATCGATACCCGTCCAGGAATCCCGGATTAAGCCAGGATGTGCAATATACAAGTAAATGTGGAGAAAACCTAGTTTTCCCACGTATTGGTCGTTTCAATAACATAGTTTCGCTAAAGATATAAATAGTTCTATGTTTACTTATATATGACACATATTTATAAATAAAATAATGAACACGAAGTTGCTTGTAATAAAGAAATTTTATAAAGTTAGTTCCCAATGTTGCAAATATTTTTCAGATATACAACGGTTATTTTTATAAGTCGAAAATATCATAACAGCCAATTAATAAAATCAACGTATTGTTAAATAGGAATTCAAAAATAAAACCTTTTTCCAATCATGCAGTAGAATAAAGGATGAAAATGCAAAAACAATTCAAAAAGCAAGCTAACCTTTTCAGTAAGGTGCCTGTTACAGAAATTCCACCCTGCTAATATAAACATTGTTTTGTTGAATTGTTTTAGATTAATTAAACATAAATCCATTCGGCTCACTCGCACGTGAGAGTATTCGTTTAAATCCGATGTTCCACGAAGGGGGGAGGGGGATTACCATCGCGGTGACTGAATCACGACGAGTTTCAGCAACAACACTGACACGCTGCAGCTAGAGCGATGTTTTTGTGCAATTTTGTTGTGTACGGACATAAAAAGCGCCCGCTCCCCCTCCCCTTCTCCCCTCTGTGTACCTGTTTCCTGCTATTCCACCACAACGCGCGCTAAACGAATGGATATTTAAAAATGCACGCAAATGAAAGTTCCGCTCGAAAAACTGCAATGTGGCCGACGGCGGATGAAAAATGGCGAGAAAAATATCCGTTAATATTAGCTGTTTTGTTGCAGCGGAGGAAAGTCGTGTGTTATACAATTTTCCGGAACACTCCCCACCCCTCCCCGTTCACACAGTCCCCTTTGTTTCGGAAATTTCCCGACGCTATCATCGGATGAAAGTTTTGATTCATTACGGTCTCAGCTAGATGAGACTTTATTGTGATGGATGACGTTCTACCCTTTTTCTCTTTGTTTTATCTGTGATTTTTTGGCATCGCTTGTACGTGGATATATGGTTTTCTACTCATATGTGCCATCTTATACATATCTATAGGGTATGAGTCGAATACAAAGAACTTGGGTCCATGACACGTCGAAAGGATTATTTTTACATTTTTTTTCATAAATCCGTAATAAAGTACTAACTATTTACTTTACAACCCTATGTTGATATTTAAACGAGCAGCTAGACTATGATTTTTGATGCACTGTGGAATCTAAGTGCTCTACAAAACAATTTAACGTACTTATGCGGTAAAGGATATCAAGGCCACTCTGATTAAAAAACTGCAAATGGGAAGTGACCCCATTAGAGAAGTCCGGTGGAATTACATTGTTTCTTGTTATGAAAAAGATTTGAAAGGCTAAAGTAAATTCACCGCATTTAACACAATTATATAGTCTTTTGGATGTTTATTTTGTTTTATAAACTTATACAGTATTGTATTGTATAAATACATGCTTTTTATTTTATAAAAACAACACACATTTTCAGTGAATGATCGCGATGTACCACTTAGAGGCAGTATAATGATGTATAGCTGGAGCCACGGCAGCTGGCGCGATGGCGGCTTAAGTCAATTACGGCTCGGCTTCGTCATTACAGTCATTAATCAGAGCCATGGCTGCACAACGACTACGCTACGTACAACTGCGGATACATCATGATAGTTTACTAACATTCATTATGTTCCAATTAGGTGGTTTGAAGGACTAGTGATAAAATGATTGTTAGATACATGTGATGCGTGTAATACTATTAAACGTACCTGATTGTCTTCACTGGTTCGTTTACTTGCAAAAGCCATTATATCGGAGCATCGAATGAAAATACATCTGTTACTTACTAATTCTAAACAGATGACAGTGACAGATAGTGACAAAAATCGGTCGTATGTAGGACGTAGACTTACTGAATAGCTTGCAAACTACTCTGGCGTGTTCGATGTCCGGTTTAGCCCAGAGTAGTAACGCTGCCTATGAACCATCGGTTCCTTTCTTCAATTCCCGGTTGGGACATTTTTTATCAAAATAGACCTCTGTTTTTGGGTCTGAGTGTTTCGGTTTATAGCTGTCTATTTTTGAATCTTAAGAGGACCTACGATACACAAGGAAAACTTCAGTGTAGTGTAAGACGTGGCATTGATGTAGGCAACTAAATCAATACCAAAAGTACCCAAATCCCTGTCCGTATAAAGCACGTTACTTCGAACGTGATGTCAGACGTCATGTAGTACTTGATGTTGTGATAGTGGATGTGGCAGTAAGGCTTCACGGCCCCGGTCGCTGACACAGGGCTGATTAACCCGTAATCCTCCGTAGTACGTAATGGAATGCTCACCAGTCGGGTAGAGACAGACGTTGACGTCGGTGTATCACGGCTAGGTTACATACTACGTCACATGTCATAAAGTATGTTCCTCGAGCAACAAACAGTGATCAATATGACATACGTCTAGATGTTCTTTACAAAATGGAATATAATAAGACCCATTACTAATAAAAGAAAAGTTTGGAAACTATACAGGGTGTCCCACGGCTGTGCCACATGGTGGAAAACTAGCTTAATTATTATAGATGGGACATTTTACTGAAAGAAGACTTCATTTTAATTTTAAAAACCAGGGGTTCCCAAACTGTGCGCCGCGGCGCCCTGGGGCGCCGCGAAAAGCACAGAGGAGCGCGGCGTGGCGATTGTCTTTAACATACTCCGAAACCTTAAGTATTCGCGCATACGAAATGAACAAGCCACGCTTTGAAAAATGTGTGGAGATCACCAAGTTCTCCCAGCACATAGACTAAAGTAGCTAGGTACTGTATTTTATTTTAGTTTTTCTTAACTCTCTCTTAAATGGTTTCTTTTATTTGGTATTGTTGCGGACTCCTTCGTGCATAGCCATAGTTTTTTGACTAAGACTTGACAGATGACGAAACAAAGGACGATTCGACAGACATTTTAGAGGACGGACGCGATAATTGTGGTAATTTTTATTCAATTCTAAATATATACGTTTCTGCAAAATTGACGCCTATCTTTGTCAGGACTAACAAAGGTGGTCCGGTTCAAAGGCGATCGCTAGTCTGGAAAAAACTACCATATTTGTCAATCACAAGATTGAGACGGGTAATTTGTGGCGCGACGACAAGACTGCTCCCTCTGACAGACCTCATACTGACAGACCTCACCCTGACATTCCATTCCTTGATACACCTCTACATAATACATCTCCTCCTGACAGCTCTTTGACAGCACATAAGAGGTATGATTCCCCTCACGTGGAGGGAAACTACCTTAATTATTATAGATGGGACATTTTACTGAAAGAAGACTTCATTTTTATTCCAAATTGATCAATTTTGATACGCTCAAAATGAGTCAGCTTCTCATTTTTCGGAACATAATTTTACATTCAATTTTAAAATTCGTGGTCTTCTTTTTATTTCTGATGCTATTATTAGCAAAAAATAATCCTTATGATGAAACTTTCCCATCGGTATGATAGTTAAGTTTTTTTTTTCGTGTACCGGGTTCAATTCCCGGTTCAACCAGGCAATTATCTAAAAATGTATGAATGCAGTTTAATTTTTTTATTTTATTAAAATGAAGTCTTCTTGCAGTAAAATGTCCCATCTATAATAATTAAGGTAGTTTCCTTCCATGTGGGGCACCTGTATAGGTTCTGAACAATAAATACCTACACGATAAGAAGAAGAGGATGTTAGATTCTACGTTTCTCTTAGGTTATAAACAACACAGTTAATAGACCTTGTTAGCCTAATTATCTTCAGCAATAATATTCTCTAATACAATACCGCTATAATGCGGAAGTTGCCGCCCCACCGCATTCTCGGTATAGCTTGATGGGAAGATGTGTCTGTTTATTGGCTGTCTATATATACAGGGTGTAACGGACAGGTTAGCAAAAACCGAAACTCTGAACTCAGACCATGATTCTTTTCCAATGGAAAATAATCACCTACAAGTAAAATAATTACTTGTAGGTGATCATAGTAGGACGCCCCCCAACAAGATGGTCAGATGACATAAAGAAGATAGCGGGTTATGTCTGGATGCAAAAAGCGGGGGATCGTGCAAAGTGGCACATCTTGGGGGAGGCCTATGTTCAGCAGTGGACTGCAATAAGCTGATATGATGTTGATGATCATAATACCTATCATGACTACCGTTTCCACCTTTTAATTACTTGCTAAGCTGTCCTAAGGGTGTAAGCACCCTGTATCTACAACATTTGCCTGCCCTTGTTGTCAGGAGCGATACAATTAGGTTTGTGGCGAGGGCGAGGCATATCGACAGGATATTGAAGGTGAAGACGCAATACTGAGAATGTGGTCTAGACTAGACAGCTAAATATAGATCTGTAATGACAAAATAAAATGTTTGAGGTCCAGGAGATGGTTCTAGCTAATTAACTAGAGGACAAATATTTATTTCTTTAGGATACTTTCACGCTGGGCTGGGTTTGCAAGAAAAACTTAGAATGTGCCAGCTCCCAACTCTTCCCAGGCGGTAGTCAGAAAGTGGAACGCGAGGGTTTTGGTGTAACTTAGGCGAAATGTTGAAAACTTATCACTTCTTCTTATCATGTACCTATCACTTTAAATTTTTATTCTATGTGAAATTGTTATACTTAATTGAAATTATAATACAGTAACTAACACTAGCTTAAGCTATTATTGTTACTACACTGAACTGAAGATCTGAAATAAATAAATAATAATATAGGGAGGTCGAGAGGTTTAAAGAAAGACCTAGTTTCTGATGTTTTTAACCTCCACAAAAAAGGGGTGATTTAAGTCGACGAGTGTAATTGTGTATCTGTATTTATCTGTGAGTTTGTCTGTGACTTCGTAGATCCTAAACGGATGGTAGTAATATATGAATAGGATTGCCACAGGTCACCCCATCCTTCATAGTAAAGTAGGTAGAGTTATATGAAGGCAGCGGATGACGCGGGTGTAATGCTGCGCCGGAAATAGAGCTGTCATCTTATGGAGACTCCTCGGCTCGGCTCAGCTCGAGCCGGGCTATATTCCAGGGAACTCATCCAGCTTTTAATGAGTTCTGAGATGTCCTTTTATTGTTTCCATCAGTTTTTATTCTATTTATATCTTTATATGGAGTAACTTTGAATTAGATAGCAGAACTTTAGGGGGTCATTATTTGCGTGAAACTATTATATATTATATATATTTATATATTCTTTATTGCACAAACACAGTAGGAAACATTTTACATAAAAAATAGTGTACAAAGGCGAGCTTATCTCTAGAAGAGATCTTTTCCAGCCAACCTAATCGGGGAGAAATACCTTTCTTCAAGGAACCTACATGAAATTCTGAAAAAAGAAAAGCGACTTCCTATACGAAGGCAAATCAGCTGATCGCACAATCAAGTTTTATGAAGAGGTGAAAATTTTTTTCAGATTTCGATTATTCCTTAAAACTGTGGGCATAATTATTCATTATTACTGTAATATAAAAGCTAGTTTTTTGCCCGTCCCTTTGTTTCCATGAAAACAAGCCTATGTTGCTGTATCTTTACATAGTAATAGCTTTCCGCCCGGGTCTTCGTTCCCGTTGGAATTCGGGAAAATTATGTATCCTATGTTCATTGGGGATAATATAGGATTCTAACAGTGAAAGAATTTTTCAAATTGGTCCAGTAGTTTCGGAGCCAATTCAATGCAATCAAACAAACAAACAATCAAATCTTTATTCTTTATAATATTAGTATAGACAAAAAAAGTCAATTTCGCTGTCTGTTCGCTTAAATCTCTTAAACTACTTAACGGATACTTCCACGCTGGACTGGGAGTGAAAGAAAAACTTAGAATGGGTCTGCTGCCAACTCTTCCCAGGCAAACTGTAGAAAACAGTAAGTAGGACTTGAAAGTTTTTCGTCTATTGTGGGCGGAAGGCTGACAACCTAACATCACTATACCCATATTTCATCTAATGATCCTCAGAATTAATGTCAAATGTGACGTCAAGTGGTTCCAGAACAACCAAATGACGTTCTGCTTACCCCAAAAGAGATTATAGGCGTGATTTTATAGAGATAGATAGATGGGAATTCCCACGGGAACAAAGTCCCGTTTGGGAAACTAGTAAACAATAACGGCCGGTTTGGTCGAGTGGTAGTAACGCTGCCTCTTGAACGGCGGGTCCTTGGTTCGATCCCCAGTCGGGGCAAACATTTGTGTAAAAAGCAGATGTTTGTTCTCGGGTCATAGGTGTTTCTGTTTGTCTTTATGTGTGTTCCAAGGGACCCACAACACAAGGGAAAACCTTAGTGTGGGCCTTTGAGTGTGTAGCGTTTTTTTTTTTTTTTAATTGTGAAGGTCACAACCATCCAATTCAATAGCTACCTATGTAGGAGTAAATAGTGCCTTTACACACACGGGGCACATACACACAAACACACACACATACACACACATGCGGTTTAGTATATAGTTTTAATTTTGTTCAGGGGTAGAAGACAAGAGACGTGTTACAATATTTGTATCTGTCTACTACGGTTTCAGTCTTCTTATCTTAACTTTGTTTGTAATTAGTTTTTATTGTATGCAATTGTTTTTCACTGAGGAAATTACTGCAGTCTGTAACACAGCTTTACCCAAAGCCGATTCTGTAAAGGCTTCAGGGCTTCTTGTCTCCTTATCAATGTTTTAAGTTACAATAAAGATTTATTTATTATTATTATTTATTATTTATTCAACCCACGTCCTATTACCAGAGCACACTAGTGCGTGTGCGCGGCCCGGGCTGTGTAGATCAGTAGCCCGGGGACAATTTTATATTACTAAAAAGGTTACCGTTTGTCGTTGTGAAATTATTATAGATTTCGCCAGTTTATATACTAAAAGTGAGGTCTTAATGACCGTAACCCACCGTAACCATATGTAGTGTTTTTTTTACATTTTTGAGTTACTTTTTCTTTATATATCTTTTAATAGGCCCTCTGAAAAAACCATATACCTATTTTAAGATGATTTCTGGGACCGATTTAAAACGATTTCTGTGGCCGGTTTAGATTTTAAGACTCATTTCTTCTTCATGGACCAAATGAGTCTTAAAATCCAAACCGGCCACAGAAATCGTTTTTAAGACCTCAGTTTTAGTATATAAAATGATGTAATCTATAATTATTTCAGAAAGAATAGAATAGAATAGAAAAATCTTTAATCTAACTGCATAAACATGTTATTTTTGGTTTCTTATGTAAGTGACGCCATGTCTTGAATAAGAAATAAAGATATTTAAACCTAAATCTTTATTTTATAGGACATTCAGGATGTCACTTAAAACAAGTCAAGATTACTATGAAATACAAAACAAACGGTCAAACGGTAACCATTTTCGTAATATAAATGTCCCCGGGCTACAGATCTAGTGTCTAAGGCGGTTCGCTCCAGCGGTCCATTAGCGTCCTTCCGACCGGCTGCCCCCGTGCAATGCAGATTCAAGCCTACTCTGGACTTGGGTGGCTCCTCGCTTGCTGATTGAGTTCATCAGTTCATCTGACTGATATGTATACGGTGTCTATTTGTTGTTGGGTAATAAGTTTTCCATCATTGCTAATAATTATCATTGGGTAATAAGTGTCTATTTGTTGTTGGGTAATAAGTGGTAAAATGTGTAGGACCATGTTTATTATTTTAAGCCCAATTAACTGTAACCACATCTGCACGGATAAATGATTATATTCTATTCTATTCTTTGCCATACCTATTAGTTAGCTGAAAAGTTTTATTAAGTAAAGAGATGGACTACGGGCTCATGTTTCCAACCAGGTGGACAGAATTGATGCACGTATTATTGCCACCTGAAATCATTACAACTGTGAAATAGTGAATAATTACATAAATATTGTTGTACTACTAACTAAAGCCTTTGGGTGCTAAACAACTGATATACTAAGGACATACTACTTATAATTATTTTTTTGTAAATACATATATTAACACCCAGACTCCTCACAAATACTTGTAAATTATTAGTGAGGAGTCTGTTGCTAATTTACAAATAGTTGTGTAGGTCGTGGATCGAACCTGCAACCTTCAGATCAGTAGTTAACGTTATTACCAGGTATGCTAGTTTGTAACTAGCTGATAACATGATTAGTTTATTAATATACATAATGCGAAGTCAGTTTCATCTAAAAACAATCACAAAAATATGAAAAAAATAAAATGAATAAATCAAATCTCATATGGAGGCCGACATCACGTCTTCATGTCTTTTGGTTTTCTCTAACGGCAATATTTTACCTTTTACTTCGAATAATAAAACAGAATGATGTAGGTCGACATAATACGTTCTTGGAAATGGGTATTGAATTTTAAATGCAGCCCTGACTGTTACCTCGGAAAAGTCAATCTGTCTTTATTAAGGTCCCAACTTTTCTGTTGGTTGCACCCCTGACCCGACCGGCGTCAACGTCGGCGCGGCGGCGGCGGCGCGGCGTCATTACTCGGCGTTATCAGCGCGATATCGGCACGAGACGCGGGGGAGGGGGAAGGTCGCTCGTAAATCAATGTGGCGTCGAATGGCCCTTCAACGAGAGCCGTCGAGTGGTACGTGAAACTGAAACAGAGACGTGAAACAAATGTAAAGGTGCGTTCAAAACCAATTTCACTTTATCTTTTTGAATATCGCTTTTATCGTTACAACAATTAAGCTTAAAGTTCTTGTTTCATAGCATAACTGTAGATCATAATAATATGTTACAATTACTAGAAAAATTATCAGGAATATCTAGACAACTCATCTCAGGACGTTGACACAGCTTTATTCACTGTTACCGTCATACAGATATTAACACATGCGAATTTGTACACCATCAGATTAACCTGTGTATGTAGTGAATAGGATGCCATTCATTGGCAAGCTCCGTATTGAAATATATTGTTCAGAATACAGTCAGAGAGAATAATACATATAAACCCTACCCTTATATAGGAGAGTGTACGTGTGCGTCAGTTTCCTATTAGTTTTTGCAGTCCTTTGATGAGTCGACGAGGTACGGTTGCCAACAAAAACATTGACCTAAGCTCGAATTGCCACATTTCCAGTCGAGGTAACGAGAAACTCGCGCAATTTCGCCCATTTGTGTATTTTATACACTAGTTGTGTACTTTGACATGAATCGGAGCTCGGAGCTGAAATACCTTTGAATAGAAGGGGAAAATAGTTCAGAAGTAAAAAAGATACCTACTCCTAATCAAACATTTTTATTAGTTTTTACTTGAGGATGTTTTAATTTATTTAGTACTTACTAAATAAAGAAAATGTAATTATTTTCATCACTTGGATATTCTCTGCTCAAGTAAATAAAAGCGGCTGGTATAAGTAATGTTTTTCCCAGATCTATTTAGCAACTGTCGTTTATTTTATGACGTTGAAGATTTTGTTTCGCTTAAAATGTCACTTTATTGCTTTTTAACTTCTTAACTTCTTGAGGAGCTTGTTAAGGGTGTCAGGTGTCAGCAATCTGCGAAGTTGGCGGAAACGCAAAACGAACAATATTTATAAGAGAGGAGAGTGGATAATTTAATTTACAATTACTTTGAGGTAAGTTTATAATAGCTGGGAACTCCCCGCCGCAGCCGGCCACGCGCCGCGCTCGACGAGTTACATGCGGGCTCTAAGCTCTAGGTAAGTTTTTATTAGGGTTCCGTATCCAAAGGGTAAAACGGGACCCTATTACTAAGACTCCGCTGTCCATCCGTCTGTCTGTCTGTCTGTCCGTCTGACACCAGGATGTATCTCATTAACCGTGATAGTTAGACAGTAGAAATTTTGACAAATGATGTATTTCTGTTGCCGCTATAACTACAAATACTAAAAAACAGAATAAAATAAATATTTCAGGGGGCTCCCATACAACAAACGTGATTATTTTGCTCATTTTATAAATATTATTAAGGAACCTTTCGTGCGCGAGTCCTACTTGCACTTGGACGGTTTTTATTTATATTTATGTAGCACCACTTTGAACCGCAGTTTTAACGTAAGTAGTTCAAAGCAACGTGAGCTAGTTCAATAACGAAGTTAAGATAGAAAATAAGGAAAATTAGCATGTGCGTTTTGAATAGGGTTTGAAATAAACGATTCGTTGAGTTAATATAATCTTGCAGAAACCATATGCAATACAAACCCTAAATTGCTTTGTAATAAACTCTCCAACCTGATGACAAATGAGCGCGTTGACGGAAGACGTCCCCAAAGTGAGGGGTGGTGCGGAGCGTGCCACTCGACGCGGGTTACAAATGGGCGTCGTTCTGCTAATCGGGTGCCGACGTCGCTAACCGCACTTCGATTGTTGGGGTCCTCTGGGCCACTCACTGCCGACCAGAACAATTATCTACTGACAACTTGTAACTGACTTTAATTATACCAATGAGCATGTCAACATAATTATTACCTCATGTTAAAAATTATGTAGAACTATAACGTACATTTCCGTGGGAATAGGGAATATGCATGACTTTTTTAAATTTAAAAAAATATCCTCATTCATGTAATAATCAGTTAAATAAAACCATTTTTCGAATAACTATGAAATTAAAAAAGATATAAGCCATCGAAGATTTATTTCTATCTCTTTCTAGCAAGACGAAATTTAACACGGATATTATATGGACGTAGCGACATGTTGCGTCACAGTCCATGTCGGATCTCTCTGTCTAATCGGTGCGTAATTAATAGTTTTAAATGCGTATATCGGCCGTATTTCCTGGCCAATTTTAATTTTAATTTCACTTTTTGTCATCTCAACTACGGTATTTTTATATTTTGTCAATCAATGCGTTAAAAAAAAATTCATGCATATTCCCTAAAATTATTTGGCCTATTCAAATTTAAAAGTGTAAACATACAAAATGTTACTTGAACATGTGAATATAGTAAATTACATGAGTACTTTTGACTATGCACCTATTCGTCAAGGTGCAGTCTTCCTCTGGGGAAGAATCCGAGGGTCGCTCTTCTTAAGTCAATCATATAAATTTTCTTACTTTTAATTTTAATCTATATATCTATGTGTTAAACCCTGGATTAACTTAGCTACCTCCATACCAAATTTTATAAAAATTGGTTCAGCCGTTTGAGCGTGAAAGAGTAACAAACATCCATACATCCTCACATCCTCAGAAACTTTTGCATTTATTATATAAGTAGGACTAAGCAAAGTAAAATGTTAAAGCACCTATAAAATGTAAGTCAAGAGAAATAAGAGATTATTGTTTTGTAAAGCTAAATAATTGCAATAGCACGAACAAACCACACATGGAGGTTGCCCTGGGAGAGCCGGGCAATACCCAGCAATATCCGGAAATACCCGGCTACGGGTATACCCGACCGGACACACGGGCCAGTCTGACACTTACTTATTTATACTGTTATGTCAGAGGACGTAAGGTGATAGTATAGTAATACTGTACTATTAGATTATGATACTATATAATTATATGAATAATAGCAATTAACTAACTACAGTATTTTTAAAGTAAAGTAACAATAACATTTGTTGAAGCTTGTTTTATTTCGTGGACAGCGATATTATTTGCTTGGACTTAACTTAAGTACGTATAAATCGTATTCCATGTAGGAGTGTGTTAACGTGAATAACAAGTACCAAAGCAAATAAACTTCCGTCTAAGACGCATGAGGTAAACCACACCTGCCTGGAATGGACAGCGAGCTGAGAAAACGCAGCAAGTTTCCTAATTTATGTAGTTAGAAAGTCGGTGCTCATTATACGTAATCTGCAGCTGCGTGGAAGTGCTGGAGGCAGGTCGTGCCGGCCATCCAGAAGTTGGCGGCCGGCCAGCCCCAGCCCCGCCCCCTGCACCCCCCGCCCCGCTACACTAAGCTACGGCCTAATGCTATACTTAGATAATACCTAGGACTTAGTAGATAACAGAATTTTTAAGCTAAATAGTGCACTCATTCGTTTGTGATACTTAGTTATTTTTATGGAGAAACTTATTTGAACTTCCGTGATGGACTGGGAGTGAAAGAAAACCTTAGAATATGCCAGCTACCTAATCTTCCCAGGTATACAGGAAAAGTCTGTAAGAGGGATGCGAGGGTTTTGCTGTGTAACGGGCAAAAGGCTGACCATCTCTCACCATTATGCAACTTGTTCCACCTGATAAACCCTCTCAATTTGTGTCAAATGTCTAGTGGTTCTAGACCCACTGATTATCTGCCTACCGCGTTAGGGATTATAGGCGTGAGGGTATTTATGTATCAATGTAGAAACTGATTTTAATAGAACTTCTGTCAAAACGTAACAAAAGTTCTTTTTTACAATCAAAAATCAGCCTCGTTTACCTATACAACAACGCATTAATAAAACAAAATTTTAAGGCAAATGAAAAAGTTATTCTGATAAACGTTATCTTATCGCATCATTAATAATTCAACAGGAAAAAAGATAACGAACAGTTGGTACGAGTACGAGTATGACCATAAATCTGAGTATTGACATAGCAGTTAGTTTCACAGAGTAATGTACCCAATCAGTATGCAGTACAGTCAGCCACAACTACAACTATACACGGTTATGTTCAAACCGCGCCTCGCTTAGTGGGGAAGCTGCCATACTCGCTAGTTCAATCCAAAGTAGGGGCTCAGATACTTTATACAAACTGTAAGCAAGATGTTCATCGCTAGAGACTTACGGCAAACAAAACTGTTATAGTGTTTTTTTTAAGTTAATAAAAGCTTTATTTAACAGAACAAAAAAGACGTTACATAAAAAATGACAATTACTGAATTATAATTTCTATCTATCTGTTTGAAAAGATGCAGTTTTTCTGACATGAACAACGTCGTTCATTCGATCATAAAAGGCCATTGTTTTCAGACGAGGAAGAGTTGACGGTCGATTATCTTTTAAACTTTGAAGTTCTAAAATTATATTCATTGACATACCTAATTTTCATGAGCCTTGCTTGGGACAAAGCATCAAAGGAATTTACGACCGGTATACGCTTGATAGGTACTTGTCACTATTTTACACTGTCATATGGATAGGTATACAGTAAGAGCGAAATGATATGTATTGAGATCCGATGCTCCGAAGTCCAGGTCGCAGGTTTACAGCAGCTCGATTCTGTAACTTAACTTGAATGTCGATGGAATGGTTGCCATTTTATCCATTCAGGTGGCGAAATTGAAAACTATCCAAATTTCATACATCTAATGACGGCTGCTTTGACTGGTGGCGCCGACGCCAACTGAATTTTCAGTTGCTAGGTAGTTTGCAACTTTACGTTCGGTTGGCGGTGGCGCTGCTGGTCGGGGTGCTTCTCAGTAAGTAAATGAAAATTAAATAGTTCTCAATTTCGCCACCTGAATAGATAAAATGGCCTCCCTTCCATCGACACACAACTTAAGTTTCAGAATCGGGGCCAAGAGTACAGTATAACTCAAACAGTTAATAAATTGTGTGTACGTACAGTGCAGGGCAATAAATGCGTGCACTTTTATCTACCTGTGATTTATCCACCGAGCGCGGCGCAGGCGGCGGTGGATATGCAATGCAGTGCTGCGGTGGCTGGCGATAACGTCGTGTTACAATACATTCTATTTATTTGCCACTCAATTGCCCGCCGTGTGCACTGTCAATATTGAACTGTAGCGTGTCATGGAATGACTCAATTCCTATTCGCTATTTTGTTGTGTAAGTATTTGCAAATCGGTCATTAATTAAATTGAACTGTAATTTCTACTATTACCATTTCATTTTATAAATAAATCGGGAAACTACTGGCATGGCGATTACTGCGATAACATCTATTTGATTGTTTGTTTGTCAGTTTGCATTGAATAGGCTGCGAAACTACTGGACCGATTTGAAAAATTATTTCACCATTAGAATCTTTCATTATCCGTGGTAAACATAATGTACATGATTTTCCCGCATTCCCACGGGAACGAAGTCCCGGGCGGAAAGCTAGTATGAAATAAAATTATAAAAAGACGTAAAAAAAGAGTGTGGAACTAAAGTAGAAGTCAGAAAATATTAAACACACACTTCCTAATACGTAGGTCAATAAAAAGCTCTCCATTAATTGAAACCTTGCCCCCAGAGCGCTTTGAAAACTAATTTCCACAAAACTTTATTCATAGTCTCACAGTAGGTCCCTCGCAGCCGCAATTCTAAACCGAGAACGTTGTCACAAAACACGGACACGATTCAAACCAGATATATTTCACAGAACATACGGTGTGGGTGGAGTGTAACGGCGTACTGTACTACTAGTATTTAATTCACCTCTGCCCGGGGCAACAAGGGGTGAAGCCTGGGGAGAGGGAGGGGGATACTTCCTACACAGCTTAAATACAGGCTCAGTAGCTGTAAGACTTTTGTTACGCTGTAACGAAGCTGCATCGCACTGTGCTAGAAAACCCATTCAAGTAAGTACACCAACCCGCTGCACCACCACATATCTGACTTATCTTATTCTCTTACCGAACTTATCTTCTTCATATTCACCAACACATGAATAAGAAGTTGAAAAACCTTTGATGAACTTTATCAGCGCTTTAAATCAAAAACTTATTCTGCGGTAAGGTCCACGTATTTTTATTTAAACGAATCAAACCAACTTATTTGAAATATTGTATTGTGCTCTACAGTACAGTGCTTTGACCATTACCGATTATATTCACAGGATTATTTTACCAAACCAGTTTATCTGCGAAACATTAGGTCCTCGCACGCTGTGGTACTTAAAAGTGTTTTTGTCTCGCAACCCGGCATTTGTTCGGCTCTTTTTGTAATCTGCGCGCTGCCCGCGACAGCTCCGTTGGAAAAACTTGATACAGAATAAATTCAATTTGAATAATATACCAGCGACCCAATGAGTTTTTGGACGTTCGCTGTACAATAAAATTCAATTAAGGTGCAGTGCAAGGCACAAGATTTGGGTCTCGTTTCCTCTGGAGCTGGAACAATGCGACGGAAGGCTCTAACGAGGCGCGCCGTGCCGCCCTCGCCCCCGCCGCCGCCGGTGCCAACTCACTTGCACCTTTGTTATTCTACTTTTTCATTCCTTTTATTAAGAATAATTTTGTTGACAAAAGAGTTGCTCTTTAGATGACCTAGATCTACTGCATAGTTCTTGAAAAATTCGCTAGACAATGCGACAAGATATTGGGAGGGTTTGAAATTAAAAAAAAACAATTAACGAGGTAGAACTCATTTTCATTTTATTATCATATTAAAATAGTAAAATAAATACCTAGAGACTTTTATTAAGATAATCTTTACATATCCATAGCTTAAAAAATCTGAATTGATGCACTTTGTAAGATCTATTAGAAAAGTTTTTAACAGCAAAGAAAACCGCTCCCTCCCTTCCTCGAGACCGTGCTAACGTCCTTGTACTGAACTTTGTGACTGTGACACGAAATGAAGATACAATGAAAAGAAAATAACGCAAAACAGCGCCGGGAGCGCGTGCGCAGAGTCCAAAATTCTACACAATATCACCATTTTAATTAGGTACCTAATTACACAGACAGAGTAAAACTGGTGTCTACTCCGTGAAAATATCTTACGAATGTGTCGTACTGCAAAAATACTGCATGAAGTTTTTAGAATATTGGTTATTTAGAACGCTTTCAGAAAACTAGTTTCCTGACGAGTTCGGCTTAGCTATTCACGGTTATGTTAAGTATTATTGTTTTTTTAATCGGTCCAAAATGTATAAGATGTGATTTGAAAAATTAATTTAATAGAAAAGTAAAGCAAGCCAGAGACACAGGTAATTAGGTAATGAATAGAGAGTGTTTCTAGTCAATTAGAATAGAATAGAATAGAAAAGAAAAAATGTTTATTTCCACACCACAAAAAAATTAGGTTACACAAGAGATATTAAATCAGTTAACATAGTCTGTTGCATTGTTTCTTTAAACCTTATTTAGCAGTTAACAAAAACTTTACATTATTTGTGGGGGCTGGTGCCTAAACTAGGTAATTAAACCTGTACTATAGGTCACCAGGCCTTTCCCTGGAATCTATACAACTGTCAAAAGGTAGGCATGGACTTAATAGGTGTAGTATAAACATCTAGTGCAAAACAAACTAATAGCAAAAAAGAGAATTGAAAAAGAAAGATATCTGCATGCATGGTACTCTCACGCACCGACGGAACACAGCAAGCTGTTTGGCGTCGGACTTCGGTAGGAGGGTGGTCGCGAACCAGACGGCCCTTTACAGAGCCTACCACACCGCATGAGACCATAGCACGACACCTCAGATTCAGAAAAAAAATAAGTGTCGTTGCCTGGGATGGATTACTAGGAGGCAGGTCTCATTTGTGTTTCCTTAGTCACCTCTTACGACACCCACGGAAAGAGATGGGGTGGTGTTATTCTCAACCGATCACCACACGGTTAAAATATTATACATTTATACATTTATAAATAGGTACACTAAAGGATGCCCGGGACTTCGTTCCCATGGGAATTTTGTAAAATCCTTTCTTATTCTTTGCCTGTAACAGAAAGAAGGAACCTTTAGAACAAATTTTAGATTTCTAGGTCCAAGGGTTTGGGATGGGCGTTGATAAGTCTGTGAGTCAAGACCTGCTACTTTATATATAAAATGCTGATTTTATCACAGCATTTTCTTCCACTTTTTAAACATAATTTATTAAATATGAAAAACAGGATTCCAGGAAATATTTCTCAGAGGTAATCCAAGTATGAAAGCTTTCCCCAAAATCCATTTTATCTTACTTAACACTGAAAATAAATGAATAATTGTTTCTGAAAAGCGTCTGGAAGTTTATTGTTTGAAGTTTTGGCCTAAATCCTTCAGATTCTCGCGGCTGACAAGTTGACGGCCGTAAAAAGGCTTTGTTTCGTTTGCTAAATCAATCTTTCCACAAAAAGTACAAGTTGTATAAAGTAATTACAAGTAGTAGTGAGTAGCAGCCTGCGTCGAGCCCCGGTGGCTGAGGGGAAAGTTGCTCCGTTACAAACAAACTGACAATAGTCTCAACTTTGCAATTAACATCGGACAAGAGTACTTTGGAACTAACTTGGTCGGAGCTTTCAGATTCGACACAAAAAAGTCGGCACGTGGTTTGTACTGACTCGTTTCTTTCAAACAAATATTTTGTTTTATAATACAACTATTTAATCAATCATTCAATTTAAAAAAGTCAGTACTGACTGATTTAACCTAAAGCACGGCTTAAGTCAGCAAAGAAAAAGAAAAAAAAAAGTTATTATAATGATTAATGAGACGCTAAACATACTTGCCTACAACATAGTATTAGTAATAATATATAAAAGTGATAAAAAGAAGAACAATTATGTAATTATATAACTAACACTAGCGTAAGTCAACAATGTTACTAACACTAAGGGCTAATGACCTGCAATAAAGAATTTGAATTGAATTGAATCAATATAAAACTAAGTACAATAAAATATGGTTGAAACGCACCGGTATGAGTCGACCGACAAGATGTCGGGAGGGTCCGGGAGTATTTGTGTAAATAAGAGCCAGAGGCCGCAGCAGATCTCCGGGAGTCCTGAGAGCGGGGCCTTGCAGCTAACCTCACTACTAGAATAGAATCGTATCGATAGAGCCGACATATCTGCGCCGCTGTGAGGCCGCACAGCCTCTGCACAATCAGTGGAGATACTTAGACGTCGTTAAAGGATAAGTTCAGGCGGGGTTGTAGCGCTCGTAGCCCAGTGGCACTCGTTGATCTCAACCGATCAGTGACGTTAAGCAACGTACACAGAAGCAGGAAACCTGATGGGTGACCAAAAGTGGCAATTTATCACGAGCGTTTCCGTGCTTCGGAGGGCACGTTATGTTTCATTAACAACAGCATTCTGTCTGTACTGTCAGATATGTGGGATTCCCTGCTGCTCCGGCACTAGATGCGTCTGCACACCAGTAGTAGTCGCATCTAGGGCCGCGCGTGAAATTTTAATTTTAAATCTTATTTTGTTATACGTGTGTTGTGTTGTGTGTATTTTTTGTTACTAACATTAGTTATAAGTTTTTTGTGATTTACTAACAACTATGGATGTATAGTCCGAAATAAATGATTATTTAATTTTAATTAATCAATTAAATTTTCACGAGAACAAGAGATGAAATTACTGCCAGAAAGGTAAAACGAAGTGTTAATGAAATTTTCAGGTAACTTTGTCGAAGTTAACGCGGCAGATTTATCACCTACTACTTGGAATATATGTGGTGTGGTGTCGATAATGTCGGTATCGTATTCGGGTCAGTCGTCCCGCGAGAGTGCGTCCCGGAATAAATGTCAAATGAAAGGGCCTCCGCCCGCTTCCGACTGGATTTCATTCGATACTACTTACTACTAGTACAAGTACAAGGCAGTCGAGTTAAGCGCAGTTTAGGTTCCGCCTGACTCGCCGCTCGTTCACATTTTATGGCTGGTTCGACCAACATTTTCATGTCACAATGCATTATTGGCCGTTTGAAGAAATAAAAAGTCCTACACGATTACGAATAAATATAAACCCAACATGCTAACGCAGTGTTTTTCAATCTTTTTGAAGACCCTTTTAGGCTAAATCTATGTACTACTTCGGAGATTCCAAAACACAATATAATAAAAGATATACTTAGTTTGCCGCGGGGTAGACGCGGAAGGAGGCGGAAAGCATCATTATACAGTCATAGCCTTTTCACTGAAATTGTGTTAGTTTAGTGTAAGATATACAAATTTTTGACTTTTTCTTTTACCTGCGGCCCCCCGAGTAAGGCTTCACGACCCCCCTGAGGTTTGAGAAACACTATGCTAACGTATATCCCGACTCTCGTAGTCAGAAATAAAACTTAATATCAACTGTTTTTTTAATAAATGTGTATTTATTAATCATGTGTATTTTTTACCGCAACTACAAAAATTAGAATACTTTTTTTTTATATGCAAGCAAATTGCTAAATCAAACACAAGCATGAAAGCAGCGCGCCCATACAATACTCAATGATAAAAGCTGTTTCGTTCGCGATGTTCCATTTTTTGCTATTAAAAACTGTCAGATGGAGTTTAAAACATTTTCACGGTAAAAATATTAGTGAAGAGTAGTTTGTTTGGTCGCGCAGGGGTGCGGAACAGTGCGGTGCTTTTATAAATAAATAGTGGTCGTTCGGCACACACGGCGCCGCCGGCCGGTGGGTGCGTGGTTTATGACTCACTGCACTGCTTGTTCTGCAATATGAAAAACATAACCCTTCCTTGGCAGTCGGGTAGAAATATTATTGCTTTTAATTTATTCCTTGCTTATTATAAACGTGTGTTGTTCGTTCTTCCTTCATGTCGTAACGGAGCAATTTATTTTCTGCACCGACATAGTGGGAAGGCCCAAAAGTGATACACCTGGGCTACTTTTCCACGCGAAGTCGTGGACGGAATGCTAGTAAAAACAAATAACTTGTAAATATCGTATTGTGTTTAATTGGGTATATAGCATGATAAGATATGTTTTAGTGAATGAGTTAAAATAAAATAAAATTAAAGAGGTAGTTCCGCCCTTTGATACCACAGACGAATCAAAGACTGAATCAGTACGTAAATTTAAATATTCTTACGTATTCATTGATTAAAAACATATTTCTTGACACAAGGGAAAACCTTAGTGTGGGCTTTTGAGTGTGTAGCGTTTATTTATTATTATTTATTTATCATTTATATTATTATTGCTTATCTATTCCATAGAATTCAAGATCAAGTATCCTGATAGTAGTGATTTATCACTTATTTATTAATTTGCATTAAACAGTTTTTCCTTATTAATTTCAGATTTTTAACGAATTTAAAACTTTTTTTTGCGCCGACCGTTCCCTAAAAATTGTGTATGAATATTTATGTTTTCCTTCACACAAAAATAATTAAAATCATATCATGATGTACTTACTAATACAACTGACTATTGAACCGTAAAATCATCAGTTGGTGTTACCACCAAAAAAATGTCATTTGCAATGTACACAAGTTGGCACGCGCTCCAGCTCTCAAGCTCGCGAATGCCGTGCCAGCCGTGCCAACTCGATAATAAACAAAACAATGCGATCACAGTTCACACACTGGCGGGTATTTCTTATTGCATTCTTGACGATTTTTATTTGCTTTTACTCTCACACGATAGTACGGGGACTTATTTATGAAATTTCTATTATTTCATGCGTTTTGCCCGACTGCAGAAAAGGTAAGTTTGTTTCTACGTTTTGTTTATAGTATCTGTTAATGTGGTGACCTCGATGAGTTTTGAAATTAAAAGTGTCATTGGAGACTCTTCTTCACCCCCTTCTACACATATTGTTTGAAAAAAACGCTACCAGACTTGTTGTAGAATGATTATGTATTTTTATTCCTTAAGTGCTGATGCTGCAGCATCATATAGAGTTAAATTTAACGGTAAAAGCTAAAGGCAAACTGGTTTCTGCTAAATTCCAAATCTTCAATTCAAATTCACCGAGTTTTTGTATCGGCCCAAGCTATATTTCAGTTATTAGTTCCACACCGCGGAGTCTCGCGCACGATAAAGGTTTATCCCTCCGGCCGTAACCGTTAACGGAACGTAAACAGCGTAACGTAGCTGTAACGTTAGCGGGTGGTATCGCTGCCACTGATTTCATATTCTCCAGTTATCTCCGGGTCGTTCTCTCCGTCCGGCTGTGGATGGATTTGACGCCTGTTTACGATTGTTTTACGCCCACTTTTATTGGACAGTCTGATGACAACTTCAATCATTATGTATTTACAGAGTTGTTATAGAAGAGACAGTAAATTTTGAGTACCTACATAGTTACGTAGGTGGTGACGTGACTTGTTAATAGACAGTGGTGATTCTCCTGAAGAACCTTATGTTATCAGATACTTACATATACTTATGATCATAACCTTCTAATACCTAACTTGTTCGACCCATCTGTTCTGTTATTTTATATTGTTGTGTATTAGTTTGTTCTGTATTTAACAGTGTGTAAATAAAGTTCTTATCGTATCTTATATGTTGTGGACTGTGGTTTTGGATTACTGAATGAAAATTCGGGATAAAGTTGAGCACACGCATTTATTAGAGACGTTTAGTACAAGACGAAGAGAGATCCACTTGACGTTGCCATAAATTATTGTCAGAAAAAAATAGCTGAGTGATGCGTATCTTATTACATAAAACCAATACACATGGACAAATACACATAAATAAATTAAAAGTCAAAACAAGTATATTTTTCAAACATAATAAATAGAAACAAAGCTCCAATCTACACAACTAATTTGGGTAAATCTAAAATAAGTAATTTTAGTCAGATGTAACAAAAATAACTTCGACATCGTTACGTTTATTGCTCAAAACGTTAACACAATGTTTAATATATACCTCTGCACATACTATCGCTAGATGTTCTTCACACCTGGAAGTCCAAATGACCTCTAGCTCTACGAAGTTTAATACGGTTGTTAATAACTACACCGCGCTCACATAAAGTAACGTTGTGGAGACTTCGTGCTACCAGTAACTTGGTGCAACCCGTAACTAGGAGCAACCAGGGCCCTGATTTTGTAACTTAAGTTGTGTGTCGATGGAATGGTAGCCATTTTATCTATTCAGGTGGCAAAATTAAGAACTATCCAAATTACATAAGTATATCTAATGACGGCTGTTTTGACTGGTGGTGCCACCTCCAACTGAATGTTCAGTTGCTGGGTAATTTGCAAATTTACGTTTGATTGGCGGTAGCGCTGCTGGGCGGGGGTGGTTATCAGCAAGTGTATGAAAAAATAAGTAGTTCTCAATTTCGCCACCTAAACAGATAGAATGGCCTCCATTCCATCGACACACAACTTAAGTTACAGAATCGGGGTCCAAGTAACTCGGAGCCGCCCGTAACTCGCTACGTGCTCGCTGCTCCACGGTGGATGCTGCTCGTTGCTCTCTAATCTACTTGTACACCAATTAAGATATTCTCTATTTAAGAACTTGCACGGGACGAGAATTTCATGTAAGACCTGTGAGCGGTGTAACGAGGAGCTCGCCGTACGAGACGTTAAATTAAAAGTATAATTTATACATTAAAACCCAGAGTTCTGTTTTACCTTCAACATCAATTTAACATTTCCATTTTTATATTATTATTTTTTGGCGGTGAAAATAAATTATGATAAATAAAATAAATTTTAATTGATATAGCCTTTACTACTAAACGATTTGTGAAACCTTTTAAAATTATAAATTAGCTCTTCAATTAGAATAGCTTTCACAATTCTTAAAAGTACAAAAAGTATTAATTTCAACCCATTCAAAGTACAATAAATGCAATGTACAAGGTTCAGAAGAGTGAATGTTGTACATGTCACATCCCATCACTCGTCACGTGTATGGACCAGTAATTACAAAACATGAAAATACAAGTTAATTATCCCTCGCAGCAACAATTCCAGTCCACCGTAACACGTTCAATATTAATACGTATGTTATGAATGTTCTCGGCCGCCATGTTTGTACCATATCTATGAATTTTCGTGATAAGATTTCAGCATAGTCAAGTTATTACTTTATAACCATATGAATGTGGAATTAGAATCACACACAAGAGTACCGAAGCTTGACACAGAACTTCATGCTTTAATTTAAAAAACACATCGATAGACTACCACACTTTGCTCTTGATGTAATAAATCGTTCAGGACTTCAGAAACAAATTATTCATATTCATTCAATTCACCCGTTGGCAATCGCAGTGCGATTGTAGACTACTCAAAATTTGTAAAAACCGGACTCGCGCACGAAGGGTTCCGTAATATAAAAATGGCAAAAAAATCACGTTTGTGGTATGGGAGTCCCCTTAAATATTTATTTTATTCCGTTTTTTAGTATTTGTTATTATAGCGGCAACAGATATACATCATCAAGTAGAAATGAACCAAATTTAACTACGTAACAGGCTTTTCCCGTAACGTACTGTAACGGTATCAACCCACCCCAATGATTTTATTTCATTTTCAGAGTAGTCGATTACCTTTCTTAGCTATGATCGTCTGTAAAATTGCATCAGTAAACTAGCTTAAATATTTTTCTTTGTCATTTTGTTGACAAACTTATTTGACTTCATATATTTGTCACCATTAGAGAGAGTACTTAGGTCAAGACTTTTATTTTATCTCGAGATATTTATTCTTCGAATTAAAGACAGGAAGGCAAATACATGACTCAATCCTGAGTTTATTAAAAGGTTTTGTCTATAAACAAGCGGAATACAAGATGCAGACGCCGTATTTCATGCCAGGATGAACCGACAGTAGAAAGCCTTACATACCCTGCTTTTAGATAGACAGAGATAATGAGTTACTAATAATAAAAACAAGAAGGCAAATACATGACTCAATCCCGAATTTATTAAAAGTTTTTACCTGTAACCAAGCGGGATACAAGATGCAGACGCCGTATTTCATGCCAGGATGAACCGACAGTAGAAAGCCTTACATACCCAACTTGTCTTACAGATATAGCAATATTCTCTATTTGTGGGGCCCCATTTATATATTTGCGCTTTTATTATGTATTTGTAATTGTGTATTGCTGTAGTCTATGACTCAAAGTCCCAATCTTTATATCGTATACTTGATATCATGTTTATAGCTCTGATTATACAGTGCAGTGTTTATTGATGCAATAAATGAAAAGAACTCGACTTTAATAATGAAATTGAAGTCGTTGTGTCTTGAACTCAATTACTTTGTTTAGAACTCGAATGAAAAATCAGGTACTTTATGTTGGAATTAAATGACTATATGTTAATGTTATATTTTAGAAGAATAAAAGGATTTCAAGAATGTGATCAATGAATTCAGCTTTACTTTGTAAATAAAATAACTACATCAATTAATAATTGAAAATGCTAAGATTCAGTAAATGGAGAACTAGCTTTATAAGAATGATATTAGGAGATTATAAATGAGGCTTGAGTTGTCATGATCAAGAGAGTTATGAAATTAAACCAACCAGGACCTTTCAGGTGATTTATTGGGGTAATGCATAGGAAATCAGTACATGTAAGCGAAGCTTAGGTGTTTTATAAATATTCAGTAATTGTTATGCGGTCAATGATATAAATAATTCAATAAATGTGGAAAATAGCTCTTCCACCGCTACTTACTATAGCATAGAAGCCACAACAGTAGCGTTTTCTATTCTTTAGTAAACCCTTCGCCTCGGGGCAAGCCCTTGTTTCATACGGAGACAAGTCCCCCTACCAGAGCTAGAAGATACCGAGACGTTCTACTTTACTGAGCCTTAATTAGGCATTATAGATTTAACTGACTTTAACAGTCGCATAACAATCTCTTGCAGAATACAGGAAATATAGAACGCCTTAGGACTAATACTTTTTTTTCATGATACTTTTATTTCTTATTTTTATAATATAGTTACATAACATATATATGTGTGTGTATATATTGAGTTCGGCGACTACTATACCATGCTATGTTATGCTGTTCGACCTGTAACTTCTAACAATCTTTCTAATGTGCACTCAACTCACACTATTTTGTTATTCTTTCTTTTTTTTCTTTTTTTTCTTTTTTTTCTCTCTTTTCTGTTTTTTTTTGTATAAGTAACTTTATCTCGCTCACCTAATTCACTTTTGTAGTTGGCTAATGGTTTGTAATTTAAGTTTTTTCTCAGTTAATTATGTAATTCATCTGGTTCTTTAAGTCTAAAGTAACTGTAAACATGTTTTTATTAATACGGGGTAACCTATAATTGGCTTTATTATATAACATACACTGTTAACACCTTTTATGTATTATGCTGTTGGTTTCCTGAATAAATTAAATTAAAATTAAATACAGTTTTACATCATACATACATACATCATCAGCCTGTATCAGTCCACTGCTGGACATAGGCCTTTCCTATGGCACGCCACTGAGCTCGGTCTTCAGCTCTCCTCCTCCAACCACTGCCCGCTACTTTACGAATATCGTCACCCCACCTAGTAACAGGGCGCCCTACGCTACGTTTGCCGATTCGTGGTCTCCATTCTACAACTTTTCTGCCCCAACGGCCATCGGTTCTACGACAGATATGACCAGCCCACTGCCACTTAAGCTTGCTAATTCGCCGGGCTATGTCGGTAACTTTGGTTTTCTAACGGATTATTTCGTTTCGAATCCGATCCCTCAAAGAAATACCGAGCATAGCCCTTTCCATAGCTCGCTGAGCGACCTTAAATTGGTGGACTAGTTTTACTTAGCTACAGTTTTACTTAGCTTTTATTGCGCCGGCCGGACACAATCATTACAATTACATCACTACAATTAATTAGGTTATTTTCTAGTTATATTTAATAGATAAATGCGAGGTCAGTTTCACGGTTAAAACTTGAGTGTCCACCTCTTCCTTCTCTTCATCTTCAGCTCCTGCGCAGCCTGGAGCCGCCCACATCGTCCTCATTGGTAAAACGATTCTTCCCGCTTCAAAGTAGGTCCACGTTTCATGTCTTCATTGGTGGAGCCTTTAGGGGTAGCCTGCGACATTGTCTCTCTCTTTCTCGCAAGCGTCTTTAATCCACGCTCTCACTCACTCCAGGGGTTGAACACTTGTGTGTCCGCTGGCTATTATGTTCCTGGAACTAGAAAACATTTGGCGAGCATCAATACCTCTTAAAATAATAAAGATAAGAAAGAATATTGTTTATAAGTATAGAGAATAAAAACTCTAATAAATTTATAAAACTTATGGGTCACAAATGTTCGTTTCCTGGGGTGTTAAGTATTTCAAAGATTTACGCATTGCTTCTCAGATTACACTTTTAAAATTGGTTGTAAAGGATATTAAAAAATGTGTTCCTTTGAATTTGGCTGGTGCGGCTTTCTAATTTATAACATTCAATTTGATGTCTAGGTTGTATCGTCACAGTACCTTTTTACTTTCCTAAAAGACTAAGTCGGTCGTTGAGTCCCTACATATGTTTTTTCTTTCTCTGGGATCTTTGGGATATTTGTCTAGGCGGTTCTGGTAGTTTAGTGAGCAACAAAATGTGGTCTGAAATAGGAAGAGAAATAAAACCACTTAGGTGATTTGTTGCAAGGATGGTCAAGCGACCCTCCCCGCCTCGAACCCGCCCCCCGAGTACCCCGAGGGACGAGAGTACAACATGTCCTAACTAAATCCGACAACTAGTAAAAAGTACGGCAGACTCTTACAAAATTATTCCCGCATTTTTCCCTCCCCTTCCAACTTTGACAAATTGCGTTGAAATTGTTAATTAATCAAATTCCGAAGCATAATGATTGTATCTAATTGAATTACTTCTAGTTCGGAATGTCAAAGTAATTGTTGTCGTTCTAAAGCCTCTCTTTGGGGAGTTGGCAGATACGGAAATGCCTTTTGTCTCCTTTTGTATTTATTTTACAGCTTTCAGCTTAATAACTTTATATCTCCCTGGAATTACTTTTCTCCTATTTCGTCCTTTCGTAAAATCACACCAGGTAAAACGTAACTAAATAAAGTTCCAGGAAAAAGGCCCGCAACAAATTGACCAATAAATTAGATCTATTTAGTCGACGACACTGAAAAACTATTCTATCCATCCTCAGATAAATCAGAGGCGGGGGCGGGGCGTGCCCGCCATGCCGACGAACCAGGCTCAATTCAAACCTACCAGCTCAAAGACACAAACAAAATTGATTTCGTGATTCCAAAAAAACTCCGCGTCTTAAAAACAAAGCGAGTAAAAGAAGAAAATCCGAACAAGAATTGCTAAAGCAGATTTTCCAGTGAATTGAGGAGAAGTAAACGTTATTAGGTCGTTGTGGGTTGATAGTCAAAGGCGTACAACCCGATAGCTCTGTGTAATCCTATATTTTCATTTCTAGTAGTCGCGGAGGTAAACCGCTTAGCCAGAATTAGGTGGAAGGAACTCATTCGTACTTTGTAGCGCATTCTGAGTTGAAGAGCGAATTAATGGTGAATGGAAGGAGTGAATGGTGGTTCGGAAATTAGTGCGCCCTTGAGCGGTATTACTCCGGCCACCGTAATTAAACGACTCGTCGGTCACACAGGGCCGCAAGACACAGTTAACAATATCTTCTTAATTGAGTTTTTCCCACAAGTAATTTGAATTAGGTAAAGTGAATCTATTGTATGACGTGATTTTTGATTTGATTCTAATAGTCATGGCAAATAATGTGTTATTAAAATATTTTTGTTCTTAGGACAATAATAAAGATCCCTCCAAGATGCCTTGAGATATTGCTATTTCAGCAAAAGATTCTAAAATATACACATCAACACGGTCTACTTGCTTGCCTGAAAATTATAGCCCTCCATGTTTCTCGAGTATGCTGTTACAGCTTCTCAAACAGACCTCTTTTGTATGAAAAATCGTGCAATATTCCTATACCGCGTTGATGTGTGTAATTGAAACAGAAACATTTTAGGTCTTTTTTGGCTGAAGAAAACGATTACGTTCTCCGATGCAAGAAACAAAATACAAGTTATCAGATAACAGATACCGGGCTGTAGTGAGCCTATTACCGGCTTGTGGCAAGGCAGCCCTGGTGCGCCCGCGGCCGCAGCTCGGGTTGCGCCGACCAACTTCGCAGTGTTATTTAATGAGCTTTTAAAACGGAGCACGACATTTTAATTCGAAATTTGAAGCAATTCAAATGTATAAGACCGGCGTTTGAATAGAGGAACTCGGCTACAGACCGCCCGCGTCCGCGCCCGGGGATCACGGGACTGGATTATTCTGACGCTTATTAAATTAGCTCTTTATTTTGTTTATGAGTAACTGAAGCACACCCTTCAATAGGATCAATGGTACTTTGAACGATAAGTACTATGAAAAATAAATCGTCTCATTTAATTTTGACACCGTAATTTGAAACTTTGATCACTACTTCGTCTATACTAGATATACTCATCGAGTATTAAGTATAGAGATTTCTGTTCTAGAAAGAGCCAGAAGGCTTTTCTTATCTGTATGTACAAGTAATATGTTTAATCCTTGTGTCGTCGCCGCCGCTGAGCTGGGCTTAACTCGTGTTGAGAACTTTTTATCCCCCCACCCGGCTGCGGGTTATCTGCCGCGAGTGCCAGCCTCTAGGCTATCTAACACATCATATTTATTAGCTTCCATTCGCTTAGCTTTATCACTCCGTATCACTCCCCCCTCGCGCTTACACAATAAAATCGCGATGCTATCAAAATTCATTAGCAATAAAAGGGTCGGCGGCGGCGGCGCAGCTTTTTTCAAATGTTAATGTTGTTTGGAAAGGTCTCTAGAACACACAGTCCTCACTTACCCCTACATTTTATTATTTAACTTTTATTAGTTTAGTTAATTGTTTTCTTTGTAATCTTGCCGACACCCTTCTTTACGAAGTGCGTCAGCGAAATGAAATTTTGTTTGAGTTATCCCGAGGAAAGTAATTATAGAAAAGCCCATTATGAAACGTTGTCTTTGCACGCGGTTTTTTTATTTACGTTGGGAATATAGCATAAAAGGCAAAGAATAGGCGTTCGCGTGTTTGAGGGTAGTTACTAATGGATCCTCGGGGCGGTGGGTAAAACTTTGTACGTAACCGCGCTGCCGACGAGTTTGAAAGCCGCCGGTATCTATACGCGAGTAAAAATAAGAGAAAAACCATTAACGCGTTAAAGCCGGCGAGTTTGCAGCGGTGACGTCACTTCACACCTCAACTTTGACCGCTACACGCCGCGCCGGTAGCCGCCACTCCAATACATAGCTGCTGCCTCTACACTCCAATACTGAGTTTTTTTCAAACGACTGCGTTTAACTGCCTCTGCTGCTCATAATGTGGTTTTTCTCACAACTGTGTCTTTTATGTAACCGTTACGATTTTCCTTTTTTGAGCATTAAGCTAAGGCATTAGAAATCAGACTTTTTTCAAGAAAATTAATATCTGGACGTCTACTTTGTATTTCTAATTTCGACATATTATCGTAATCATTATAATACACCGCTTCGGTTTCTGCTGTGGTTACGGTAAGTTATGGCTTGAAAATGACGACCGACATTAAATCTAAGAAAACAAAAAAAACTTTAAAACAACTTTTTTTATAAAGAACATATCATTGATATATTGTCCTTCTTACAAACACTTATTAACATAAATAAAATAAAATATGTTGATGTCAAACACTTAACCTAACCTTACACACAAACGGGATATCTCGAAACTATATGATATATCAAAAACCGCTTAGCACTTCAACATAAACGAGGCTTCACTTACAAATAAGTTCCAAATTAAATTTCTAGAGAAACCAGACAAAAAGCTAAGATGCAATAAATCAAGAAATGATTATTTGAAAGAATGCGAGGTGCTTGTGAAACGGCGATGGAGCTTAAAGGAAGGCGGTTCGGGGGTCGTAATAAAATGCCGGTGTCGGCTCATTACTGGGAATTGATTCAGGGATGAGTTCAATAATCCAGGTTAAGAGACATTAGGTCAATTACCGCCAAGTGATAATTTAGCTTCTAAATAAATTTGTAGAGTAATTATCAATTCAATTCAATGTTTTTTATTGCAATGATACTTGGTGTTACAACTGCAGGCGGTGTACAACAGTGACAGTGCCGCAACAACACCGCGGTCCTATCTCAAAATGTCAACATTGACAACGCCATAGGGCGAGCAAGCCTTTGCGCTGGACCCTCGCGCAATCAAAGTGAAGTTACAGCGTGAGTGAGTTTGTCGTTATCGTGCTAAAGCTGCTGGAAATAGTTCGATGAGAGCCCTGTAAAGACACAGTAATTTTTAATTTTATAATTATAGACGTGCTTATAATAATAAAACTATTTTATAACTTAACTTATTACGTTGGTACTTGAGAGAAGACAATATTAAGGTTATTCAAGTTTATCACTAAAAGTTTATTAAAATTATGTCACTTCATTGGTTAGACAATTAGTTAGACCAGAAAGATAAATAAGATTATAATAAAAAAAACAGTATCCTGACTGCATTATTCGCAGAAAAGGTGTAAACAAGAAGTATTTTCTATCAAATGTACATAAAAATCCACTGTTATCCCTCAGAGACATAGTTAAATAAATTTTCGTATGAAGATCCAAGTTTTTGTTGTTTGAACTATTTATTAGTATAATTTTGTAACGTTTCAGTATTTTAATTTTCAAAGCTTAAAGTAACGTATTTCAGTGTTGTTTTACCTCCTGTGGGTTGCTAGTATGTGCGGCGTCAGTACCTGGGTTTTTGCGGGCCCGGGACCGCCATTTGTCAAGCTGAGGGGGGCTGCGGGGGCCGGGGCGGGAGGTGGGGATCGTATTACGATAAAGGAAGTATTGCTTAAATTAGCCACTTTACACGACCGCGGTTTGGGTTACAGTCTCATGTTTGTGTACTTGGAACAAACTGAGTTGGAAATGAGTTGTCAGTCGGTGTATTTTGTAATTAATCGTTGAAGAAGTTAGGCATAGTTAAACTGAAGGGATACAGATAATAAAAGCTGTAGCATTATGCTGAGCCAGCACCGACTTCGTCTGTGCGACACAGGCAGCACAGAGCAGCACTTTGTTTTATGTTTGTAAGTGTTTTTTAGTTATACCTTTAATTTGTCTTTAATTTGTTTTTGTCTTTGTGTCTGTTAAGTGTCTTCTGTGTTTCTATATTATGATGTCTGTGTTGAACGCCGAAATAAAGCATTTTCTATTCTATTCTATTTTTTTAAACTAACCATAATATAGAAACAAAAAATTGTGAAAGTGTTAAAAAGATTAAAAAGTATTAGATATCTTTGAAAATAATGTTCTGTTATGGTCTTTAATCTTGCTACAACAAAGGGAAAAATTGTCAATGATCTTTGTCTGTGTTGAGGTCGCGTTAATGTCTTATAATGTTATTAAGTGATGACCCAAAAATGTAACCACAATTTATTCTACAGTCATGGAAATCGTCGCTTCTAAATAGGTAAATTATCTTTCTAATAAGCAGCGAGCGGTCTCCATAGAAGGAGCTGAGCTGCGGTCGCTTTGTAAAAAGAGTTTATTATGTTGCCATTATAAAGTACATATAATCATCAAAAACACTCAATCAAGAAAGAAAAATATAACATTATTGCCGTAATAGAGAAGCAGACTTAACATTAACTTTGCAATGTATCGAAAATGTATTGTTTAATAATAATATATTTATTTCATAGAGCTACAAAGGCTTTATTTTATTTGTTAGTTGTACTTATTCTATGAGCGAACTATAAGAGGATTATAAGTAATGACTAACGACATTGTAAATAGCTTTCTGTTCGCAATATCTTTCCCATGAAGATTGATACTTTAAACAGTATCTTCTTCTTTATTCTTCATTGTATGTATGTGACATATAAATTACAGAATTTTCCACGTTAAAAACGTATGAGTCATCGACTTCAATCCCAACAACAATTAGCACAAAGTAGATAACAAGTATTTTTTGCAAACTACATACAATGCCTATTATCAGATAACCACAAACGGAAATATCACTCATTTATTTAGATGATGTTCTGGTTTGTAGTATTTTTTTGTTTTTGTTGATTTTTTAAAAGTCCTGAATCATTTTCAATAAAATTTATATGAGACCACCTATGGAGTATCATCTTTTGAACAAAAAAAGAATTTTGAAAATCGGTCCATAATTGGCGGAGAAATCGGTGAAAATACATTTAAAAAATACATACAGTCGAACATGGAACCTCCTCTTTTTTTGAAGTCGGTTAAAAAGAGAAAAGACATGTACAAAGGCGAACTTAACTCAGACAAACTTTTATAGAAATATTTTATGTAAAATCACTCTTTACACTTTCGCAATTTGAACACATCGTTTAACATAACATTTAAATGAATTTGGACCCGTGTTAGTGTTAAATAATTGAAAATATCGGTAAGAAAATAACGTTCCTACCTTGTTGTGATGTGAAATATTTTTGTTTCATTATGCAGCAGCTCTAGCACGATAACGACAAACTCGCGCTCGGCTCACGCTGAAACTTCACTTTGATTGCGCGAGGGTCCCGCGCAAAGGCTTGCTCGCCCTATGGCGTTGTCAATGTAGACATTTTGACATAGGACCGCGGTGATGCCGCGGCGCTGTCACTATCGTACTCGGCCTGCTGGTAGATAAAGAAGAAACGGACACAATTACACACTCATATCTTTATTTCAAAAGTCATGTCTGCGTTTTTCTTATTAAGATAGGCATAACTCTATTAGACCTCAAGTATTTACTTGACGGCACATTACTTTAAGGGTAAAAAATATTCATTTTATTTTAAGAGGAACAGTAATAGAGTCAATATTAGTCAGTGTAACCACTAAGTAGATGTGGTGTTACCTTAATTTCTAGCTATTTAAATTATTAAAATAAAGTTATCGTGTACAGAGCTCTTAAATTAACTACATTTGAAATCTAATATTGTTGAAAAGATAAAGCTAACGTTTTATAAAAAATAAATATTTAGATTGAAGTCAAGCTCCATCCACAGGATTAAAACGTGCACTTAATTTATATCCCGACAGCGAATAAAAACCAAACCGAGAGAGTACGTGACCTGACTAGTGTGTGGCCCCCGCTTCACCTGTCACCCGCTACGTGGACGTCTACGAGGCTACGCGGCTACGAAGTGGCTACGCCGTAGTAATTACGGCGCAGCTGGGCTAAGTAAATTTCTTTGTGCTTTTTGCTCGCTGAGTGAGATTTAATTTTTAAGTTATATGGGCTGAGGAGGCTATTATGCTTCACTTGAGTTATGAGGCTGGCGGGCGTCGGCGTCGCTGCGTTATGCGGATTATTTAGTAGCCTTTTGTATGAAACGATTAATTTTAGCGAGAATATTAAAACTCGAAGCCAAAAAATAGATTTCGCCACAGCAATTTATTTCAACAAAAACTGGTTGAACTTTTTTTTCAGTTTCATCTATAAAAAGACTCCACAAAAAACAATCAAAATTAAGCCGTACCCCGGCCACACTGAACTTTTTCATTGTTTTATCTGTGACCGGTCAGTACAACATTTTTCCCGTTGTCCCAATCCTTTATTACAGGACAGAGCGTCGACAAAGATATTTGGTTGCAGATGATAATGTTTTTTGTTGGAATAGAAAACCGAATGCAGGAAATTGGCTAGAATAATTCTGTTGCATCTATGAAAATGTGCTACAGAAATGTACTCCAGTCGTAAGTGAGTCTCTCCAGAAAGAAAAAAGAACTGGATATAAAACTACTCACTGGTACCCTCTGTATTTATCACTCAGTTATTTTATCTTGACTAGCTTTGTCACGGTGTCTTTCTACATCCGCAGTCAATACGTGAAAAAAAAAACTAATTAAAATTGTATGCAGCTATTTTGTTCAAATAAAAAAAACAAGAAATTTTCTTAACTATATTCTCTATGTAACTCAGCTTATTTGTAAGGGACACTATTTCATTGCAAATTATTTATTAAATCCCCCGAGTTTCGCTCGGAAAGCGTTTTTTCCTGAGATAAGCAAAACAGGACCGTATCGAACAGATGCTGAGACATGCAGAACATATCTTCGCAGACGACGGTACGGTACAGTTCGGTGCGGTGTGATGTGGTGCGGTACCATACCATAAATAAGAATTCATAACACTACTTATTTGTTGTGAACTAGCTCGCTGCCTGCGACATCTTTGTTTTAAGATAAAACCAAACAACATTTCATCGGACCGCGCACAAACACGTCTTCAGAGGCTATCAATCCAATTTTCACTTGTATTTTTGAACAATTTTCACTTGTATAGCACACTATCACTTTCACAACACATTACACAACACCGATCACACTCGCACTCGGCACACCTCGCAGGCGGTAGCTGAAAATCAGTGCTTTGTCGCATCTAGCGGCAAAATTGTCACTGAGCTATGGCCTGTTTCTGCAGCACATTTCCTTCTGTTTTATTTTATTTATGTAAGTCTAATCATTTACTTTTTTTATTGTAATTCAATTTTTTTTTATATGCTTTAATTTTTAATTTCAATTTTAAATCAATTAATTTAATATAATGTAGTAATGTAAGTTTTTTTTTGTGTGCAGAATTAAACAATTAATTCATTATTATTTCTGTAAGCAAGTATTTCCGTTCCACTTAAACCACAAAGTACCTAAACTAACTTTAAATTAAATGAGCATTCAAATTGACCTGGAAATCTCGTTCGACCGCAAAGTTTGGAGGTAGCACTGGAGCTGTACAGCCTTCTGTAGTACATACAAACAATACAATCAATACACAAGCGGAAGCCGCAAATCTTGGCCGGTCCGGTCCGGCACGGCACCCGGCCCGGCCCGGCCGAACGCACCCACTTTGTAATTAATAACCAACCAAGTTATGGATTCAAACGTTTCCTGCTCACCGGCTCAGGACGTTTGTGTCGCTAGCGGTGTACTTGTATACAGCCTGCTTTCACAAAGACGGTCTTAATTGAGATAGAATATTGTACGCAAATTATAGAACGGAGCTCTGGCAGCGGTTCATTCAAAGTACGTCACGCTAATGGGCAGTCTATTTTGTTTAAAATATTTCTGATATAAACTAAAACTTAGCTATGAGTCCTGTAGAAAGGAAAAAGGTTGCATTTATATTGTTTTGAATAAACTTTCCATACAATATAGTGGATTTTCAATCTCCGCTAATTTCACAAATTTTTGTCGGCAGTTTCTTAATTAAGAGTAACTTTAATTAAAAATATACGGTTTTTTTTAAACCTTTCCTCGCTTTGATCAATCAAAACAAAGAAATACGATGTAAATATATGCTTCTTTAAAATGCCTTTTAATTATTTTGTTACGACCTTGGTGTAGGTACATACAAGAAAAACATCTCGTTCGAGAATATAACAGCCGTTGCCCTAAATTGGCAGAACAACCATTATTTGTGTTCTTTTTGCGCGTGTGAAGCGTTGAAATAGAAAAATTCGTACTTTTATTTCAAGACTCATTAAAACTGACCTGCTATAGACCTTAACGAAAACTATATCACGCTTAGACCTTATACCGAATCAAGATGAGAGCTGCAATAAATGAACTGATAGTTTAACCCATTGAGTAAGGATGTGATTGCTCCCCCTCTCCCCGCCCCTCGATAGGTCACGAGCTTGCTGTAACTCACCCCCCCCCCTCCCGCGGGTGACGTATGGCCGCAGCTCACTCTATTCCGCTTTATTCTGCAACTGAACCGCACACACCTCATTTGGCAGCCAATAATGCGTTCCATGTTCAATCCCTACTTTATTGCCGCCAGCAACCGGCCGCGGCGGTCGGCCGGCGCTTCAGGGTTTACGGAGAACAGAAGTTGTATGTTTATGAACCGGCCGATAAATTCTTGTAAAGGTATAGCAGCTGCAACATTTTGTGAGCTAGGCCACAATTCCTTTCTCTTTTTAGCACTAGTACTTGTATCTAAAATACATCTCGTTGCGTTGTTAGCAACATAGTTTGTCATCTCGCGGTAGAAAGAATACAGAGTTCAAAAGGAAAATCTGGAAAGCGGAACAAACCAAGCTGTTTACGTTACTAATAATAGAATGTGTAATTGTACGTGTGCATTGTGAAGGGGAAATACTGGTTCAGTTTTTGCGGCCGCTCCTAAATCAGGACGATAATGTCCCATACATTACGGAGGGGCTGCGGGGCACCCGTCCCCCCCCCTCCCTCGTCCGGCGCCCGAAACCTACCCCTTCATTACGATAATGTACTAAGTCTCATTCTATTCGTAACTAACAGGCGTATACTTCCTGACAATGATAATAAGCACCAAATTTCCTTGCTCTCTTTGGTATAATGAGTATCTTTTGGTAAAAGCTAAGCTGATAATACATAAATAAGTCATTTTCGACTTGTCCCAGTAATGAAATAAAAATATGTTTAAAATAAATAAAAATTCAAATATCAATTACAGAAATCTTGTTAATCCCGAATATAAATAATTACATTACTGACCACCTGTCGAAATATTCAATCTCTGAAAACAAAAAAATTAACAAATCAAAATCAGAAGTAAAATGTCAATGAAGTAGCTGGAGCCCGAATCCCGAATAACTGTCACATAATGCGCACCGCTGCTGCGAGCGACGCGACGAGCTGAATTATAGATTGCGCCTGAGTTTGTACACTCGCGTACAAAATACACACAACACGACTATTGTACATGAACATTAAAACGTCTAGCGCTATTGATTAGATATCAAAAAAGAGGGTAAATTAATGATTCACTTTAATAATATATAACTAGTAGACTGTAATAATTTATAGTGGATTGAAAGTAAGTACATAAAGGTCCCTAATCTACGCGTTGAAACCCAGCCTGAAACTAAATGCAAATTTTTTTGAATCTATATAAATAAAAATGAATTGTTGTTCGTTAGTCTGATTAAAACTCGAGAACGGCTGGGCCGATTGAGCTGATTTTGGTTTTAAAATGTTTGTCGTAGTCCAGGGTAGGTCTAAACGGTGAGAAAATATGAAAAAAGGCATTACGAAGTTGGCCGGGTCAGCTAGTTTGAAATAAAAATCCGAATTTGAAGATCGAAACTAGAAATACTGAAATAGATGGAGAAGGAGACGCATGCAGCCTTGTTACGATATTACAAATTTAGGTCGATGTAATAATATTATATAGCAATAATATCATAGATTTCATATATAAACGCACTGTTCAACTGTTTATACGAGTAACTACAATATGCAATGACACATAAATTAAATGGGATAGCTTTAAATTAGTTCGCGAAACCTTAGGAGGTAATTCTACCGATGAAACTGTTAAACAACTTTATAAATAGCACTTACAACATTAACACACCTTTACACCTAGTTTTAAGCATATCTTCTAACCAACGAACCCACACTCAAAGCATCAAAAATAAACAACTGTAAGTGGTGTAAAATTCTTTTTCAACATATTTGCTTATAAAGTGGGTCTTATGTCATTGTTTTAAGGTTCATAATGATACACAAGTACGTAATGTTTTTTTTCTAAATTTCAGCAAAGAATTTTATATTTAAAATTAAGTGTAAATATTAAACTATTTGTAAATAAAAATATAATTCCACTAAATCATTTAAATTTAACAGGAAATTATCATTTATTTATGCTAAAACGTGAAAATATATAGTTAAGTATTTTTTTATTGTTTGGCTGTATGGCATACTTGTCAATGTGAATCTCATTTTCACAGATTAGGTAATGTACGAGTCATTTTGCGAGCGAAAAAAGAAAAAAATATTCGCACCTTTTCAGATGTTTTCGCTTGATTTTCACAAACGGCATTTGTATTCATCAGATTGTTATTATTGACAGAAATACAACACAAAAAATGTCTTCTTCAAGGGAAACCTACGTGGGTACTTACACCGCCAGAAATACTTTCCGAAGCGCAACATGCAAGTGATAGCTTGTTGCCGTCAATATCAAAGGAAAGTTTTTATTTCTTTCTTTCCTCGCAAATGTGTTGAAAGCCTTCGGCTCGGGCTCTAAACTCGCCTCTAATGTAATATCCAATTTAGCACACTTGTAGCATAATGTACTATATTAGACCTGTTTTTTTTCCTAATTTTTTAATTGCGATTTATAGGCAAAGACACCGAATCGGGAGGCAGGGCAGGCATTCTGTGTATGACATTACATTTATAATTTAAATCGAGAAAATGTTATGTATGTGAATGTACTGTGCGTAGGTGAAGAGTCACGTGCTGATGAGGAGCGCGGCTGGCGTACATGTTTAATGTGTCGAATCAGGACACGCGAGCGAGCGACAGAGGCGGCGCCGGCGCGTTTCATGCTGGCAAAGTGACGTCATCCACCCTGCCGCCTGGACGACTAGGATACAAACAAAATGAGTCTGGAAGAGCTGTGACACCTTCACTAATGCTCTCCAACACTTTGCTTTGACTCCAATAGTAGACATATACTAAACTAACAGTGAGAAATAATATTTTATGTATGCGACCTCCTACCGAAGTCCAACGCCAAACAGCTTGCTGTGTTCCGTCGGTGCATGGAAGTACCAGTGTCTTTATTGGCGTTTCCTGGATTAACTCGCTCTATCGTCAACCTCATCTATGACCTTGGTCAAGATAGAGGTCAAGACCCAACCCATCTCATAATAAATAAAAAAATAATAAAACGTCACACCACGCCTACAATCTTCCTTTGGTTGGGTAAATTCAGTGGTAAAAGGTTCTTAGTTTTTTACCCAAAATAGAAACTTATGTACTATAATGACTTGGTTTTCAAACAAATTCACGAAGAGAATAATATAATTTCAAATTCGTTCAGTTTGAATACAGTTTTTCCTGATATCGCTTCATAGAACTATGAATAAAAAAGTGCTTCTGTTTGATAAAAGTTAAAATGCTTTAAAATTTTATAAAATCAAAAATGCGTAGCAATTCCGATTTAACTGATGGAATCGGACGACATGGTCGCGTCGTATATTTGTTAACTCTATTTGCACATGTTGAGCCAACAGATTTGAATTTATGATTGAATGGGCCACTCAACTACACGAGCCCGAATAAATATACATTTCTACATCTGTTAGAGCTGATACTGAGAGTGTATTTTAAAAGTTAAATCGCTTTTTCCCGGACAGTATTCTACATATTTTGTCCCAGACTTCGTGACGAGTCTAAAACAGAAACAAAATTGCACTCGCCCTAATTAATACGCCGATCTTCTTGTACACATAAACTCTAGTCACTTTTTATAAGTGCTGTTAGTTGGACACATTTTTAGTTTTTATCTGTTCTTATACAAAAATGTATTGAGTTGTTGTGGTCCAGAGGGCATATTAAGTCGGTGGTCCCGATTGTTGTCGATTGACCTCAATCGTTATAAGAGTATAAGAAAAAAACTTGAGTAACCTAACCTAATCTAAACTATAAGAGAAAAAAATTGTAACAATAAAGATTTTTATTAAAAATTATAATAAGAAAAAAAGAAATACATAATTAGTATGTTCTTAACAACATATTTTTTTCAAACTGTTATACAAAAACAAACTTCAACTCTTTATAGAGAAAACACGTTAAATAGTAAATTACCCAACAAGTGAAAAAAGGTGAATTCTTTTCGAGGGATACAAGAGCCGAGATGAATTTTTTTTTCACGAGTTAGGTACTCTACTTTTTACCATTGACTACGAGAAAAAGACAAATAATTACTCTGTGACAGTAAATTATCAACAATAGCTGCTGCTTTAACGCGAAATGACTCTGGAACGAGAGGTTCACTTTCATCACTGAATGTCGAACTCATTTTATGATTTTGAGACCAAAACAGAAACAGAAACTTTTAATTGCATGAAAATTGCACAGTTAATTGGCTGAATTCTTTATTCTAAATTTAAAATTTTTAACCGAGCGATATTCTATATAGCCAGTTATTACATTCAGCCAAGTTTTAGTACGTTTTTATAGTGAGAGTATGCAACCTCCTTGCACATTTTCTATTGTTTTCTTTCTAAAATCCGTATATTCGCGCATGTTCCAAATTCAAAATGTTTTATTCACTCAGTGAAATAAACAGCGTTTTATTCACTGTTTTTAAAGAATGACGGACCCTTTTTCGAGGGGCAATGGTTAAAATATAATTTGCAGTAATAGCGAGAGCTAATAATGTTGCAAAACCGTATGCAAGTCCAGCCAGCTTTCAATAACAGCTCAACTTCGTGCCACTCCAATATAATGAGTGATACTAGTGTTATTACCGATTAGCTCACCTCGGTGCTATTGCCGGCTATAGCCCCAGCTACGAGCGAATCTAGGTCATAACACAACATAACACAGTAGAAAGTACCGGAGCAATTGATTCCAACATTTCGAGCACGTACCGATGCACGGGAGGAAATGCGCACTCGTATACGATTGCAGCGTCTATTGTTGAATAACGATATCAGAGTCGAAAGGATTACATCAGGGAGAAGACTGTGTAGTAAGAAATCGTCGGGATCAATAACTTTGTTTAATAAAGTTCATAGAAAGTCTCACTCAAGGCAAAACTTAAGAAACATCTTCAGTTAGGTACACGATTTTCAACGAGACACCCGCAGTTTTGCTTCAATACTTCTTTTACGAATTCGTTAAATTAATGAATACCTACTCTTAGGCATTCCATCTATTTATTTACTCTAGGATTTGATGCTCATTTTTTAAAGAGTGAACAAAAAAAAACACTTTGCAAAAACGCAAAACCTAAGCAAAAAAGCAAACAGTGAGTCGGGCGGTGCATTGGCCAGTGAGTCGGGGGGTTGGTGGGTCGGTCAGATTGCTAGCCTGTCGGGCAGACATCAGCTAACCGTTGTCGACGTCCCAGGCTCCTGTTTACTGCACAACAGATTTAATTGGAACAGCCGGAGCGGAATAAAATAAATCAATTTGTTTCATCTTTACAATTTTAAAGAATTTTATACTTCGCTGTTTGGACTTCGTTTGTTCGTTTAAATAAAATAAAGGACCACATCCTTGCCTCTGGGCTAGATTGTGGTCAAAAGCAAACCTATAAACTAAAAAAAGGATTATTTTGTAGTAAGCTTGAATTACTTCGGCATGGCCTTGTAAAATTTATTAATTACATATTAGGGTAAAATATTAACCAAGTTAATGATCAGTGGACTAGTGATAGTAATTTATTTTATTTTATTCATGTATGAATACTTGACTGAGCTATCAAAAAACTAGGCGTGCATTGACTCATTTACGTTAACGATTTCTCCCAGAGGACATTTATAATATAACAATTTAATGTTTTAATATGGTATCGTCGAAGACGCCAAGAGGTTTATCATGATCGCTTAGCGCGATCAAATTTAGGACCTAAATAAGTCTACAACGATTATTCGTACCATGATGGCTTGTAAGCGATTAAATTTTGGCGCTGTGGCGATTCAAAGGCAGACCAGCGACAATTTATGCAGACATTTAAAATGTACCATAGACAACCGAGCAGTTCAAAAGCAGCGCCATCACGGTACCATTTAAAAAAACATTCCAATTGCGAAGCAGTTCAAAGTTGGATCCTAAACAGAAATGCTTTTAAACGATCGTGGTAGTACCCAAGACCAAGTCAGAAGCCATTGTGCGGTTTGAAAAGTCTGACACTAAGGTTAGCCAAGTTTGCCACACACTTGACTATACCTATATGATAAAAAGAAGAATAAGTCTTGAGGAAAAGGTTATCGGAAGATAAACTTAAATAAAATAACCTGCGTTGTAGTTGAAACGATCTTATTGCGATCTATTGACATTTAATTACATTGGCTTTGGAATTCGATAGACTCCAATGCGCAGACTTGTATGTAACTTATACCCTTATATGTACTTGTATGTAATTACTGGTGCTCAGGCTTCTAAGATAAACAGCAGTGTATCGTGCTCTAGCTGACGGTTAATTTGATAACAGGATGATAAAGCCGCTCACAAAAGCTTTCATTTGGATGGGAACTGTCAGTCAGTAATGAGTAGAGATGCAACGGATATTCAGTCATCCGGTCTCTCCGGCGATGATTCGGATACCGAACGTGTACCGTTTGTAAGTTTATGAGTTTGTTTGTTGGAAGTAATCTCTGGAACTTCTGAACCGATTTTCACATTTCTTTCTTTAATATAAAGCTCTCTTACCAGCGGATAACATGGGCTACAAAATTTCCCGTATTCAAACGGAAACGAAAACCCGGACGGAAAGTTAGTGACTAATAAAGCAAATCAATCAAAGGTAAAATTCATAAACCAACAACGGTCATTAATGATGAAATGTATGCGAAATCGTTCCGTTCTGACTTAATAAACCTCGTACCTATGAACCATAAATGACAACTGGTTGAAACCTGCACAGCGGTTGCGCACGATATATAAAACTTTACATAAACTATTGTCGGCTGAATGTATACCACGGCTGGATTTTTAGATATACGATATCGTATATTCGGCCTAGCAGAATATTCGGTATCCGGCTAAACAACTATCCATTGTATCTCTAGTAATGAGGAGCGATTGTTTCAGGGAGTGTTGGTGACGCGTCACAGCGCTGTGGCTGGCTGAGGCTAATAGCACGCTACACCTATTCTAATGAAGCAATCTGTTGTTCAAATTATAGTGGAAATATTGGAATAGTAATTAATGAATTTGCAGTCGTGTGTCAAATGTCCTTTCAAAACACACTAATTGGAAATGATGTGTTGTTTGTAAACGTGGTATTAAAACTTAAATATGTGTAACTCTATTAAAATTTTATCGTTTATTATTGATATTTAATGATTGTTATCTACCACTAACAGTCATCATCATCATATCAGCCTATTGCAGTCCACTGCTGAACATAAGCCTCCCCCAAGGTGCGCCACTTTGCACGATCCTCCGCTTTTTTCATCCAGCCACTACCTATCTTCTTTAGGTCATCAGACCATCTGGCTGGGGGGCGTCCTGCACTACGTTTGCCTAGATGTGGTCTCCATTCGAGAACCTGTCTACTCCAACGCTCGTCGGTTCTGCGACCACTAACAGTGTTATTCATAAAAACTTGCAATCACCATTTGAACCTTTACTTACTTAACTACACAACTAAATAATTTTTAGTCGATATTTAAAATTTTCTTACAAATAAATGAGACTTAAACATTGTTTAATTAAGCGAAAGTTAATTACTTGGTTGTACACGTATTGCTGTTGCCAAACGACAAAATTTAAAATGTTGCTTAAAACTTAAGCAGCGTTTATGAATGAGGCTGTAAGTATTTATCGCCAAATCACTATCGTTCCATGTTGTTTTCAACTATTCAAAATTTTCATTTATAAGTATTTCAGCGACCGCCACCATTGTCACAGTGAGGGGTCACTGCAACTCGAATAGAACAGTGTAATATTTCATAGGAACAAAACATAAAGCACATTCCGGCACAATAGTTGAATAGGCCGAGGAATGCCCGTCCACGATATAACCTGCGTTTGAGTGAGTAACATGACATCGGGCATTTTTTACCGCGACGTGTGCTTTGTGGGGCTGTCAGAGCGGATGGGGCGACATTTCGGGTGAAGTAGCACACCTAGGGCGGGGGAAAAAATTACAGGGATGGGAGGTTACGATGACGTCATGATAATGTTTACTATCAATGAGAGTAATGAGTCTAAAGACATACAAACAGCGAAATTTACGTCTGTCTGTAGAAATCAGTAGCTTAAAAATGATTTGTTTAATCAAGCTGGTATTTATATATGTCGCAATCGAGTCGTATCCAGTATGCCAGCGCCACCTGGTGGTGGTGCTCGATGGAGTTAGCGAGGCGCGCGCCACCGACGAATGACGCACTCTTTGCTTGGCGGGCAGCGCGTGCGGTCGTCGCTGAACCATCTCGCATTCTACGATACGTACCTAGTTATACGTGCCTACCTTTCTACTGTGCCTACCTACTCTGAAACCGTGTTGATTAAATTCCATTAAGTGATCAAGTCTGTTTCTTCATCCGACACTACCCACCGACGCCCACAACTAAAGACCATGAGTGCTAATGATGATGGCGAAGACCCGCCCCCGTCATCAGAATTGGGATCAGTGTTGGATCAGGACAAGGATACGAACATCTGGCGTGCCATGTTCGAACAACAAAACAAGAACATGCGATCATTGATTGAAGCGTTGCAGTCATCGAAACCAACCTACCGTGAAGAGCTGCCAGCATTCGATCCAGAAAAGCAAGGAACTGATGCAAGAGCCTGGTGCGCAACAGCAGATTTGTGTTTTTCTGAAAATCCACCAAGCGGCGGTCGACTTGTTCTGGCGGTCAGCAAAGCGCTAAAAGGTGAAGCCTCAACATGGCTATCCCAAATTGCCTACGAAGGAATGACGTGGAACGAGTTTAAGGTACTTTTTACAACACGATTTATTTCGACTGAGACATTGGCGGGTACCCTCATAAAAATGAACGGCGAAAAACCGAGTGAAAAGGAAACATTGCCCGCGTTCGCAAGTCGCTTAATCAGTTTTCTGACTAACCGCTGGAAAGATGTAAGCAAAGAAGAAATTGCCGTCGCAACAGTACTCGCTTACGTATCACAGTTTGACTCACGAATTCAACGTATGGCGTTCACCACAAACATTACATCGAGGGCCAAGTTGCAACAAGAATTGAACGCTTTTTCACATTTAAAGCGCAAGGTAAACACTGTTGGTGAATCATCAAACATAGTCGATATCAAGCGAGCAAAGATGACCTCAATTAAATGTTTTAACTGTGGAAAAACGGGTCATAAACGAAGCGAGTGTAGAAGCAAGCCGATGGATACTAGAGGAAGGACTACAACGCAGCAGCCGGCGGCATCGAAGCCGTCGTTGGTGTGCTTCAAATGTGGCAAGCCGGGCCACATAGCCGCCCGGTGCACGAGCAGCGGCGCCGCCGGCGGGCCGGCCGACGGCGGCGGGGTGCAGGCCGAGCGGCGTGTCGATGTGTGCGTCGTCCAGCCACCGACGGGCACGTTACAACACAGAGGTGAATTGATACGTTTTACTTACGATTCTGGTGCTGAATGCTCGTTAGTGAAAGAAAGTTTTGCATCGAAATTTTGTGGTAAACGAGTTAATAATGTTGTTACTATGACTGGTATAGGTCAAACGCGAGTATTCAGTACAGAACAGATTTTATGTTGTGTTGTGATTAACGATCACCCTCTCGAAATTTTGTTGCATGTTTTACCCGATAATTATTTACAAAGTGACGTCATGTTAGGTCGAGAGATTTTGAATCGGGGTTTCGCTGTAAATATGACGGCAACGGAGCTTTCGCTAACTAAACTCCTTTGTGTAAATTCGGTGAGTCATAGTAGTGATAACAAGCCTCAATTGGATTTAACTGCAATCGCGACGGATATAGCTGATGATGACAAGTCTAGGCTTTTGCAAACGCTTAATCAGTTTTCTGAATATTTTATTACGGGTTTGCCTACTACGCGAGTGAACACAGGCGAGCTTAAGATTAAGTTGATTGATCCGAATCGCACCGTGCAGCGGCGACCTTATAGAATGTCTGCGGATGAACGTACTGTAGTGCGCGACCGTGTCAAAGAACTGCTAGAAGCTAATATTATCAGACCTAGCTGTTCTCCATTCGCAAGCCCAGCTCTGTTAGTAAAAAAACAAGACGGGTCAGACCGCATGTGTATAGACTACCGTGAGCTTAACAGTAACACTGTGTCCGACCGTTACCCGCTTCCGCTTATCTCTGATCAAATCGCTCGTCTCCATGGTGCCAATTATTTCACTAAATTAGATTGCGCTAGCGGTTTTCATTTAATTCCTGTTAGCCAGGAATCAATAGAGAGCACTGCCTTTATAACTGCCGAGGGACAGTATGAATTTTTGACTATGCCTTTCGGACTGAAAAATGCTATTTCAGTATTTCAGAGAGCAATTATGAATGCTCTAGGTGATCTCGCTCACGATTACGTAATAGTCTACGTTGACGATATTTTGATCGTCTCTCCCGATGTAGAGTCAGGTCTACAGCGACTTCACACTGTGCTGGAAGTTTTGACTAAAGCTGGTTTCTCTTTGAACCTCAAGAAATGCTCCTTCCTCAAGACGATGGTAGAGTTCTTGGGATTCGAGGTAGAGTCTGGTCAGATTAGACCCAATCGCAGGAAAGTAGAGGCCTTAACGGCTCTTCCACCTCCAGAAACAGTGACGCAATTAAGACAGTTTATAGGACTAGCGTCATATTTTCGCCAATTTGTGCAAGATTTCTCTAGAAGAATGGCCCCCTTGTTCCGATTGACTTCCCTGAAAGGCGAATTAACGTGGAAACCGGAACACGAAAATATTCGTCAGAAAGTAATTTCCACCTTAACAAGCGACCCCGTAAGTAGGGTATTATTGGGCATTCTAATTCACTTTTTTCAAAAACCAGTTCACTTCACTCCGTTTGCTCCACTTCGTTCCGCACTCCGTTTCGTGAACTGGTGTTTTAAAAAAAGTGAATTAGAAAGCCCAATAATACAATTATGAAATGAACCTATGCTAACACTTACCACATCAAACGGCAGCGAATGCGTTTCCTCCCGGCGGCCCGTTCCCATTTCCCATACAGCAGCAACAACAATAATTGTCTATTTCTATGTCTTATCACTAATTTTGCGAGAACACTTTTTGCGGAATCGTTATTTTCATAAAAACTGGAAATATTAGGTTTTAGTCACAAATTTCGCGAGATGTATGACTATAAAATTTAAAATGATAATTTTCATTAGAGAAACCAACTAAATCGTATTACACATTTACGAGATTTTCATACTTGAATGAGGGTTTCTGATCAATCAAAACTGGATCCTAACGTTAATTGTTGAGGCTTTTCAACTGACCAGAACTGGTTCCTCTCAAATCAAAACCCCATGCTTTCCTCTCAATTTTAGTTGGTTTTTCTAAGGAAAACTGAATTACGTAAATACCTTCTATGTCAGGTACTAAGCACATTTTCAAGGTTTACATAATTGAATGAGGGTCTCCCACCAGTTGAAACTGGATCCCAACTTTACATGTTTAGGCTTTTCAACTGACTAGAGCTGTTTCCTCTCAATAAAAACCTTGTGCTTTTCCCACCCTAGACAAGTACTTACGCGTAAATATTAGGTTTTAGTCACAAATTTCGCGAGATGTATGACCATAAAATTTAAAATCATAACTTTCATTAGAAATACCAACTAAATCGTATTACACATTTACGAGATTTTCATACTTGAATGAGGGTTTCTGATCAATCTAAACTGGATCCTAACGTTAATTGTTGAGGGTTTTCAACTGACCAGAACTGGTTCCTCTCAAATCAAAACCCCATGCTTTCCTCTCAATTTTAGTTGGTTTTTCTAAGGAAAACTGAATTACGTAAATACCTTCTATGTCAGGTACTAAGCACATTTTCAAGGTTTACATAATTGAATGAGGGTCTCCCACCAGTTGAAACTGGATCCCAACTTTACATGTTTAGGCTTTTCAACTGACTAGAGCTGTTTCCTCTCAATAAAAACCTTGTGCTTTTCCCACCCTAGACAAGTACTTACGCGTAAATATTAAATTACACAATCACAAATTTCGCGAGATTTCACGTAACTCCACAATCATGATTTTCTTGAAAATGCAAATCAAAAACGATATCGGCACACATTACAAAGATTTTTAATATTGAATGAGGGTTTCCGGTCAATCAAAACTGGATCCTAACATCAATTGTTGAGGCTTTTCAACCGACCAGAACTGGTTCCTCTCAAATCTAAAACCTGGTGCTTTTCCCACGCTTTTGACTGTGTTTTCAAACGAAAACGAAATGTAGAAACCGACGCGGTTGGAGTTACGAATACACTAACGCTTTGCAGCTATGCTTCCCGAATCTGATTAGTAAGCATTTGAGTTACTATTTACAATAAAGGTTGTCACACACCACATGCGAGCGATAATTTATCTTCTTCACGCTTTTGTTTCACAGATTTTCATTATTTCTGTTTATTTTCTACTAAAGTTATTTTTAACAATTCAGTGGATTATGATTAGATAACAAACATTATTTAAAATCTCTTAATCAAATAATACCATTTATTGTCTTACGTAATATCAACAAAATAATCTCTAGATGTTTAACTACCTATTTATGATAATTGTATAAAAAATAAATGTCACTAGTATTTTAAACATTTTCAATCAAACCCCCACTAAACCTTTTTTAAATATATACTAATAAAATAATTATTTTTTTCCTAATCATGATGAATATAAAAAATATATTAAAAAATAGCTTTATCTTAGTGTATCCCAGCTTTATCTCACAATTTAGTTCCCAAGAGTCACCGAGAGTTCCACATACTCGTAAGTATTATAGCTTTACCTGTAGATTAAATTACTAAGACGTTGCAGTTAGTCTACAAACCCGCAGGTGGACAAATAAATAATAAGACTCAGTTCACATAAGTAGTGAATACAGATATTTCAAAGAGGGTAGGCAGGGAAATTTAAGACAAGAGAACATTTTATTTTTGTATGTAGTTTTATTCAACTGGAATTTACACGTTTGAAGATAATGAAATTAGTAAAACAACCACGCATACAGATATTTTGAAAAGGGTAGGTAGAGAAATTTAAGACAAGAATACATTTTATTTTTAATTTTATTTTTAATAGTTTTATTAAACTAATAAAAGTCGAATTTACTTTTCACAAATCGAAAATATTTTTTTTCTTACGAACTTATTATAATGTATATTGTATCCTACTGTCAGCTACTGTTTACTGTTGTCATCTAATGTCCACTATTGTCAAGTATTGTCTTGTTTTCTCCGAAATGCATGATGTCAAAATAATTCTCTGAATCAAACTCATGGAAATATCTTTTTGAAATAGGTATATAAAGTTATGTATACGTAAAGGTTAAATGTAATGCAGAACGTTTTTTGTAAGTTTCATAATTGTCATTATAGGATGAACGTGCCCTAAGTCGTATTAGTCGAATGAGAACTAAGTATCAGATTCTTTTCCACGGTTCATGGGAAAGTAGTGATTTGCTGTCGCAAACTATTTCTAACAGCAGAAGTTACTTTTGCTGACTTTATTAATTTTCAGGGATAGTAAACATTACACGGTTTTATAAATTTTAAAAACCTAACATTTTGTTCTAACATAATGTTTGCATATTAATTATTTATTAAAGACATTTTTAAATACGTAAGATACCAAAATTTACTAATATCTATCTATCTATATAATACAAGAAATTTATAAAAAAAAATTGTTTTATTTTTTCACTGCAAAACATGTAACTTTTTAATTTTTAGGTTTCCCGTAAATACTTACTAGTAAATACATACTATTAAGTTTGGTACCTGTACAACCAATAAAATGTAGCAATATTATTATTTTTTTCCATGAGTTTGCGATCCCTGACAAATTTTGCTTACTACGGAGAAATTACAGGATAAATACCACAAATTAATTTCTTAAATTCATTCACTTTGTGTAAAGCTGTTCGTGCTTCCGAACCTTTCGCTCGTGCTTATCAAGTGTCGTTTAATTTCAAGAATACTGTGCTGTGGTGCTGTGCGCTAATTTCAACAAAACTTCATTTTATGCGGATCCCGTGCATCAGAATAATGTATGTAAGTTCGAATTAACTTAATTTTCAAAATACCTTCCTAATTTTATTTAAATGTTGAGTAAAGTGATTTAGTTTGATTTTCTTTTTTTAACCCTGTCATAACCGATATTTTCAATTTGTTTTTTTCTATTACAGGTCTGAATCAAACTACAAACGTACCAAACACGAGAAGGCTGAGACCGACTTCTTCGATTCAGAAGACGAGGGTGCAAGGTAAATATTTTACTCTACTTAAAGCAAATTAATGTTTTAGTTTATACGATATTTCCCTTTACCTTAATGTTTTTTTAGTTGTCTCTCTTATTTTCTAAACACCTTCATAAACCGTGATCACAAATTACTTATGTTGAAATTTTTTAAATTATAAATCGACTTTTCTAAGTTTAAAGACTAATATATATATATTTTTTTTTTCTCAGTGCTAAGAAGAAAAACAAGCCAGGCCCGAAGCCCCGTGCTTCCAAAGCAGCTACCCCGTCACGCGCACCGTCCAAGTCGCAGTCAGAAGATCCGGCTAGCTGGCTGTCGGACAGCGAGGACGAGACACAAGCACGACAGAAGGCGCAGCAGACGCCGTCCATTTACTCAAAGCGCGTGGCTGATGGTACGATACGGAGAAAAGCGTTCCTTAGTGGTAGTTTAATTGCGGAGTTACGACTCTACAACTGCGCAGAAATAAAAGATCTCGAGGGATTGGATAGGTGCGAGAAAGCGTTCGTATGGCTCCGCTATCAGGGCGATCAACAAGATCCCGAGTTTTTATTATTGAAAAAGTTTATTAAGGGGGCTAAAGAAAAGTTTACTGAAGAAGGAACGTTTTACCAAGCAAAAAAGAAAAAGTAGGTAAAAGTTACACCTTGTTCGATTCGAAAATACTTTCTTACTAGATTTAATTTTTTATTTTCTGGATTTAAGATTTGCGTGGTAAAGCGTTCTTTTCTTTATTTTAATTTTATGGTTAAATATTATTACGTATGCGGGTATATTCTTATTTTAGTACATTTTATTTAGTAGTGTAGGTATTTTGTGTTAGGATTAGGATATATTACTTGTGCGTTGCTTATAATAGTCTTAAGGTTTTGGTCAATAAATCAATATTTTAATCGTTTTAAGTTTATAATTTACAGTCTAATTCTGTTAGATAGGTAACTAAAACAATCTTCACCCGCTTGTTCAGACAATTCTTATAATGACACATTCAATATTTTGTTCAGTTTGCGATATTTCGATTAAAAGTAAAGTGTTCTCTGCTCACCTTAAAAGTATTTTGCATAAAGATAATAGTTCAATCAATGAAAGTGATGGCATTGACAAAATTAGTAGCGCTTTCCGTGCACGTATTGCATCATATCGTGTACGAGGTGACGAAGCGAACCAACCGCTACCACCAAATGAATTTTTGTTTAATATTCGTAGACATGTACGCAAACTCCTTACTACTCGCGTACAAACTCATACAAACTTGAAAGTCAATTTTGAATTGTTCGCTGAATTTTCTTTACCCAAAATTCAAGACAAGGTTTCGATTAAATCTTTTGCCACAGAAAATATAATTTTGCATCGAAATTTCGACTTTAAAACCTTATATTATAAAGTTATTGAAAACATTAGTAGAAAAGTGGAAGAGTTTGAAGAAAAAGATAGTGGCTGGGCCTTTATTCGAAACCTTTACCTTGAAGTGAATATGAACAAATACAATCCGATGAGAGCTTCCAGCTTTATCGATTTGCCTAAAAATATAAAGAACAAACGTGCTTGCATTAATATTAGAAACGCTGACAACTTTTGTTTCCTATGGTCGATAATGGCTGCGTTATTTCCAGTTAAGAACAACGGTCACCGTACGTCTTCGTATCCACACTTTGAAACCGTTCTTAATACGAGAAACATGTCTTTCCCTGTAGGATTCTCAGATATAAAAGTATTTGAAAAAAATAATCCAAAGATAAGTGTGAATGTTTACGGTCTCAAAAATAATAAAAATATAGTAGGTCCCTTGTACAGAAGTGAATCTCGAAAAAAACATCACATTAATCTTCTGTTTTTAGAAGACAATAATCGTTCTCATTACTGTCTTATTAAAGATTTGCCTAAATTGCTTCGTCAACAAGTAACAAATCACCATGCAAAGTTATATTTTTGTGATGATTGCATTTTATTTTTTGATACTTTAAAAAAATTTAAATCTCATACTTGTGGGCAAGTGAAAACAATTCTGCCTGAGGCAGGAAGTTTTATTCAATTCAAAAACTATGAACGAATGCAGGATATGCCCTTCGTTATCTATGCTGACTTCGAATCTCTGCTGAAGCCCGTTGAAAACAATGCTGATAACACATCTAGTTGTACAACATCTTTACAGCAACACGTGCCAGCTGCTTTTGCTTATTATATAGTTTGTTCATATGATAGTTCACTTAACAGGTATGTTACTTATCGAGGACCAGATTGTGTTGCAAAGTTTTTACATTCACTTCAATCCGATGTTACGAAAATCTATGAAATATTACAAACCCCTGTGCCAATGACATTCACGGAAGAGGATTTGATTAATCATACTAACGCTGACTTATGTTTCCTTTGCGATAAAATACTATTTGACGATAAGGTTCGAGACCATTGCCATCTTACGGGACGTTATCGCGGAGCTGCTCATTCGTATTGTAATATCCGATTTCGCTTGCCTAAACTGATCCCAGTATTTTTCCACAACTTGTCAGGATACGACTGTCACTTATTTATAAGGGAATTAGGTGAGTTAGACGGTAAATTAAAGGTAATCGCGAAAAACAAAGAAAATTACATTTCATTTACAAAATTTTTTCAAGTCTATGAGGATAGAATACCTGTTCGCTTCGTAGATTCGTTTAAGTTTTTAGGTACTAGTTTAGAAAAACTTGTGTCTAATTTGAATTCAAATGATTTTATTCATTTAAAACGCTTTTTTCCCTCAAATGTACAATTTAATTTGATGAAACGCAAAGGGGTGTATCCTTATGAGTATATGACTAGCTGGGAACTCTTTGAGGAAGTTAACCTACCACCACGTCATTGCTTTTACAGTACATTAACTAATGACATTATTTCTGAATCGGACCATGAACACGCACGAAATGTTTGGAATCAGTTTAAAATAAGGAATCTCGGAGAATACACCGATCTATACCTCAAGTCAGATGTATTATTACTTGCGGACGTATTTGAAAACTTTCGCAAAACGTGTAAAGTTAATTACAAGCTAGATCCCGCTTTTTACTTAACAGCTCCTAGTTTGAGTTTCGATGCTATGCTTTTAAAAACCGGAGTGCAATTAGAGCTTATTAATGATTTGGAAATTATAAGATTAATTCAAAAAGGTATTCGTGGTGGGATTTGTTTATGTTCCACTAGGCATTCAAAAGCAAATAATAAATATTTGCCTGAGTACAATAGCTCACAAAAAAACAATTATCTGATTTACATCGATTGCAACAATCTATACGGGTACGCTATGTGTGCTTATCTACCATATTCCGATTTCAAATTGCTCAACGAAGAAGAAATTAATCGTATAAATTTTTGCAATATTTCTTTAGATGGTGACTATGGTTACATATTGGAGGTTGACATAGAATACCCAGAACATTTACATGACCTTCATAACGATATACCATTTTGCGCACAAAAGTTTGCACCACCAGGTTCCAAAACTCAAAAATTAATACCAAATTTGTACGACAAGTTCCACTACGTAATTCATTTCGTTCATTTGCAGACTTGTTTGAAACACGGGTTGAAATTAGTGAAAGTGCATAAGGTGATTGAATTCAAACAAGGACCATATCTAAAAGAATATATAGACATGAATACAGAATTGCGTAAAAAAGCTAAATCTACGTTTGAGCAGGACTTTTTCAAATTATTAAATAATAGCATTTTTGGTAAAACTTTAGAGGACACAGAAAAACGAGTTGATATAAAATTAGTTAATCAGTGGACTGATACTAGGAACAAAACAAAAAAAAATATTACTGCAGAGCAACTAATCGCACGTCCTAATTTCCATAGTGTTTCAATTTTTACAGAGAATTTTGTAGCTATTCAAATGAAACCTGAAACTGTTACCTTAAATAAACCTATCTATATAGGTTTTGCGGTTCTCGAAATTTCTAAAAGTCACATGTTCGATTTCCATTACTCTGTCATGAAACCTTTTTATGGCGAAAGACTGAGATTGTGTTATACAGACACAGACAGTTTTCTTTATACTATAGATACGGAAGATTTTTATAAAGATTTGAAAAGTCATTTTTTACAATATTTCGATACTAGTAATTATGATATAAACAATTGTTACAATATACCTTTATTGAATAAAAAGGTACCAGGTCTCTTTAAAGACGAATTGGGTGGGACCGTTATTTCGGAGTTTGTGGGGTTAAGGTCAAAGCTCTATTGCATTAAAACACAACAAGACGAATTAAAAAAAGCAAAAGGTGTACAAAAGAACGTTATAAAACATGTTCATTTTTCAGATTATAGCAAAGTTTTAATGGAGAATAAGCTGATTCGTAAGAAAAATATAATTTTCAAATCACTTAAACATAAAATATTTACACAAGAACAGAATAAGATTGCATTGTCAGCAAACGACGACAAGCGCATTATTTTGAAAGACCGCATTTCAACTGTTTCTTGGGGACACTGTGATACTTTATCCTAAAAATGACAACTGTAACGAAACTTTATAATTCACCATGGCCGAGAGCTACCTGACTGATTGTGTCATTTCAATGCGAGTGTATACACACGACAACGGTATTAATATAAAATCTGGACTTTGGGTTTTAAATGATTTCATGCCTCAACTTCATATTTTCAACGAGGAAGAAAGTCTATTTTTCTCTATTAATGAGTGGAATCTAGTGTGTGAGATGTTAAATAATGGTTATTCTTTTGGCACGGTGAAATTTACAGATAAAAAGGCAGCGTTACAAACTTTAACCGTGTTAATATATAGTGATAAACGTTGTTCTTTACAATTTGGTCATCTCGTAAGCGAAGCGATTTATCATTTTATTGACTGTATTAAATTGAGAGTATTCCAACTTGAAAACGAATATGTTGAAGCAATTAATTTTGTTAAAAAGGTAGAAAGCAATTTGGATTTTAACTGTTTGTCAGCTTTTCAAAATATAAATAATTATTTAATTTGTTTCGCCAACCCCCTTTCCTTAATCGAGCTAGAAATTGTAGCTACAGCCAGTGCATATTTTATAAGGATTTTGTAACAACTAAGTATGTTAGATAGTAAGTTAAGAAATAAGTATTAGTTTTAGGTACTAAGTTTAATGTATTGATTTTATTTTTATATCAATAAATGTAGCTAAACTAAATGTTTTATTTATTTTATTTAAATACAATTACCTACCATTATTTGACTAGAAATACAAAATAATGTACCTGCATACTAGTAATTTAACATGAACGTGTTTGAACATGTTCTAACAAATTCTGACATCTACTAACAATAACAATGAGGTGTTATGTTCTCTAGTTTTAAATTACTGGTAAGTAATACTAGCACAGCAAAAACGAATCGAAACGTGAGATGAAAAATTGAACAAGTTTCAACATGTTCAAATAAATATCAGGAACAAAGGAGGTGTTATATTACATGACTCCGTTTTATCTATTGTGTTGTTCATTTACGTTTAGTTCTTCAAGCAAAGCAGTGCATAGCTTTAAACATGAGTGAAAAAGTCGATCTCACATCCTTCTTGTGCGTGTATCGAGACGATAAGACTCCACGTTTTGGAGTTAAGGTGGAGTTATCTCAATTTGAAGACGATGAGAAAATTTGCCGTACAATTTTGAAGAGCAATTACATCGTGCACGATGAAGACGATCCGGTGCTCAGACAGTTGGTGCAGCTGCTTTATCACGTGTGCAAGGAGTTGGGAGAGCGATCGGAGTTTGGACTATAAGCTGGTAAGTATATAAATATATTTTGATTTTGTGTTGTCCGTTTCGAACCTCATAGTACAAGTTAATTAAAATCTTATTTTCTCTTTTCCAGAAACTGCAGTGCTACAGGAAACAACCTCTGTTGCAGCCTCTATAGTATTAAGTTAGTTCTACTATTTGTAATTTCTTAAGTTATTAAAATTGTTTAGATTGTAAATAAATAGTATCTACTTAGGAATAATTATACTTTTTTATTGTTTCATCGTATCAAATGATAGTAAATACAATAAAATATGCATTTTGACGTTATGTAACTATTAAGAGTAGTTTTGTTAAGATGAGTTAAAATAAATAAAAGGCTATTGTTTTATAAGTACGTAATTTATTAAACTTAAAAATAAAAACTAGTTAAAAAAATTAAATTGATCTATATTATTATCTTCATACCACTTTTTAATACATAATACATTTTTTAAAGAACATTCTTTTAAATGAATTATACAATTAAATTTTGTAATATCTTTGCAGTACTTATTATGAAGACTTGCAATATTAGGACAGCCTTTACTACCTATATCGATTATGTTACAATTTTCGCATATACATTTTATCCATTTTATTTTTTCTTCTCCTTTAACAATAATATTTTTGTTTTGTAAATGAGGTTTTATCACTCTTTCAAATTCCCTAAAGTCGATGTATCCTTCACTCCAATAAATACCACGGTTCTTTTCTAACCACAACACACGTTTCTTTTCTTCTTTTGTTAATTTGACATATGGATATGGAGGTTTTATTAAAAATACTTGAGTGTGTTCTTCAGTGGCAATAGCACATTCTTTAATAATGAATTCATTTTTTAAGTTTTTAAAACCTTGTACATCCACAATTATTGCATTCATGATATCTTTTTAACTATACTGCTCAAAGGTTTGTATTCTATCAAGCAATCGTTAAAAATAAGACAATATGCAGAAGTTTGATCAGGAATTTCAGTATCACACTCTATTTCAATGCGCACGTTGACAACAGGTCCTGTTTTTATGTTATCGTTTTGCCTGGAGCAGTCAATTACAAATAGAGGTGCTATATCTTTAAATTGTTGTACCGTTAGAAGCGGTTCTACTCTTTCACGACCGTAGTACGACTGCTGAAATCTCGCATACTGTTCATATAATAATGCAATTCTGTCTCCTACAAAACTAATGTCAAGACTTTCGTACGGAAAGTATGTAGAATTTAGATACACCTTTACATCTCGTAAGTAACAGTGATCAAATCTTGACATATCAGCACTTGCATTATTTTTCCGGTTAGTTTGCAATGCTAAGACTACAAACCGTGGCTTTTCAATTTGAGAAGATGTTTTAATAGACCAAGTATGCTTTGTTGTTTTAGGTAATAAAGGATACTCATATAAATCCCAATTTCTAAAGGCTAGTTGAATTGGGCGATCTTTATCCAACAAGCGCAGTAAATTGACTTTTTCCTTATCAGACACCTTGACATGTGGAACTCGCCATACAATTTTATTCATAACAATATCACTCACTACTTCACCGGTGTTAAGTTTCAGAGCATTTAAGTTGGTGTTACTGCGTAGAAGAATAAGTTCATGCTTACAGTTTATTATTACTTTCTTATAATCTTCAGCGAATCCTAGTATGTTACTTAGCGGAATAGATGCTGAAAAGTTTCCATGGTGAATATTTTTGTTACCCTCTATATCCCACCCCCATGCTTTAGACATCCGAGACTCGCTATCGTTCATTGACAGAATGGATTTCAAAGTTGTAGTAATACCTGCATTTTTAATTTTATCAATTTCAATCCCATTCAATTCGTATCGTATATCTTGAAAAAGATACATTAACGGATTGTTAGTAAAATGTACAGTATCAAGACTCTTCTGTGTATCACCTTTAACAACTCTAACAATGCCTTCTAAATAAAGAGTGCTGGCTGATGGTAAAACATATAAATCCTGCTGATTGATTGCAATCCGAATTTCATCATTTCTGTTAAAACTAGTAACATACGGTTTGTATGAATGAAACTCGATACCTTCAATTGAGTTATCATAGTTAGGTGTGCTAGTAAGATTTAATATGTTCATTTTAGTAGACCTAGTAATTGAAGAAATTTCCTGTTTTCTTTAGTTAACTTATGCTTCGTTTTTGATGTTTTCTTTTGGATAGCACAAACCGTACTGGGGTTTCTGAGTTGCGGTGGCAAGTATTTATTATTGTAATCAATCATTTCTTCTAAATTGGATATATAGTTGAACTTCTTCACCACGCAGATTAACCAAGTTATTGTTAGCGTCTAATATCCTTATGTTAATGCAACTAATATTTTTCTGGTTCACTGGATAGTAAATAATATTTTTTGGTATTTCAACAACTCTGTAACCAGGCGGCACGTTAGGAGCAAACTCGTGAATTATATGGCTCGGTTTCCCGTTAATAAATGATCCACTCACAATATCACATTCGATTCGTACGACTGTTGTAGACAAAATGTTGACTGGTAGCTGTGATGTGTGCAATATATTCGCTTTAAGAACTTTTTTCTCAAAACCTAGCAAATTACCCAGAGCATTAGGTTTACTGAAATCAATGTCTTTCGTACAAAAGATCGATAGTTTCAAAGTATTATTATTACATAACATGTCAAAAGATGTATCCTTTACATTACTTTTTAAAAATTCCTCGATATCTTGAAGTTCGTAAGTTCCTTCGGGTATCTCTATCACTTCGTTATTACCATAATAAAACTTGTTATTGTTGCTATCAATATTGGGAAATGAATTAAATGTGCAAAAATGTAATAAAGCACACTCATATTGACCTTGTAATTCTAAAGGAGGTGAGTAAATAGTTGATAATGTCGGTTGGTTACCGGTTATTGACAATGTGAAAGACATATTGCAAATGATGGAATTAAAAAACAGTTCCAGTATTTTATAAGGTTTCTTTATTTTTCCAAAAATCTCTTAAAAACTTTAGACAAAGATGACCACAGTTTACTGTATTATACGTTTGATGTTTTGTATAATTATAAAATATATTAAAACACTTGAGATATTCTAAGAACTCGAGCGGCGGCTTCAAATCACCAAAACTATCAAAATATTCGCAATAATCATTATATTTCACATAGGCTACCCAATGGGTTCCTTCGCTAGTAGACTCGTCTAGATTAATAATACCACACTCATTCTTTTTAGGCTTTTTCGGTAATGTGTCTCTCATAAAAACACCTCTAAAAAATGGTATATCTCTAGCATTCTCTAAAATATCATAATTTGTAAGAGCTCTCCTTGGTAGCCTTTTCTTCAGTTTTTTGAATTTGTTATGTATAATCCAGCCCCTTTCTTATAAGGTTTAACATATAAACCTTTTCCTATTGACATTGATTCCATAGCTCTATTATGTCGCTCAGTTTCTCGTAAACTTTGTTGGGCTGTTTTGTAATCATTTACAGTTTTCGCAATACCAGCAGCACCTCCAGCTAAGGCTCCTAAAGCAGATAGCCCAGCAAAAATTGGGATCAAGGGAAGGATGCCTCCGGTTTTAGGTAAAGGTATAACACGAGGCAACCTGACTTTATTTTCTTTAAGTAGTTTCTTTGCAGCACCGTACGCATATTTAATTGCAGACGTATTGTTACTTGGCTTTCGTTTTTTCAGATCAGAACGTATTTTAGAAATAATAGCTTTAAAAGTTTTGGATCCAGCACCTGATTTCACTTTAGCTTTCATAGCTTTCCCTACTAACCAGGAAGCAAGCCTTTCACCTTTTCCTGCATCTTTTGATTTGAGTCTTTGCTTGCTCATCTTCAATAATTCTAAGTCAGCTTTATGACGATTGTCTAGATCTGAGTAATTAGAATAAGCAATATCGTGGTGCTTACAAGCTTCGTCTAACCCGTTGACACCTTTGTCTCCTCTTAATAATCGTTTTTTTAATTTTGTGCCCGGACCACAATAGTTATATCCAGGTAAATGTAACTCAAAAGGTAAATTATTGATTAAACTATTAATAAGTCCTTCTCCTTTCATTACTATCAAATATATGATAACATTATCTATAGTACTTCCTTTATATCAATCCAACTATTTTCAGTAGTAGGAAGGCCTAACCATTTCACGAAGAGTTTATTTTTCTTTTTTCTTAGTACTTTTTCTATTAAGTAAACATTTGGATATGCTGTCTTTTGCAGTTCTTGTTCATAAAAAGACCCTAATATAGGTTGTTTCTTAAGGTCTACAATATTATACGTTATGGGAGATGTATTATTAACACTTCCCACTTGAAATAATTCTGTGGACCAATTAGGAGTATAGCCTTTGTCAAAACAACTTTTATGTTTGCTTATTCTTACATAATCACCGGAATTAAATTTAACTTTTTTAATAACATTTTTGTTTCTTTGCATGCAATTTAAATTTTGCAAGACCAATTTTTCTTTTAATTTATTAACATCTTTGGGTTTGAATTGTGTACTGCGATGTTTGCTGTTATTGTAAGTCTTCACAACTACATTGAGAGGTTCTCCCAACCATCTGTAACTACCATGTAAATTAAAATACCTAAAAAGCCAAGACTTTATTGTTCTGATAACTCTTTCAACAATAGAAGCTTTTTTAATAGAATATGTAGAGTAATGGTTAATTTTATGGAAATCCATAATTTTTTTGAAACTTTCATTATAAAATTCTGTTCCCATATCAGTTTGTAAATTATGAGGACATCTTTTAGATGTAGAAAGCACATGTTTAAATGCAAACATTACATCTAATTTATTTTTTGTTTTAATTGGTACAGTCCACACAAATTTTGAAAAACAGTCAATAACGACTAAGATGAATTTAAATCCTTTATTGAACTGTTTCAAATTTCGGAAATCTATTAAATCTGCTTGCCATAAATCATCAATCCCTTTAAGTATAACATGTCTTCTGTCAAAATTTCTTCTTGCTGCTTTATGAATTTCATTAACGATTTTTTGTTTTTCCATTTTTTAGTTTCAAAATTTCATCTATAGCCTCTTTTGTGTAAAATTCATGTAATAACTGAGTCTTGAAGTCAAGTAGCAAACGTTTTATAGCTGTTTCAATTAATTCTTCCACTCTTTTTTCACTACACAACTTATTATAAACTGTATCAACATATTCTTTATTTACAGCATCATCAGGTGAAGAAGGATATTTTACGCCTTTCAATCGTTTCAACTGTAAATCAAAATCTCCATCTTCGGTTGTTAACATCTTTTTATTAGAAAAATTAAAGATATCTGATAATCGTAACCTTTTATGTACATTATGACCGAATTTATCCACATTCATTTTAAACGACTATTATATGCGAGAATTTCAACTTAAATGAAAAAATGTGAAGACAACACAAACTTATTATGTAATTATACCTCCCTCTTTCAACTCCTCTAAGATAGATATAATTTCATTTTCAACTCCAGTGTTACCAGCATCATGAGAAGCAATCAAAAGTTTGAGTCTTTCCACCAATTCATTAGGATCATCCCAGTATACATAATCTGTATTCTTTTTCCATTTTTTTAGCAACGATAAACCTTTGCCTTTAGTACTGCTGCCTGTACTTACAGAATAATTACGTTGTTGTTTAAATAATGGTTTTATAATAAAATTATATTTGGAACCTTTATTACTGTTAATAGGTTTTTTGGCATCATATCCTCGTCTATGTGCATTTGTGTCTAATAACATCATTTTGTAATATGACTTGTCCTCTTGTGTGACTAACGATAAGTCGGGTTGCTTTTTCATGAGCAATTCTGATAATCCAGGAGTTATTTTATATTTACGACCTGCTATTACTATAAAACTATTGTTTTCAGCAATATAAACATTAGTTGCACCCATCTTGAGTTTTCCTCGATCATTCCTAATACCATAAGGAACATCTTTAAAACGTTCAGGAGACAATGACCAGTTAGATACATTTTGAGAAGCAGTTGTATCAATAACTGATTTATACGACTCATTGCTAGTATTAAAACTTTCATAATTTTTAAAATTGTTAATTTTAAAATCCTCATCTTCCTCTTCTTCCTCCTCTCCTTCCTCTTCTTCTTCCTCCCTCTCACTTTCAGTGTTGCTATAACTTTTTTCAGAATTTTTATCATTTTCACGATCGTTATTTGTAGGAAGCAGTGGAAGAAGTTAAAACACACACTAACTTATAATTTTATACTTTTAATTATCTCGCTCAACCTATCTCTTTACAACCACCATGACAGAGAAAAGTGTTGCCAACAACAAACTTAATATTGTACCCAATACCCCCCCTCAATATTAAGGTTTTACTCTAATTATCTCTATATTTTCTACTCTAACTTATACTACATAACATTTATCTCTTTTCTAAAATTTATGAACTTTGTTTTTCCTAACGGCTTAGTGAACAGGTCTGCATTTTGTTTTTCAGTACAAATATATTTTAAAATTATTGTTTTTGATTTTATTTTCTCCCTTACAAATTTTACTTTAATATCAACATGTTTAAGTTTATGGTGGAACTGAGGGTTGCTGCATAGTTTAATAACACTCTGATTATCTTCATAAAGAATAACGTTAGTCTCATAACCTTGCAATTCTTGAATTAAATTTCTCAACCAGCAAGCCTCACTTACCGCCAAACTCAATGCTATAAACTCTGATTCTGTCGATGACAGGGCCACCGTAGTTTGCTTACGTGAACCCCAAGACACACTACAGTTAAATATTTTAAAAATAAAACCCCCTGTGGATTTACGATCAGCTCTATCTCCGGCCCAATCAGAGTCTACATATCCAACAATGACTTCACTGTCTTTATTTTTCACAAACAGTAATGATAACTCTAGTGTCCCTTTTATGTATCTTAGCACATGTTTTAAACAATTCCAAAGATCAGTACTAGCACAGGATTGATATCTACTCAAAATAGCAATAGCAAAACACAAATCTGGGCGTGTACATAACATTGCATACATCAACGATCCTATAACAATCCTGCATCTATTCTCTATCTCACTACTCTCTGAACTTTCTCTTTTTAATGAGCTATGATCAAAATTTTCTTGCATTGGTGTTGAAACTGAATTACACTCTGACATCTTAAATTTTTCTAACAGTTTTTCTAAGTAAGCTCTCTGATTTAAGATTATTACATTTTTCTCAATATTCTGATTAATATTCATCCCCAAAAATTCACTTACTAACCCCAAATCTTTCATTTTAAAATACTCATTTAATTTTTGTTTGTAATATAAAATATTCTGCTCACTACCTGAAGTTAACAACAAATCGTCTACGTACAGCAAAACGTAAGTTTTACAATTTCTCTCATCTTTATAAAACAAACAATATTCATATTCAGATTGCTGAAACCCTAGCTCTTTCATTGTAATAGTAAATTTTTCATTCCAGTTCCTAGGTGACTCTTTTAACCCATACAGCGACTTCTTAAGTTTCAAACATTGATTCTTATTTATTTTTATTTTCTCACAACCCTTAGGTAAGGTAATGTAAACATCCCCTGAAATGTCTCCATTAAGAAATGCACTACACACATCAAGTTGATGAATGGGCAAACTATTCTCATTACAAAAAGCAAGAAATACTCTAATAGAAGTTAACCTCGCTACTGGGCTATAGACATCTGATAACTGTGATTGTAAGAAACCCCTGGCTACTAACCTCGCTTTATATATATTTTTATTGTTATTTATTTTACATCTAAATACCCATTTACAATCAATTAACTCACATTTACTCGGTTTTTCTACTAACTCCCATGTATTGTTCTCCTTTAATGCTTGCAACTCTCTATCTACAGCTTTTCTCCAATTTTCTCTCTCTGTGCTCTTCATTGCTTTCTCATAGGTAGGATACTCTTCACACACTAAGCTTGTATAGTAGTCTTCATATTTCGATGGTTGTTTTAGGGTTCTCCGGTCTCTTAAATTATATGTTCTCTCTCTATCTCTCTCTGTTTCTCTATCTACTCTCTCATTCCTCTCTTCAAGTGTCTCTTCATTGGTTAGTGTTTTTTCTGGCTCCTCTAGTACATCCTCAAAGTAGTCCTCTTCACTCTCACTCTCTCTCACCTCTGGTGTTTCACTCTCCTCTCTATTTCCAATGTCTAAGGTTTCTTCTCTTGTAGTCTCTTCACACTCTTTCTCACTCTCATTTTCCTCTTTTTCATATAAATTGTACTCCTTTTTAATCTCATCTTCTGTCAGGATCTGCTTTGGTAAAAATATTATATCACACATTATCTCTACTCTCTTAGTTTCTTCAAAATAAACTCGATATCCCTTTGTGTTCTCTCCATAACCAACTAATGTTCCATATCTATTCTTTCGATCCCATTTCAGCCTCTTCTGTTTTGGTATGTGGACAGATACTCTAGTACCAAATTCTCTTAATCTATCTAAATCTGCCTTTTTGTCTAAGAACACTTCACTCGGCGTCTTACATGGTATTGGACTCTTGCCAGTGTAGTTCAGGGTGTGTGTCGCGTAGCTCACCGCCTCAGCCCAAAACTTTTTGTTTAGGTTTGCAATGGATGTACGTGCCGCCTCAACCAATGTACGAATCTCTCGTTCTGCCCTTCCATTTTGTTGTGGAGTGTAAATAACGCTCGTCTGATGTTTTATTCCCTTGGATTCTAGTAGATCACTTAGTTCTTTGTTAACAAATTCCAACCCATTGTCTGATCTGAACACTTTTACTTTCATTCCTGTTTCTGTTTCTGCCTGATTTAAAAACTTCTCTATGTATTTGTTAACTTCGGATTTCCGTTTCATAAAGTATGTATATCGGTAGGAAGAATAATCGTCTTTAATCACTAAAAAATATTTTGCTCCACCGAGGGATATTTCTTCCATAGGGCCGCAGACATCGGCGTGCACTAGTTCTAGTTTTTCTTTCGCTCTTGATTCACTAGGCGGGAACGAAATTCGGTGTTGTTTGCCGGCTAAACATTGCTCACACACAAATTTTCCGGAATCATCTTGGAATTGTATGTTATTCTGCTTCAAAAAACTTTTACACCACGCTATATTCTGATGCGCGAGCTTGGCATGCCACACAGATAACCTTTCGATTGTTTTGCTCAGGTGACAGCTCGAAATGTCACAACTGTCATCTCGATGTTCGGATACAGACGTTTGCGTTTCGTTTTTCGTTGTTAACGAAGGAAAACACTGTGTTTCGTTCATCACGAAGTTCATACGGTACAATTTGTCTTGGCGCTTACCAGTTGCACGAACTTCACCACGTACGTTCACAAAATGGCATTCTTCACTATTTGATGTTAAACTAAGTCCTTTATCCAACACATAACCCGCAGAAAACAAGTTAAATCGCAAGTCCGGCACGAACAAGACATTTGTTAACACTGTTTTTATAAATTTTTCATTAGTCCAAGCATACAGTTCCACAGTACCCACACCCATAACTTGCAATAGCTGTCCGTTTCCTACTTTCACTCTTGATTTACTATTATGTTCACTCAATGTCTTGAAAAAACTTTTATTACCACACATATGCTCGCTTGCTCCAGTGTCCATGTACCACACATCCTCGGCCTCTTCGCTTGTTACAAGAAATGCATTGTGCTCCTCGCTCTCAGGTTTCTTATCAGTCCTCTCATTTCTATATCGGCATTTTGCTGCAATGTGGCCTTTCTTCTTACAGATAAAGCAGTCTCTCTTGTCCTTCTTGTTACATGACCTCGCATAGTGACCAACGGCACCACAATTAAAACATTTGCTCGCTTGTACATCTCTGCGTTGAGCAGCCAGCGCCACTGTCTCTTCAGTACTACTATTACGCTCTTCTTCTAGAAGTAGACGACTCATTAATTCTTTTAAAGTTTGTTTCTCACTTGCAACTGACTCCCATGCTGATCGGAAATGTTTGAACTGGTCCGGGAGGGTCATTAACACTTTTGTTATAATCATGTTATCCGACAAAGGCTCTCCAGCCAATTTTAGTTTAAGATTAATTTCTTCAAGCCTAGCAAAGTATTTTGACAGAGGTTCGTTGTTCTCTACCGTGGTGCTGAAGAACTTTTGTTGAAGCAGATGGACACTCACTGTGGTCTCTTTGTCATACACTGAAATTAGTTTCTCCCACATCTCTTGAGCTGATGTGCATGAGAACAAGTAAGTAAGGGGCTCCTCCTCCATTCTATTTACGATTAGCTCTTGCGCCTTTGCATCCAGCTTAAGCCACTCATCCACACCTTTGGTTTCCGTCGGACATGTGCGTTTGCCCGTAGCAATCTCAAGTAGACCTCGGCCCCTCAGCGTAACTTGCATCTGAAATCGCCATACCGCCCAATTCGTCGCTCCTTTTAGCTTGATTGCTGTCGATGTCGTGTTACTCTCCTTTTCCGCCATCGTCGTGTCACGTTTTCGTATAACCTCAAAAATTCTCTTAAAGTCTCTGAATCTCTTTTCGTTCACACCTGCAATACCACAAGGTTTGGGACTGGGCCCATAACCTGTAGGAAGCAGTGGAAGAAGTTAAAACACACACTAACTTATAATTTTATACTTTTAATTATCTCGCTCAACCTATCTCTTTACAACCACCATGACAGAGAAAAGTGTTGCCAACAACAAACTTAATATTGTACCCAATATTATTGTTTACAAGAGGAGGCTTATTTATGATCCTTCTCTTCTGTTGAACAATTTTATTTAAAGGGTCGGAGATCGGTTTAAAAATGGTTTTTAAAGCTCTTTCATTGTCCATTTCTATGTTTCTGATTTTGCTAACTTTTTTCTTGATAGCCTCTGCTGCATCAGCGACTTTTCTTTTCAAGTTGGTTTCCATTATAAATGAGCGTGTAAGGTTTCAATGTGAACTTTATAATAATGAGACAAATTACATTTTAAATGTGTTTAAATACTATTTGTTAATCAAAAACTATAAACGTATCAAATTTTTTTCTATAGCAACCTTTATTTTTTTCAGAGTTCTTGTCTATTACCAAGTAATTGTAAGGGTCACTCCATATTTTCGAACACATGTCTCGAAATTCAGTCCATGACATGTCCGTTGTTACATGTTCATTATAGACATGTTTCATATTTGTTTCATCCTGTTTAAATAGTATAATTAAATTTGCATTGTCTCTTATAAGTTGTTTCGGCACCTTACTGTAGGTTTGATTTAGATAAAAACAATCAACATTTCGATGTCTTCCCATTGCAAAGAAGTCTCTAATATTATTTTGATTTTCACAAGCCACATCATCAAATATTATGATGGAATCTGGTTTTGCTTTCCGGAGACTAATGACGTGTTCATTTTCTCCATATTTTGCAAATGTAACGTCTGGTACCTGATATAAGACATTTTCCAAAAAAACGTACTTAGATTGATGGAGAGTTTTAGCGTATAGGTAAACGTTTCTGTATCGCAATCCGTTTCTATGTAAAAGAAGTCCTACCATCAGATTAGTCTTTCCACAGTTGGATGGACCACAAATTATACAACGAATAGTATTTGGTAAGAGTTTCCCGTGACGGTATGTATGGGTTTTAAGATCAGGACAAATTTTCTCGACTTGTAAATTTAATGGTTGTTTCACAAATTTCATTATCTTCAAATTGAAGGAGACGCTTGAAATTGAATGAGAATATTATGAAACCACAACTGTATATATATATAGACACACATTGTGAAAGATCCCACCCCATATATTTTTATCCGTAATTACTGCGTAGAACCTTTGTACTGCTGTATAGAACCGTGTTTGCTATCATTTGATGAGGTAAATGTTGACAAATTAAGTTCACTTCATAATTGTATTATTGGGTTTTCTAATTAACTTTTTTTAAAACACCAGTTCACGAAACGGAGTGCGGAACGAAGTGGAGCAAACGGAGTGAAGTGAACTGGTTTTTGAAAAAAGTGAATTAGAATGCCCAATAATACCCTACTCCCGTATTGACGATCTATGACCCAGAGCTACCGGTAGAGCTACACACAGACGCGAGTAGTTTAGGTTATGGAGGAATCTTGTTTCAAGTCAAGGCTGAAGGCAAGCGTAGTGTTGTAGCTTACTTTAGTAAGAGGACGTCCCCAGCCGAGAGCAAGTACCATTCGTATGAGCTCGAAACCCTCGCGGTTGTGAACTCTATCAAACAATTCAGGCAATATCTCCACGGCAGGAAGTTTACCGTCGTTACGGACTGTAACTCACTAAAATCTTCCTAAACAAAGCAGGAACTGACTCCTCGGGCGCATAGATGGTGGGCTTTTCTGCAGTCTTTCGATTTCAACGTTACGTATAGGGAGGGGAAACGTATGTCGCATGTAGATTTCTTTTCGCGAAACCCTCTACCGCTTGATTCGAAATCAGTAGAACCCCGTGTAAGCCCTAAACGTATTGACATTACTGAACTCTCAACCAACTGGCTTCAAGCCGAACAACAGCGTGACGTAGAGATTTCTAAAATCATAACCGACTTGGAGGGAAATCAAGTTGATGAACAACTAGCCAAGACTTATGTGTTACGTTCAGGCGTCCTCCATCGTAAAATCCAACGCAACGGTAGGTCTAAATGCTTACCGTATTTACCTCGCGCTCTCCGGTGGTCGGTAGTAAATAATTTCCATGACTCTATCGTTCACCTCGGTGCTGAAAAGACGACTGAAAAGCTTTTCGATTATTACTGGTTTCCAGGCATGTCTCAATATGTTAGGAAATTCGTAGATAGCTGCGTTACGTGCAAAGTCGCAAAATCTCATTCAGGTAAAGTCCAGGCCGAACTGCATCCAATACCTAAGGTTACGAGCCCATGGCACACGGTTCACATAGACGCTACGGGTAAGCTTAGCGGAAAGAACGATAGAAAGGAATACATTTTCGTTTTAATTGACGCATTCACAAAGTACGTACTACTGTACCATACGACAAACATTGATTCTAAGAGTAGTATGCACGCGGTGACTCAAAGTGTAGCCCTTTTTGGTGCTCCGACTCGCATAATAGCGGATCAAGGGCGTTGTTTTGCCAGTAAAGAGTTTCAAGATTTTTGTGTAAGCAAAAATATTGACTTGCATCTGATAGCGACAGGTTCGTCTCGTGCTAATGGGCAGGTAGAGCGCATCATGAGTGTCCTTAAATCGATGCTAACGGCGATAGAGACTAGCGATAACAGATCATGGCAGGACTCTATAGGAGAGGTTCAGCTGGCGTTAAATTGTACGATGAATCGAGTTACAAAAGCTTCGCCTCTGGAGCTTTTAATCGGGAAAGTTGCGAGGCCATTGTCTTTGATGTGTAACGATGTAGAGACTGATGTGGACTTAGAGGAAATTCGCGAGCGTGCGTCAGAAAGTATTAAAGAGTTTGCAAATTATGACAAGCTTCGATTTGACAAAACGAAGGCGGCGATACAAAAATTTTTCAGTGGGCGATTTTGTGTTATTAAAAAATGAAGAAAGAAATCAAACGAAGTTAGATCCGAAATATAAGGGTCCGTTTAAAGTAGTAGAAATTTTGGACGGTGATCGTTATACTTTGAAAGCTTTGAACACTAAGCGTACCTACAAATATGCACACGATAGGATTAGAAAGATGCCAACGGGTCATGTACCAGTCGATGTTGATTTGGATAATGATGTTGATGATGATAACCAAAGTAATGTTGTTGATAATAATCAAGTTTAAGTTGGTGTGATCGAGTAAGAGATTCTATCGGCCGTATTGTTGTTGACCGTACCAGTAGTTATTACGTAGTCGTAGCCCGGTAGAAATCGGTGTCTCTTGAGGTAACTCAAGTAGTCCGTGGGTGCGCGATGCGCGTTTAACTCTGGCGGAGGTCGGGGTCTAGAGAGACCGTAGTGTGTAGCCGGTGGGCGGTGCACACGGGTGATCCACTCGATGGATATGCGTACACAACTGTTGATCCATGCGCTGGATGTGAGGGAGCAATGTGATTGCTGGTCGGCTAGGGAGCCGTGGCGATAGAGGTCTTACTCGAGGTGTTACTTGTTGTGGTAGAGTTAATAAAGTTGATTCGAACGACTGTGGCACATGACCCAGGGTACTGATTGTTGTATTTTCGATTTCCCAATTTTTGATGACTTGTGTTAAGAAATAAGATTTGATTGAAATAAAACTGTAGAGTTAAAGTTAAAGTTTCCTCATTTACCCTATGAATTTAGAGTTTGGTCAGGAGTGACCGAGTGGAACAGAGATCTCTCGTAGACTGTTTCTTTGCAGGGTAACTATCACACGAGGACGTGTGCCAGCAGGATGGCCGTGTCGCAATCGAGTCGTATCCAGTATGCCAGCGCCACCTGGTGGTGGTGCTCGATGGAGTTAGCGAGGCGCGCGCCACCGACGAATGACGCACTCTTTGCTTGGCGGGCAGCGCGTGCGGTCGTCGCTGAACCATCTCGCATTCTACGATACGTACCTAGTTATACGTGCCTACCTTTCTACTGTGCCTACCTACTCTGAAACCGTGTTGATTAAATTCCATTAAGTGATCAAGTCTGTTTCTTCATCCGACACTACCCACCGACGCCCACAACTAAAGACCATGAGTGCTAATGATGATGGCGAAGACCCGCCCCCGTCATATACATATACAAAGTAACCAGATACATAGATGCAGATATAAATAAAGATAACCCCGGTGGTGAAAATAGTATATGTGTTACTGGTTCAATTTTCAGTGGATAATATTTTTTAGGGGAACTATTTAAGAGAACTTAAATCCTGTTTTATATTTCGAAGAGAGGCCCGTGCCCTTCGTTGGGGACGTATATAGGTTTATTAAAAAAAACTAAGTAACATAAAAGTATATCCGAAAGTACTTCTCGTCCAAGGTTTATTTTCAATAAATATCAAGTATTTTGTTTTGTTCGTTCTTTCATAAGAAAATGGACCCGAAAAAAATAAGTAAGCGGTGCGTAAGAACAATGATGTCTAATCGAGTATGGAACGTGAGCCTGCTGTTACAGCCGGCGTAATCGGAGCCGGCCGGCGGCCGTCCGACACCGCCCGACAGAGCCGACCGGGCAGCCGGCGGTGGCGGTGACTACTATGGAACACGTAATACGATATTCAGACATGACAAACAGACATTTTGGACGGATAGTTTGTCAGTTCCCTTGTACGAAAACCGATCTAACAAACCAAAACTTGAACTGTGATATCCTTAGTTTCCTTTATAGTATTATATTATTTATTACAGTCCTCATCAATTTTATAATAGTACTAGCATTTACTTTACAAGTAGTTTATGATGTTCTTGAGGTTTCCAACTATTTCTGTGCAAAAAAACAGGTCAATCCATCGCTTCGTTGGGACATAAAGGACGTACACACAAACAATCAAACAAACAAAACACACTGTCCAATTCTTAAGAAAAAATTCACCAGACTGTCAAATGTGGAATTGGAATTGGGCATACCAAGCTACCAAGCAACAGTATTGATTCTTTACGCAGATCTTACTCGTGAACTAATTAAAATCCTCCAATGTTTTATCAGATCAGGTATTAATGTGACATAGTTTTCATAAAAATGTTTAAAAAACAAAAGTCGAATTCTGTTTATGTTTTCCCGAATAGCCGTTTCGGTCGTGATGTTCAGTAGTTCCCCTCAGGCTCGCCCTTCGCCCTCCAACAGTTCTCCACATGCCTAATGTCTCGTCCTATTGTTCAACACAACCGGTTAAGAGGGAGTCGGGCCGCCAACACGCAATCAAGCGATCTTTGTTTTATTTCTTGCCGTTGATTTTCTTCGTCTATTTTTTCTATAATAATGTCAGTGAATGTTGTGTTTTTTTTTTGTTTCGGAAGGTTCTTTACTAACATACTTACTAAATATACTCATGTGAACTTAAGCCTTACGTCAACAAATTACTGCAGCCCTAGCACGATAACGACAAACTCGCGCTCGGCTCAAACTGAAACTTCACTTTGATTGCGCGAGGGTCGCGCGCAAAGGCTTGCTCGCCCTATGGCGTTGTCAATGTTGACATTTTGATATAGGACCGCGGTGTTATCGCGGCGCTGTCACTATCGTACTCGGCCTGCTGAAGCCTAACAAATTTAACAACATGTGACTAAACCACGAGCTATGTGGAGGAGGTTCTCTTACGTCAAAAAATTGGCCCATCAAACAATTTAGTTTTTTTCTGTAAATATAGTTTTCTTAGAACCTTTAGAATAATAAGTAGCATTAAACAAGTATTGCCTACATCAAACATAAACATACGACTGAAAGTTATGTGGTCTCTGCCTACTGCAATGGGACAAAGGCATGAATGTGTGTTTTCATTCCTTAAAATAAAATTGGCTGAAGTCGGGATTTTTTTAAATGTAAAATTAAGAGTGTGTGAAGAAGAATGTTCTCTTTGCGCCACGCTCGCCCGCTCTTCCCCTGAGTGACCCGCCGCCTGTTATATCCACATCTTCTTAACTCTAGCTCCCACTAACGTCCCCCGGTACCCAGATACCCTGCTCCGGCCCCGACCCGGCTCGGGTCCCGGCCCCGGTGAACGACAATCATTTATTCACCGGCCAAGTTCTCTGGTTGCTACAACCGCAAACATTAAAAACAAACGTATTTTTTCTTCTTCTTTCTTAGTGGAAGTAACCGAGTAGTTTTATTTAAAAATAGTTACAAAGCTCTTGAAGCTCTTTAACCAGACCGAGCAACACATTATGACAATATTGACAATGGTTTAAATGAACAAATAATTACACAATAAAACGCTTATACGTCCATACTACTAAATAACATAAATTATGTTATTTTAATTTTTTATGCAACAGAAAAAAACAATTTCTTACATTTTTTGTAGGTTTTCTTTATTAATAACTGATAATTAAAAGTTCCTGAAACTGAGTTAACTGTTAAACATATTTATTTTATAATAAAATCTCTATCAATTTGACTAAAGCCATTAAGTTAATTTATGCTACAGCAAATAATAAATTAGTACAAAATTGGATGACTAAATAATCGGAATTGGTAATAAAATTGCGTATACGTGTAGTTCATTTGCATAGTTTGCGAAACGAGATTGTGGCCTGAAGTAAATATGTAACTAACATTCAAATCAATTAAACTATAAATTCGTATTAGATGATTGCTGATAGTTACAAGTTGGCATAACAATCGAAACAGTAGACGAACAGGCACGATGCCAGAAAAGTAAATGAAAAACAATTCATCAATAAATGAAAAGAGCAATTAAACAAAATAAATGGCTCAAACGAAAACCTTCACTGAACTGTGATCCCGCAAATCAGCACCTTATCAAAATAACCAGCACTTTTATTGCCAGGTATTTTATCAGCGCAGTAATTATAGAGTTCCATGAATTTAAATTATACAAACTGATACAAAATGCAGTTTATCTGCGCAGCGTCGACCGCAAACATAATAAATCACATGTTTTACACATTTAAATACGAAATAAATTCACGCCGTGCATTTATTTAAAACTTGACTGGAATTTTGTCATAATTATTACATGGGCATTGGTGCAACGGGTACATAAACAGTATACAACCTCCCTTACTTCATCCTTCTCTCTTGGTTTTATAAAATCATTACTTAATTGAAAATAATTTAACTGTAGTTGGAATTATAAGCAACGGCAAAAAAACACAAGCCAATTCAACCAAAGCTATCTGTGACCGATTAAACTAGAACAAGTATTAATTTCCCTTTAAAGGTAGCCGGGCAGGTAATATCCCCGCGGCGTGGCAGCGCCGGCGCGGCGGCGGCGTGTCATTAGCTGTGCCGCGCAGCCGCCGCCAGCGCCGCGCTGAGCAAACCCGCGCCGTCCTCATTAAAATCGACTTCATTTTCATTGTGGACACACTGCATACAACCCCCCACCCCTCACCTTCATTCCCCCTGTTTCTCTATAGCGACGAGGTTATTACAAGTCCGTTTCATGTTTATTTGTCGTTTTATATTAGATTTCTTCTAAATAAAATGTAAGTGTTTTTACACATATATTAAATTAAACAGATAAGTACAAGAAAAGATAGACGACACAATAGGTGTAGCTTATTTCTATTTAGAAATTTCTTCCAGTAAACCCAAGGATAGGAAATGTGAAATACAAATACATATGTGACTGTGTTTAATAATAGGTACAACTTTCGGGGTAGTCAGTAAGAGCTATTACAATAGCTCATCACACTAATTGTGACTATCACGAAAGTTTTAGTACCTTTCCATTTTCACAGTCACATATTTATATTGTTTGTCCTTCAGAAAAATGTGGTTTGTACAGTGTGCCAGACCTGAAAGTTAATAATAAGTTTCTACTTTTAATCAGAACTCTTGTGGTCTATCCTGCCACCTGATACGCGAATGTCAAACATTTTAGTGATGTTTCAGATTTATAACTTTACTTTATTATCTACCATGTTATCTACTAATTATTAGTCCATGTTATCTACTAAATTTCATTAGTTTGAAATCTGATTTTTTCCTCCATGGTTCAATTTATGAGGTCGGCTAGTACATATAGGGTGGAATCAGGGACCGAGTCCCAGGCGTCTCCTCGTCAACATATGAGAGTTTAATATTGTTGTGAGCTACCAAAGCAAGAGTATTGCTCCCGTCTCCCGTCGGTGTCGGCACAATACTTTAAAGGTGAAGTTCTGAATGTAAAGGAATAGCCGCGGGCGACCGATGAAACGCGCCGTCGTCGCTTCGATAACTTATTACAACTTATTATAAGTAATACCTTCGACCGCCCCCCGCCCCCGCCGCCCCCGCCGCCCCCGCCGCCCCCGCCGCCCCAGCCGCCGTCAGAATCAATTTCTATATGGATTGTAAGTTTACGTAGATTTTGTACAAGATGAAAGTTTTTAAACTACCTACTGATCACCACATTTTCTTGAAACAAAGTAAATGATCTGGAAATGAAACAACTTTTGACAATATTTTAAAGTTACTGAATAAAACATGTAAGTCTGGATTTTATAAGTTTCCTTTTAAAATATCTAGACAATATTACGTTCCTTTTCGGCGGTTTTTTTTTAAGTGAAACTTAGCGGCGTTGTGCACTTTTTGGATGGGTAAAAAATGTTAAACTCGCGTCAGGGTCACGTGACCCTGATCGAAAATTCGTAAGACGGAGGGTGAAGTGAAAACTTCTTAGACCGCAAGGAAGTAATATATGTTCGAGTTTTCACTTCTGCCGGCACTCCCGGAGTGCAACCCGTTTTTTTTTAATTAACGCTAAGTACACACTCAAAGGCCCACACTAAGGTTTACCCTTGTGTCGTGGGTCCTTTGGAACACACATAAAGACAGACACGAACACCCAAGACCAGAGAACAAACATGCTGTTTACACAAATATTTGCTCCGACTGGGAATCGAACCCGGGACCCGTCGATCAAGAGGCAGCGTCAATACCACTCGACCAAACCGGCCGTCAAAATTTACACTTTCATTACAGGCGACTTAAATGTCTTGAAATATATACTTAATTGTTGTTCAATTACAAAAATATTATAGATTCCAAATCAGCAACAACTAAGTAATCGGCCGGGTAAACCGTCAGTGTTACCACCCGGTAAAACAACAAACAACCACCTCACCGTAATGAATGCCGGTAGTAGTGACTATTAATGAGCTCCAATACTAATACAATGTAAAGGGGCTCATTAAGTTACTATAGAGCCCCAACAACTCCCTGCTTTGCGGCTAAATGCTTTGAATTTGAAATATTTATCGGTTAACTATGGTTTTCTTTGTAATAAATAATAATGGTGGCTTTAATAAATGAGCTTATTGATACCATTTGGTCTTATTAAACCTTCGCGCGATTCTTGCACACCCGTGTGTGCAGGATATGTATCGCACGCGCGCGTTGCATCTGACTTATACAAGCGCACGACGGGTTAAACGAAAAATGTGAATTAAACGTTGAGGGGGTTATCGAAAGACAAAAAAAAACGTAGGTAAGAATTAGAAAAAAAACCACAGACCGTGAAAAAATCCACATAAATTCAGTCTAATAATCCACATAAATTCAGTCTAAAATAACCTATCAGCCGTGGCAATAGCAAAAAATCTCCTTTAACAATTGAAAAACATCAACAGAACTGCACAGTAACTCCATATTATTCGGTTCACCGTACTTACCGAAGAAACAATAAGAACAACACATGAGAAGTTAGCAGCATGCAAATGTAGAGAACTGGTAGACAACTGGAGAATTACAGAGCACATTCCACTTAGAGGTGTAATACCTTCACACCTGCCTACCCCTGCCCCGCCCGCCCCGGCGACGTTACCTCACCCCCGCTTGTTAACTTGATACAGTAGCGTGGTATCGGTTGCTTGACTTGATGTAAATATATTTGGAACATGATATATTCGTGTGTCAGTGAGCGTAGCGAAAAATGTCTTTATCTCAAGAGCAAACCCTCTGATGAAAAAGGTCTGCAGTCAGTAATGAAATAAAAACACGTCAAAACCTTTTAAAACGATAATTCAATGGTTCCGACTCAACAATAAAATAACATTTAAAAAATACGAAAACAAAGCTGATGCATTGAGGGAGAGGCCTTTCGTCACAGCGGGCTGAATTCACTGATTAGGTACATATAGATTTCACTTGATTTTTGAATTAAAAACTAGAATTCAGCGGATACAAAAACTTAAAAAAAACTTATTCGTATTACGTAAAGTACACAGGTTTATACACAAAACAACACAGATATCTTCTGTTTCTATAATAAACAAATTAATTATTTGAAATAATATTTAACTAGAGCCATAGTTGCCTAAAGGGAGGAAGCAGTAATCACCATTTTTAGCACATTAACACTGTAGCCGCGACTAGTGCCGCGCCCCGTGTTTGCTCGCCTGACAAACATTATTACCGGCTCCAGGCTCTAGGCGTGTTCTCTCAGACTCGCTCCAAACGAACAAACTACGAACACACGGACCACTGACTCTAATATAAACTTTTGTAGGTATTTCCTTTGATAATTGCATGGGAGTAATTTTGAATTAGAGGCTATGAGTTAGTTTAAAATAAGATGTAAACTCATGTACCAGTGTCGGGATTAGTCTTCTTTCTTATCATGTAGGTTGAACTATTCAAATGCTTGGCAAAATACAAAGAATTTCATGACAGAAAGAAGATTTCATCTCATCAGATATAAAAATAGCATCACTCTAGGTAAGATTAAAAAACAAGGCCCTTTGCATAAAATGAACAGAAAAATTATAATTTTCAAGTTAAATAAGGGCCAAATCATTTGCGAAGCATCGATATTAATTCAGAACATCGCCGTTACTCTACCGGCAAGAGCGATATACCAAATTAGAGACAAAATTATGCTTTTCGCTCAAATGTAATGTAATAAAGCAAATGTACTATGCTCATAGCAACATAATTATTGCGAGGCAATTATTAACTTCGTACTTATCGCAGTATTAATACCTACTAATAGCCGTAGTAATCCAAACTAAGATGGTTTCGAAAATATTTTGTGGGCTACAGAATTTTAAAATCTGAAATTCAGTTGCCCGTCTGCCCAGCCTGAGCTTGCTTTCCGGCATTTAATGACAGTCGCCCGTTTGTTCCGGTGATACAATGCTTGCGCTAACGACCTGCCCACACCCTTAAAATATAGCGTGGTTATAGCTGTACATATTGACTGCTTTGTCTCAATCACAACACTCCTGACTGAAACCCGTTACTTGACAACAAAGAGGTTGTTTAAATACAGCAGTCGTAGCTCATTAGCCCGTGAGGTCCGGTACCAATCGGCGTAGTTAAGCCATAAACAGAAGGTATAGTTTTAACTGATGGTGACTAGGCAGGTGTAACGTTATAATAAATACGTATTTTTATAGACAAATATTACTGTATAGAAACATCAAATAAGTACCAAACTACGCATTGAAATTTTATACAAAACAAACTTCCCAACAGTAAGAATAATATAACTTAACAGCTTAAACTTATCTGTAAGGCATCCTAAAAAGAAGAGGTTCCGGTAAGTTAACCCATTACCGGGTCCACAGAATTTTAGTTCAGAAAACTCTTTGACTTACTTACTTCGAAACGATCGGGTTCTCATTAAAACTTTTGATTTAAAGATACAGAAGTACTGTTTAAAATTTTATACTATTAAAATTACCATGAATCGAAAAATGCAATCTCTGACTTCTTATTTTGCGTCGGCAGCTTTGTCTAACTGAGATTGAAGCATGAAGTATTTAAACACAGTTTCGACTGCGGGTTTCAATAATGGGAAGGGCAATTTGTGTCATTTAATTTCCAAATGTTTCCGAACTAGCAATCATAACACGGATATACTCGTAGCGATCCAATCCGTCTTATGCCACCGCCGCCGCATCCGTCGCCAACTAATTGCACCACTCCGAGCCGATACTTACCAGTTATATGCATCAGAGTTCATCAGGCCTAGCAAGAGAGCTGGCGACACCCGCATCGGTGTTGAATGTCGCTAGCTATCCACCCAGACCTTAATCTAAATAATGTGATTCGATGTCTGTAATCCTGTAATCGGAAGGCTTAATGCCTGTCTCTTACGCTATACAAATCATATACAAACATACTGTGAGGAGCATGTTTATGGGCTCTTACCTCCTACGCTTATAAGCTAGGGAGGACGTTACGTTGTCAACACGGTGAAGACTGCATGCCACAATACACACACACACTCACGCCTATAATCCCTAACAGGGTAGGCAGAGCGTCACGTTTCACACAAATAGTGGGGATTATTAGATGGAACAAGTTGTTTAATGGTGAGAAGGTTGGGCAGCCTTTCGCCCATTATACAGCAAAACCCTCGTATTCCTCTTACAGACTTTTACTGTATACCTGGGAAGAGTAGGTAGCTGGCACATTCTAAGTTTTTCTTTCACTCTCAGTCCAGCACGGAAGGAAAATCATACAGCTATTTAACTCTCTTTGCAATGAAATACTGACCTTATATTTTGAGGCTAGTTTATTAGGAAATATTAAATACCTATTAATTTATATAAAATGTAAATTAGTTTACCCAAACTCAATTTCGTAGGCAGGCGTCTGGCATCAAACGAATTATTGCAACGAAATTGCCAAGATGATTGAATTTCGAATAAAATTGAAGTGGATTTAAATTAAATTACTAACAATTTGAACTATTTTCTGTCTCAATTGAAAATACTAGATTTATATCAAGTATGTCACAGGTCTTTGTACTCAAAACCAAATCATTTATTCACAGCATGTTACATTAAATTGAGCTCGAATCATGTCGTGCTTTCAGCAGTAAATTCACCCGGGAAGAGGCTACGAAACTTATTACCTAATTCAATGAAATTTCAGAAGCTCCGCTAAATCACTTATAGGTCTTTACATCGAGCGTTGTTGTTAGGTAAATTTTATCGACATTATTTGCATGTTTGATGAAAACAATTTCCGTGGCGCTGCATGCTGTTGTAAGTTATGGGTGTTTGCAAAGAACGCGTCGCACGCTAATGTTTAGGAGAATGCACGTTTTGTGACATACTTATGTAGATGTGCTGCTTTAATGACGCATCACATTTCCATACGATAGAAGCAAGAGCTGAAAAATGAGCAAAATTATGCAGAAAAATGCGCTAAAGACATAAATAGATTTTCTTTTGTAAAATACATTTCCTCTATTAGGTCTGTATCGTTCTTCATGACAACACTGAATTTTAAAAACTTCACTTTTTGTAGTTGTTTATGTAAGTCTATACATATTATGTACAGAATACAGAATAAAAATAGTTATCACCGTTTTAATTTACCGAAATAAGACAATGCATATCTCAATATATGGTTAACATTCAGTTTTAGCAAGTGAGACGCGCGGGTTGTGCTGTGTCGTGGGCGACAGGCTGACCACCTATCATCGCTTTACTCACGTTCTATCTAATAACCCTTATGTCAAATGTGGCGTCAAGTGGTTTTAGAACAGACAGACAGACAGAGTTACTTTCGTATTTATAATATTTAAGTAAGGATTTACTTATTTCTACATATATTCATTATTTATTATCAGAATCTTTAGAACTGTTAATGAAAATACAGTGAAAAGTACATGTGGCACCGCGCGCGTTTCCACCGCGGAGTGTTTGTCGACCGGAGGCCGGCAGCCGGCGACCGTGGCGACAGCAGCGGCCGCCGGGTACAGTGCGGTTGATGAATTTATGCACGTGTCACGTACCGTGCAGTACAAGTTCTACGACCAGTGAAAAGAGCACCTATTTTTTCTTCCTTTCACAACTTTTACAGACTTTAAGTCGTTTAAATCGTTTTATACAATGATATTTACGTAATGGGCAGCGTTAATCGCATGTTTTAATTATTTATTCTTTCTAGGTTCCTATAATCTGTGTAGCTGAAGTAAGATGACCTCATTTTCATCTTGAGCCGTTGTGACGGCATAACTCACAGCTAAACGCTACGCCACCCACTAAACTAAACCCGCGCTTTTATAATGAGCAACTCGCGGTGAATAAACTATGAAGTAACGTAATTGTGTGTCACGTTGAATAAATTAAGTTCTGCGGGAGTTCCTCCGCAATTTCAAAGGAAATAGTGTCTCAAAGTGATAAACTAGAGGATTATAAGTTATCAACTTGTATGAGTTAACAGAAGTTGTAATTAGGTTTTTAAAACAAACAACCAATGATTTGAGTTAGTTTTTTGACTACGCAATAAATACATTGTAAATTTTAAATTCAAAAAAATATTAAAAATGCATATTTTATCTGATGACATTATCAAACAAGACAGCAGAAAAATCATTAACTTTTCAGTGATATCAGAAAACTTTTATTTTTTGAATATCAAAATGTGAAAACTACGAAAAGATACAGTCGACGAGAAAATACTCGTGTAATAAAAATCTAGCATTGTTTGTTATTTATTATTACACCATATTGGCTAGATCCGTAGGGGGTTCAGCGGCGGCGGCGGCGTCGGGTTCAGCTACTTGATATTCGATGTTTACATACAAGTAACGAGCATCACCCGCCGCGGGAGGAAACAATCTTTCCATCTCCTCTGAGCAGCAGTTACTCCCGCGCATTAATGCCTCCTCTGAATTATTCATATCCTTGAGGATGCACCATCGCGCCCTATCTGTCTGCCTGCACCCTACTTTTGTAAACCGTGAAGCTATCTCATCGTTAAGCGTTGTAATGGATTTTGCTTTCAAAAATTCCTGTCTTAGCACGATCCCTTGATTATAAGGGTCTTCTTCTTATCGTGTAGGTATAGTCAAGTGTGTGGCGAACTTGGCTAAACCTGGTGTCAGAGTTTTCAAACCGCACAATGGCCTCTGACTTGGTTTTAACGACTGTAGTCAAACGACAACAGCCGGGCCTGACAGCTTAACGTGCCTTCCGAAGCACGGAAACGCTCGTGATAAATTGCCACTTTGGTCACCCATCAGGTTCCCTGCCTGCTTTGCTTAACCTCACTGATCGGTTGAGATCAGCGAGAGCCATTGGGCTACGAGCGCTTCGGTTCTAAGGTTATCTACAAAGTATTATCCACCAACACATGTGCAGTTCTAGGTACAGGTAGTTTCAGCTATACGTGCTGTTATTTATTTCAATAACATTTAAATGGCAACCTTATTTTAGATACCTAACATTATGTATAGCTTAGCAATTTGCTAATGTTTTTATTATATACTAGCTTTCCGTCCGGGACTTCGTTCCCGTGGAAATTTTGAAAAGTTATGTAACCTATGTCTATCAGGGATAATGTATAGGATTCTAATGGTGAAATAATTTTTCAAATCAGTCCATTAGTTTCGGAGCCTATTCAATGCAAACAAACAATCAAATCTTTGCTGCAAGTATTTTCCTAATGCACAACACTGCAGGGATACGTTATTAGTAGTAAGAATAGTCAGTGAGTACTGTTTCGGGCTCTCCTTCTCCAGTCATTACCAAAAAACACGGCTCACCTGGTCAGCCCTGGATCTAAGAGGTGGCAACCGGGGCACTTGCCCCGGGCGGCAGTTTCATGGGGGTGCCAAATCCTTGAGACAAGAATTTGAAATATCGAAGAAGTGAAGCCTCTTTTCCTACAATCTCATAGGATTTTATCAAGTAATCGAGTCTTAATATAATATGGTTAAAAATCAAACTTTTGTATTTCCATACGCCCAGTTACTTTTTGAACACATACTAATGATTTATGAACGCATTTTAACAGATCAAGTAATTTTTTTTGAACGCGTGCCTAGTGTAGTGTGCATGATCTTTCTGCCATTGGAATCCCGTCGATTTATTTTCACAAATGGTCACAAAAAATGCTACTCATTTGTAAGTTTTGAAAGTTTTTCTCAAACACTGAAGGTTCGAAAAAAACAGTAATTCTATAACTAATAACCAGGTAAATGTCTCAAAAACAGTTTGAGTGAGGGTTTCTGTTTAAATATCTTTAGCTTAAGTCCGACTCACTATTGACTGTTACTAATATAATTTTTATATTAATTTAAAGTATGTTTTGAGTGTGTACTTAGTTTGAAGTGTGTTTATTACATAGTTTTTGAAATAGAGCAGTAACAAAGGTTGTTAAAAAAATTCGATATTTTGGACGATTATCGTATGGGGACCCCACTGTGGTTTAAGTTTTTATTCCTTTTTATTATATTTTACGATATTTAACATCATAACACCTATTTTCTGAAAATTTGGACATGCTTTCTATAATACTTTAAAAGATAGAGGGCTACGACTGAAACACCAAACGTACATTTCAACTAGCGGACGCCCTACAATTCTTTCCCATAGGAACTCCATGTAATTTCTAGTAGGTAAGCTTTCACAATATTTGAAGATCATCTTTGCAAAATTTCAAACTTATAGCTTCAATAGTTTTGATATTGCGTAGAAATCTTTGTCAGTGGGTAAAAAAATCCGATGTTTCTTTTGCATGGGAGTTCTAAAAAAAAAGATAATTGAGATCGGCAAATTTTGAGGGGTAAACTTTATTTTTTTAAAGTGTAATAAAAAAAGTTTCACGAAAATCCATTCAGTGGAACTGCAGCTCTAGCACGATAACGACAAACTAGTGCTCGGCTCACGCTGAAACTTCACTTTGATTGCGCGAGGGTCCCGCGCAACCACCCTATGGCGCTGTCAATTTTGACATTTTGACAGAGGACCGCGGTGTTGTCGCGGCGCTGTCACTATCGTACTCGGCCTGCTGGATTCCGAGGTTTTGACGATTTTTGGTCTAACGGCCTTCTACTATTATTCTAATGAGTCATTTGTCGCTAGAAAGTTTTCCGGATATTTAACTAAAATGCTGTTCTTTATTCGAGTGTTATTATTTTGATTAACTTTACAAGGTCATTAAAAAGATAAATATCTCGCTGGTTTGTAAATATTATATTATAAATATAATTACCACTTGTACAGATACTAACTCGTTTGTATTTGTCAATGGTATCACAACGTTTTTGACCTTTACTCAGAGAGTATACCGTCATTTAAATATTGACTACCTATTTTAAATTAGCTATCGAGCTAGCTTTAAGATAAGTAAACGTCACAATCTGTTAATTAATTACCAAGTTTTTGAATTAATATCACCATCAATCACGTAATGTTTGACTGGTTTGATAGTTACTTACCTTAGGTACCTAATTATCTAAAGGGTGCGGGTTCGATTCCCGATCAATACAAATATTTGAAAATTATATTTCCAAGCATTTATGACAGTGGAGGCGTTTATATATCATCTACATATTTACAAAAAAAAGACATGATTAGTATATCAATTATTTACCTTCAGCACCCATAGTATCAGCATCGCTTAGTTTGATTAGATGGCGCTGCGTGAGTGGTCCCCGATGTTTATTTATTTAATGTAACTTAATTTTTCATATTCAAGGTTGACCAGATCCGTAGTCGACACTGAGAGTGCTGGTCTTGAACCAGTAGTCGGCGGTGTGGTCGAACCAGTCGAGCACGCGGCGGTCGTACCACACGTACTGCCCGCGGAGCGAGAGGGGCGCCTCCAGCAGCAGGTAGAGGGGGGTCTGCGCCGCCTCGTCCGGCTGCAGGAACCCCGCGCCGCGCGTCATGTCGGTGCGCACCAGCCCCGGGTGCAGCGAGTTGACAGCCACGCCGCGCGCCGCCAGCGCCCGCTGCTGCACTCGCGTGATCGCGCTCAGCGCCACCTTGGCCACCCGGTACGCCGCCCCCTTCCCCTCGTCCGCGAAATCCTCCCGCTTGAAGTTCCCGCTCCGCACCGACTCCAGGAACCACTCCACGAACTCGTTGACGTCCGCCTCCGTCAGGTCCTCCCGGGACAGCCGCTCGATCCAGTACTTGTTCCTCACGTTGGACAGGTGGCCGCAGTCGCTCGAAATGTGCAGGATCCGGCCACCGTCCCTCACCAGCGGGAACAGAAGCTCCTGGATGATGAGGATACTCCGGTAGCACACGTCGACGATGCGCTTGCTCTCCTCGTAGGGGGCGTAGAAGTCGTCGTTGTTCGCGACGCCGGCGTTGTTGACGAGCAGGTCGAGGCCGCCGTGCGAGGCGAGCAGGTGGTCGCGGAAGGCCCGCACGCTGCCGCGGTCGGTCACGTCAAGCCGGTGGTACAGCGGGCTCAGCCCCAGTTTGCGCAGCCGGTCGACGGCGGCGCGCCCGCGGGCCTCGTCGCGGGACGTCAGGTACACCACCCCCTCGAACCGCTGCAGCAGGCCTTTTACTATGGCGAACCCGATCCCCTTGTTGGATCCGGTCACCACGGCCACTTTCGGTGTCGACGCGGCTTTACCCATGGCCGGACGGTTATCTAATAGCGAGCGAAACAGTGATCACTGTGAATGCGCTTCTCTCTGACTCTGACCTCTGATAACGATATTGCTTATCTCATGTGATTTAAACACAGAATACGAATATCATATTACAAATATTATTAATAGTATCACCTCAAGACTCTTTAGCTAGTTAAATTAATACATGTCAATACTTAATAACTAAATAAATACTACTTATTTGGTTTAAAACTAGATAAAACTGTTAGCGTTGAGGTCTTTAAATAACTCACTGTGCAGCTTCTCTAAATGCATAAATAAATCAAAATTACTGAGCCTGACGAATAAGATAACCATCGAGTGATGTAACCACGTATCCCACAAGCGGGCATATTCCGAAGTACTACGTGCTGTTGGTGGTGGTATGTCGGTGGCGGCCGGTCGGAGCTCGGAGGTGCATAACTTAGCGTCGACAATTGGCACGCCGCCGCCACCAGTGACACCTCTCTTTGGAAGAACATTAAAACAATCTCGGCATGAATGGAGTGGGTTTAATTAAACGGCGCGCGCTGGCACGCCGCCAGCCGGCTGGCCCGGCGACCGGGCCGGTGCCCGATTGCCCGGGAACGGCGGCACACTCTAACCACATATTACGTAAATGGTAAAGAATCTTCGTGAAAATCTTCATTAGTCGTCTCTAGAGTTCTCATTATGCTTGGAGAGATCTCGGGGACCAGGGTAAGTAGAGGTACCTACCACGATCGTTTAAAAGCATTTCTGTTTAGGATCCAACTTTGAATTGCTTCGCAATTGGAATGTTTTTTAAATGGTACTATGATGGCGCTGCTTTTGAACTGCTCGGTTGTCTATGGTCCATTTTAAATGTCTACATAAATTGTCGCTGGTCTGCCTTTGAATCGCAACAGCGCCAAAATTGAATCGCATATAAGCCATCATGGTACGAATAAGCGTTGCAGACTTGTTTAGGTCCTATAAATTGGATCGCGCTAAGCGATCATGGTAAACCTCTTCTGTGAAAACTATTTGTTAGATTATGCAATTTTTTAATATACGCTTTATTTTGTTTACATTAGATTTCGTGTCTATTAAATGTTGCAAGTACTACAATGTTTTTTATTTTTTCTTCGAATCAAAATTCTTCGCTTTATTATAACAAAAACCCAAGTAGGTAATCTATGTGGTGTCCTCCCCGTCCCTTATACTCACTGCTTTCCCCTGTGCCGCGCGCTACGACACCACGATTTATTCTCATATTTGTGTGTGACTCAAAAAGCTGCGCAAACATTCAGCAGCGTAAGTCACAACCTCACTACATCCGCCTAAAGGGAAATCTTTTTCTTTAGTGAATCCCTATCTTTGGTTACAATTGTACGTTTTGTTTCGCACGACGAGTGAGAGGGGGCTCGATCGCAGCCGAATCTAATCGAGCGAGTATTTTTCTCGGGAAAACGGAAAAACGGCTACGAGAGAAGTGTGTCGGATGGAAACGAGAAAGAATAGAAATCACACGTGTGTACATCGTGCGGCGGGGCGGGCAGGGCGCGAGCTGGGATGAATAACGTATGAAGTAGCGAGTCGACCCGCCGCGTGCCGCGCGGTGCCGTGCAGCCGGCGCTCCGCTTGGCACCTGCAGCCATCGCTGTCGCCGCTACAGGTTTCAAAACGTCTGAATAAATTCGTGAAGCTAGATGCCAGCCCCTGAAATCTTACCGATTAAAAATTCAAACTGAGTTGAAGCATTTATTCTTTACAACGCTCGCTGCAACTAAAAAAATTGATTCTGTTTTAAGTTATATTGTAAAGTTGAGTGTTTAAAGAATGTACTACAACTAGCCAATAACCTAGCCAGCCTAGCTCCCTAGTCAAGATCATCTTACAAGCTTTCAATAACTTGAATAAAGTTCTTTTAATATAGTTGTAGAATTAATATAGCACTCAAAGACCAATAATTAGTCGGTTCGTTTTTATGGCCTTCAATTAAGGTCACTAAGTAAAAAAAAATATTAATGACGCGTGTTTACGAAGGTGATGTTAGGATGCAAGTACCATGCTCGGCACTATCCCACGGGAGCAGAGAGCGGGGCGCGGGGGGACCCCACCTGGCTCACTTGCCGCGACGTCTCTGATTAATTAAATTCCCGGCAAAAATAGAATTCATTAATAAAAAAGTTCTCCGGCATAAAATGGGGATAGAAGGGAATTCCCGGTGTTATATTAGAATTATCCCGGATTATGCGGGATTGGACTTAATTACGGGATCCACCCAAATTACGAGCCTCTTTAGTATTTTTTCTATTTCATCAGTATTTTACAAGGTGAGTGAGCAACCGAGAGCATCTCGCTTTATCTTTATTTCTCCTCTCCTATGTTGTTTGTTTACGTGCGCTGAAATTTTCCTGTTTTTTTAAAGAATCCGCTTCATTTATATTCCGTCGGCTCTGTGCACCCATTTTAAATGCATTTACGGATGATTCGATCGAATGGAATTTCTTTTTTGAACGGAATTGTAGATTTAACAAAATACTCGTACTTCGGCTTGTTTTAGCGTGATCGACTGTTCTAGCTGTTAGTGTTTAGTTCCGTATTGTTTGTTAGGTACCTGCGGAATGCGAATGCTTCTGTTGAATGGAGAAGGGTAGGGGGTTAACTGTGGTAAATTATAATAGAGTGATGCTCGGCTACACACGTCGCGCCACACCGTCGCTCGGTTCCCCGGGGACACGTTCCCGACACTGTCTTGGCTTCTTCCTTACAAATTACGGTTGCTATGGTAAATAAAATAATTTCCTCTTACCGACTGAAGCTCCGCGCGTTCAATTTGTTCTGAGCATTGTTTTGGTTTCGAGTTCGATCGGGGTTAGATTTCGCCGGCAAGTTTTTTGATGAGTAATACCGATATTCTTCTTTATGTAAAATATCTACGATGACGATGTTTCAGAAAATTTTCCAAAAATATAACTATAAACAACGTCCTGAGACTGAACGTACAAAACTAGCACTTCGGTACTCGTGAATAATGTTATAAAATTAATAAAGTAAAGCTTATCGTGAATCCCATATATTCTAGAACTTTCGATTTTCTTAATCGCTAATAGAATGTGAATTTGTCTAGAAGTTCATGTGGATTTCTTCTGACAGTGTTCTCGAATTACTAAAATCGTTTATCCTTACTAATATTATAAATGCGAAAGTACCTTTGTCTGTTTGTTTGTCTGTCCGTCTTTCACATCACGCCTAAACTACTGAACCGATTTCGATGTAATTTGGTACAGAGATAGATTAGAGCCTGGGAAAGGACATAGGTTACATTTTATCCCACAATTGGGTACGATATAACCTGTAGTCCACGCGGACGGAGCCGCGGGCGGAAAGCTAGTATTAAATAGTTGAATATAATATCATAATAGAAGAGCTCTAGTCTTTAATACTCCAGGTATCAAATCTATTTGCGTGGAGTGGTGCTCCTCACGTCATGCGTCGGTGTGACGTGTATTTGCAATTTAAATGGCGGCTGAAACTCGCGGCGAGGGCGGCTGGCGGCTGCGGGGGAGGCGCGTCGTTTCACTTATTTAGCATATTTTCTCGTATGTTTGTAAAACGGCTTCCAGATGCCTCACAGGTTATGAAGTATCTCAGAAGGAGGATATAAAAATTAAGTCCAATTTGTTAAAAAAAACTTACTTAAACTTAAAGTTTCGTTGAAGTCATTTTAATACAATGTTAAATAATTTACAAGCTTATAGTCAGGCATAGATATATATTGGGTGACTTTTAATTATTTTGAAAGAATTAAAGATGTAAATCCCTTCAGCCCATGAAACTGAACAACTTTTCCAAAGGAACATAGGTCGTAATATAAAAAAAATATGACAAGAGGTGTCATTTTTCACAACTAATCCTCTTTTTTGCGACGCGAGGCACAGCGGGGGGACGGTGCAGGGGGGGAAGGGGCAGCACCCCAAGTGAAGATGACACCTCCGTGAATGACGTCATTATAGGTAGACACACGGTGACGGATGGACTGTACCACACGACCCCTGGCGAGTAAGGGATCATATTACAGCACTGAAAGAAGAGCGAACAACATTATGATATGAAACATTAGTTCAGAAAATATTTCAATCTTCTTAGTTATATGGGGCATGTTTGTACACTAAAAAACTAACAGCAGATAGCACCGTATACAAAGATTCCGTTTTTTTCTCTTAGGATCTTAAGTCACACGTTCTCTTGTTGCAAAGAAATACAATGGTGAAACGCACCGCGGTCTAATGTCGAAATGAGTTGAAATGACAACGCCAGAGGGCGAGCAAGCCTTTGCATAATACATAATACTAGCTTACCGCCCGCGGCTCCGCCCGCGTGGACTTCAGGTTATATCGTGTCCAGCTGTGGGATAAAATGTAACTGATGTCATTCCTCAAGGTTTAATCTATCTTTACACAAAATTTCATCAAAATCGGTTCAGTAGTTTAGGCGTGAAAGCGTAACAAACAAACAAACTTACATACACATTTATAATATTAGTAAGGAAGTAAGGATTATGGAATCAGTTTAAGTTTAAGCGTAAAATAATTTTAGTAATTTAAAACATAGTGTTCCAAAATTCTTGAGAGCACCGGCACAGTTGCGGACAAGAAGCTTATAATTGGTTGGCAATAACTTAATAACACAGGAACTTCCAATCTTACAAACTAAACCAATTTAAGCTGAATTTGAATTTAACGACCTCAACTCCGTTCAGAAAGGAAATGTTAAATAAAACGATGCTTTGTTTTTAGAGGTTAAAGTTTAGTACAGTCGTGCTCGTGCAAACTTTACACATTGGAAGGAGAGTCACACAACAATTACAATGTAAAGAGCACTTGCTTTCGACGGGTTACAACGAGTTCTACGCTTGTAAAGCTGCTCGTTGTACGCTTGGTAGTTAGAAACAAAGCCATAGCACTGTGACAAAACGGAGTGTTAGAGGGCAAAGTTAAATGACTTTCTCATCGTATGTGTGATTTAATTTTTATTGTACACAACCAGGGAAAAATTAAAAAAAAACGCTATGAACAAGACACCTGTTGGTACTAGTTTGTTTGTACATCTCAGAGTACAGAACGACACTTTTACACTTTAAACTTCCCTAAAACAGCTAATAATAGTAAAAAGGTGTTACTTCTCTGACTATAGAGCATTTTCTTGGTTTTCAGAGAGCGTCATTGTCTGGTTTTATTACATAATTGTTTGAAGTAAGTTAATTGTAAAAGCATTTCAGAGGTAGTAGTAAAAGCGACAGATCGCAATGAGTAAATGTACTTCTGGAATAGATAATCTCTCACCTTATTCACTCTATACTTACTCTATACTCTTCGCTTTTTTTTACTGATACTAGATTTACAGTCCCTAATGAGATTATGTAGAATCTACAAGAGGATCGTAGATTGCAGCTTTGAGGAGCTCATGCTCATGAGTCGTTACTTACTACTCAGTATTCTGCTGTGCAGAGTGCAAGGGCAGCTTAGCAAAAACGACCAGCATATCAAATGATTTTCCGGGAAAATAATTATTTTTATGGGTTTTATTGGTAGATTGTAATATTTAAGTATTTGCTAAGCTGTCCCTTATACCCTGTATGTTATATAAGTGTGGTATAAAGACATTTTCCTAATATTTTGCAGCTGCATATGCACAGTATTGCACAGCGCACTGCCTGGCTCGCAGCCAGCTACGTTCTCCGTACCCCCGCTGACCCAGTACCCCAAGGAGGGGGGGAGGGAATAGTGTACGGGCCGTGACTAGCGCCTAACCGTTTATGACCTAGCGTTTCGAGATAGTCCACTAAGATTTTATTTCATTTGATATTTTTTAATAGGCTAACTGCCGGATGTCGATCGTCTTGAAGATGCTCTTCCTTTACCTACTATACAACGCCCTACAATAAATTATACTCGTACTTACATAGGTAGTTAAATGAACTTGCCTTAGCCACGTTTTGTTCCAAAAGCGTTTAAGAAAAAATCACTTGACTCGAATGGAAGAAAATTTGAAATTGTGTCACCTCTCTTTTTTTTATTTTCGAAATAAACTGTAAAAAAATAAATAAAGATGCCCATTCACTATAAAAGTCCCTACAAGAATGAAAATAGAAAATTTAAACACAACAGGAAGACGGCCATTTTTCAGGCTGTGATTTAATTTTCAAATTAACAACACTTGTTAAAAAGTTAAATTGCTATTTCAGTTTGCAGAAAGCGAATTTGTGTATCATTCAAATCTCGCCGAATAACTTGGAAAGAAGCATGAATAAATTGTTTTTATTTTAAACTAGCATTCCGCTCGGGACTTCATTCCCGTGGGAGTTTGGGAAAATCATGTACCCTATGTCCATCACGGATAATGTAGAATTCATATGGTGAAAGAATTTTTCAAATCGGTCCAGTAGTTTCGGAGCCTATTCAATGCAAACAAACAAACAATCAAATCTTTCCTCTTTATAATACGTATATAGAAGATATTTTTCGGTTTAGCTAAGTAGGTGCGACATCAATCTAGCAGTGGAGATTTTGGTGATGGTAGCCCCTACAGTAAGATTGTGTGAGTAAATAATAAAGTAATACTTTCTGTAAATGCATAATAACATCATAACCAAAAAAATCTATTTCAAACATAACCAATAACCATAGAAAAAATGTTTTTTTTTTATGGACTCGTAGCTCTGTTGCTGAAGTCGATTTATGTCAACGCACAAAAATTGTTAATACTAAGTATAACTCACGGTTAAGTTCAAAATGTATGTAATTATTTTTTGCAATATATTTTCCAGTAACTAGTTTTCACCATCGTGATAATTGCACATCAAAATTAAATAATTCCCTTTTATCAAGTTAATCCGAGCTAGCCGAAATTTAATTAAAAGATTAAATGTGACCACAAAAGCCAGAAATGGTACACGTGCAACCAAATAAAACCAAAATTTGTTAAATCTCCGTGAAATAATGAGAGCGCCCTAATCCGAATAATCCGAACAGAGAGTGGCACCGGCTTAGACCGTCGATACACATCGCACCGTCACTGGCAATTGGAAATTAAAAATTGAAATGGAAATACTCAGTCATTCAGGTAATAGAAAGGATTTATTTCCAAACCCGGAACATAAATTCTTGTAAAGTTTTATCCGGGGCAGGCATCCTTCCATAATTATGATGCCATTTTAGGACCACCTAGCAGATATCAAACTATGATCTCGCGGAGCTCCCCCGTTCACCACTTTTTATGATGATCATAGATAAGATATTTTTTCCATTTTCCTTATTTCTATGATAAGTTTTTTTATCTACAATATAATACAACTCGATACAGCTACGTAAGCGGATTCCCTAGTTGGCCTTTTACGTTTTTTCTTACGATCTATACAGGGCGGTTAATAAGTCCATGAAACTGAACGACTTTCCCAAGGAACATAGGTCAAAATACGAAAAAAAAATTTTGAGTTCCGATACAAACTTCATCAGCATATAGCGCATTTTGTATGGGAGATCAAAATTATTTTTTCGTATTTTGACCTGTTCCTTGGAGAAGTTGTTCAGTTTCATGGACTGATTGACCACCCGAGAGGTTGAAAGAGATTTACCTAAAGCCCGTATATATATATATAAAATAAGAGGTCCTTACTCACTGATTTATCAACGCCCAGCCCAAACCCTTGGACCTTGAAAAGTGCGTTTCTCCACCGGGACCAGTTGTCAAATAATGATGTGTTCTATACTAAATTTTAAAGCATAAATTCAGCAATTCTGATATTCAGTCTTAGATTTACAGCATCAAAACTTTCGATACTGTGACCTGAAAACAGTGGGAAGCTGGAGAAAATTTCGTCACCGGCGCCATCTGTATCTCAAAAACTGCTAGCAGTACGAAAAAGATTTATAGTCCAATTTTTCGAGCAAAATTTCAGCAATCAATACCTCAAAAACTGATTTCATACGTTTGACCGAACGAGAGATATTTGCCGCTAAGTACTGGTAAGCTGGGGAAACGTTTCCCCAGCTTACCAGTACTGGCCACTCTATATCTCGGAAACTACGATAGGTACCAGTGAGTATTATGGCTCAAAATTTCACTCCTTGTCCTAAACTAGTGCTGTAAATATTTCATAGCCCCAGCTTCAGTACTTTTTAAGATAAAGGCAGTTTTTAATGGGAAGCTGGAGAAACGTTTCCCCAGCGGGCCAATACTGGAGATCGAAAAGTATTATGCCTAGCCATGTGATTTTAATATCAGATTATAGCTAGTAATTACAGCACTTGGCTGTAAAAAAATTAGGGTTCAAGGTCTTTTGGTTCATGCGCCAAGATGAAAAAACCTTTTTCCCGCCAAAAATAAATAACGGTCACTGAATGTGCCTGTTGGGCGACGTTGCCAGTTTGTGCGATGAGCAATGCGCGTTAGGTGACATGCCAAAATGAATCTTCTGAGCTTAGATTTAAAATACATTTTAAGTAGTTTGTTTACGTTATAGAAGTTAATGTAGTCTAAGAGTCGGGCATGTAAAATAGATTTTGAAATTTTATGAATATACTTCTCAATATAAAGTAATAATGGTGTATGTTATGTGAAAGCAAGCAATAAGCGCTTATTAGAGCTAATATAGCTCATTTGACGGCCGGTTTGGTCGAGTGGTAGTAACGCTGCCTCTTGATCGGCGGGTCCTGGGTTCGATCCCCAGTCGGGGCAAACATTTGTGTAAAAAGCAGATGTTTGTTCTCGGGTCATGGGTGTTTGTGTTTGTCTTTATGTGTGTTCCAAGGGACCCACGACACAAGGGAAAACCTTAGTGTGGGCCTTTGAGTGTGCAACGTTTATTTGTTTTTGTAATTACCTACCTACTTCTTCTTTTCAATTCGATGACGTCATCGGTCCTTAAAATAATGTAAACAAACAGGCTGTCAAAATACAAACCAATTGTGGTCATGTAATTATAATAATTGTTGCGGTTTTCTGTCTCTCTCTATTTATGTGTGAACAATACAATATGTTTATCTATTTTGCCTTTATAAAGCCAAAGCCGGGTTTCGCGTTTCAAAACCCCTAAGTAACATTATTTGCTAACCGAATAGAGCCAATAGGGACGCCCCTATTCGGTTAACAAACAATTTTAGGCGTTTTCGTCTTTGCAAGCACGTAGAGTCGGGTCCGCTGCACGATGTTTTCGTGTTAGAAAACTAACCGAACATTGTTTACTAACCGAATAGGGGCGTTTTGGTGTTTGCAAACGCGAAAAAACGGCG